>CM072810.1:97374897-97727397 GCA_037013495.1 Hippophae tibetana
GAAGTGCCTTCTTTCCCATAGGTAACTCAGCTAGTTCCCATGTCTGGTTGGAGATGAGAGATTTCATTTCTTCTTTCATAGCAAGCTCCCACTTGTTGGAATCTCGAGTCTGACAAGCTTCATCATAGCATTCAGGCTCCCCTCCATCAGTCAGCAACATATAGTTCATGTATCTCCTGTTAGGCACATGAGGTCGAGAAGACCTTCTCAATACAGGAGTTGGAGTAAGAAGTTGTGGTGTGTCGGAATGCTGTGTACTGTTTTGTCCAACAAGTTCCTCTGGCTGAGGACTTGTTATAATTGGTTCTGTTGCGGAAGTATCTGGGACATCATCTGCATCTGCAAATACTGACTCATTCTGCTCTGAGTCATTGGTGTCTATTTTATGCATGTCCTTATACATCACCATTTCGTTGAAAATCACATCTCTGCTACGGATAACTTTCTTCTTTTCGTCATCCCAAATGCGGTAGCCAAACTCATCCTCACCATAGCCAATGAATGTGCATTTCTTGGATTTGGGATCAAGCTTATTCCTGCCTTGATCACTGATATGCACAAATGCTACACAACCGAAAACTTTTAGATGTGATAGTTTCACCTCTTTTCCGCTCCATACCTCCTCTGGTATTCTATGCTCCAATGGAACAGATGGGCCTCGGTTGATCAAGTAAGCTGCCGTGTTGACTGCTTCTGCCCAGAACTGCTTCGGTAGACCTGACTGTATACGAATGCTTCTAGCTCTTTCTGTCAATGTTCGGTTCATACGCTCAGCTACACCATTGTGTTGAGGCGTGCCTGGAACAGTTCTTTCCATTCTGATCCCGTGCTCATAGCAGAAGTTTTTGAATATGGTGTCTTCATATTCACCACCATTATCGGTTCTGAGCTTTTTGATCTTTAAACCCGTCTCATTTTCCACCATAGCTTTCCATCTTCTGAAAGCCTCAAATACTTCAGACTTATGTTTTAGAAAGTAAACCCATACCTTCCGAGAGTGATCATCGATGAAAGTCACGAAGTAGCATTTCCCACCAATAGATGAGACGGTCGTTGGTCCCCAAACATCAGAGTGAATAAGCTCTAGCCTTTCCTTCTTTGGGATTCTGCAACTTGTCTGAAAGCTGACTCTCTTTTGCTTTCCAAGTATGCAATCTTCGCACATGTCTATCTCCGTAGACTGTAGACCTGGAAGTTTTCCCTTTGAATGCATAATCTTCATCCCTTTTTCACTCATATGGCCTAGTCTCTGGTGCCACAGGTTTGGTGTTTCATTGCCTGCTGCAACTGTAATTGAACAACGTGCCTCTGTTGTCATGTAAAGAGTGCCACTTTTCTTGCCTCGAGCAACTGTCATTGCACCCTTTGAAATCTTCCAATCATCACCATGGAAGATCGTAGTGTAGCCTTCACTGGCCAACTGCCCGACTGAGATTAAGTTCCTTCTTAGATCGGGAATATGCCTGACATCCTTCAGCTCCCAAACAGATCCGTTCAACTTAATCTTCACTACACCTTTGCCAATAATAGCACATGGTTGATCATCACCAAGATATACCTTTCCAAGGTTTCCGGGGACATATTTCTCGAAGAATTCTTTTTGTGAAGTAGCATGGAACGATGCTCCAGAGTCTAACACCCAAGATTCTTCCTTGCTCTCCAAAGAGCATATCAATGCATCGTCTCCTCCTGAGGTGGAAGTAACATTTGCCTCTGCCTTCACTTGTTTGTCCTTCGGTGCACTTTTGCACTGATTTTTGTAGTGCCCGGTTCTTCCACAATTCCAACACTCGATGGTCTTCGAGCTATGGGAATTATTAGGATTCCTGGATTTGGACCTCCTGTCCTTTGATCTACCTCGGTAGTCTGTTCTGCCACGTCCATTCCCTTTGGTTGAATTTCTTCCTCTTGACTCTGTATGCAAAACTGAAGAAGTTGACGATTCACCTACCTCTCTACGTCGGATCTCTTCACTGAGAACCAGATCACGAACATCGTCAAATTTTAACTTATTGCTTCCTGACGAGCTACTCACAGCCGTGACAGTAGCATTCCAACTTTCTGGTAAAGAAGACAAAAGTATCAATGCTCGTACTTCTTCATCGAATTCAATTTCCACTGAACTCAACTGGGTTGTGACTGTGTTGAGTTCATTGAGATGTTGAGCTACCGATGCGCCTTCATTCATCCGCAAATTGAACAAACGCCTCATCAAGTGCACTTTGTTTGAGGCTGATGGCTTCTCATACATATTGGAGAGAGCTGCCATAAGACCCGCCGTGGTCTTTTCCTTTGCTATGTTGAAGGCAACATTACGGGATAGCGTCAATCGAATAACTCCGAGGGCTTGTCTGTCTAGAAGATTCCAATCTTCTTCCTTCATAGCTTCTGGTTTCTTCCCTGAGAGAGGTTGATATAGATTTCTTTGATACAGATAATCCTCTATCTGCATTTTCCAAAACCCAAAATCTGTGCCATCGAATTTCTCGAGTTTCACCCTTCCTTCATCTGCGGCCATTGCTCCCACTAAAATCTAACTTCCTCTGGATCGTTTCTGACTATTTCTGTAAACCACCGTGTATTAGAACACCTACGTCAACGAACAAATATCGTCGACAAAATGTCACTATTCACGTAATTCACTATTCACGTAAATAGTAACCTTGCAGAAAATTGACAGAAATCACCACCAATAGCTCTGATACCAGTTGTTGGGAAATTATGCAAATTTCCGATAAGCCAGATTTATGAGAAAGCAAGAATAGAAAAATAACACACAAATTTGATAACGGAGTTCGGCCAATCTTGCTTACGTCTCCGGACCTGCTGCAGATCTTTTTACTGAAAGGGGAGAAATTACACAAGGTGTTTACAACACTCACAACTCACAACCCAATTACACCCAAGAAAATTACTCTCAATTTTCTCTCACAAAAGCTTTTCTCTCTAAGCTTTTCTCTCAATTGGAATGAACACTTTGGATGGTAAATTCATTACAATTACACATCTATTTATAGGAAAATTCACTCCTTGAATTACTCCTTAAATTAATGGTTCCTTGAATTGCTCCTTGAATTAAGCTCCATGTTTTACTCCTTGTTTTGTTCCATGTTTTGCTCCATGTTTTACTCCTTGTGTTTGTTTCATGTTTTGCTCCATGTTTTGCTCCTTAATTTGCTCCTTAAATTAAGGAACCAATAATTTCCAACATTACATATATATATTTTTTATAAAGTAAAAATATTAAATGTGAAACTAATTAATTAACTTACTCATAAAAAAATTGAAGGGAAAAAAGTGGTAAAAAATAAAGAAGCAGCAAGATTGAAACATTACCGTCCTTCATATTTTTGAGGCATAGCTTTCAAAGCTTCATTGATTGTAATGTAATTTCCACTGCCATCTTTTGCTACAATCACACTAGGTTTAGGTTTTTCATCATTTTCCTTCAACATTCTTCGATCCTCTTGATTCATCCAAGTTGGGAAACCTTGTTCATCAAAAGCTAGAAGGTGTCTGACAGATCCAGCTTGAAATGTAGAAACTAATTTTGTAGACTCTTGAACTAAAGCTAAGGAATTGCTAGTGTATTCTTTTGAAGCCTTCATAACCTTCCTAATTTCATTCTTTAATTTCCCATCTGGAAACCCATCAATACATGTTTGTGTATAAGACATTACAGCACTCAACCAACTATTCAAATCAGGGGCTTTACTTGACAACTTTATTTGACTATTATTTTTTCCAACTTTGCCCATGGAATTTGTCAATTCTTCTATTGCATCCTCCATGAGTACCTTGAAGTAATTCAAACAAATTTGTTAAAAAAAGTATTTATTAAATATTGATTTAAAAATCATATAGGAAAAACAAATTTGTGTACAATATGTAATTTGGTAAATTCACGGTGCCTATAAAGGATAAAATAGCTAAAATGATATGCTAATTTTTGGAAAAGTATGAGTCAGTAACTTAATCATTCACATAAACTTAAACTAATTATAATAAAGCCTAGAATTGATACAAAATTGCATTGTTTGATCACGTGCCTGACATGTGTTGAATTTTGAGAAGGCAATTTTGAAATATTGAAATTAAAAAAAATAATCCTGGCCCTAATCATCGAAACAAATCCCGCATCCATCGAAACACTTTTAGTTTCAATTACAACCCCGGAAACACTTCCAGTTTCTATTACATCCCGTACACCCCCCCATCAAAACAACCTCACCCAACCCTAAAACATCAGCTCCAATCCCCACAATACTAATTTTCCAGTTTCTGTTCATCTTTACAGAAAATACAAGAAATGAAAAGGAGAACTAGAGATGAAGGAGGGAAGTGCGAGGAGAGAAATTGAGAAAAATGAAAACAAAAATTAAAATGGAAGAAAGAGAGGGATGTGAGGGATGATTGGTTTTGATGATGGAAAATAGATTTTTTTTTTGATATTTCCAAAATGTCCCCAATAAAAATGAACACATGCTAAGCACATTGGTTCAAATATAACATTTTGTCCAATTTTGAAACTTCCCTTGTGTTACTAATTAACCAAAAGATCACAGCACTGCACTTTTCTTAAAGTTCAAGAATATTTTTTACCCCTAAAAGACATATTGTCTATCTTTTCTTTAATATTAGGTGAAATACAATGGGAAGGGTGTTAATTCAAAACTTTAAGTAAAATAATAATAATAATTCCTTACATTCAAAGCTTTTTTTTTAGTTTTGTTAGTAAAAATTTGTTTAAGTTGTGGATGTTAAACAATTTGAACAATAGTTACAAATATAGTATTAAAAAGTAACATTTATAGGATCTATGATAATTAACACGTACAAATCGATTAGTTGATTTTTATACTTTGTTATGCAAAAATAAAATATGCATCTAAAATGAATGTTCGAGTTATTATATATATAAAAATAATTTGAATAATTTTTTCATTTATCTAAGAAAAGTTATCATTAATTTGACTTCAAATTTACTTATAATAAAGTATAAACTATGCATGACTTAAAATAATACCTTGCAATCTTCAAATGCTTCTTTTGCTTTAGGGTTATCGAAATTGAAAGAGCTAGTTTTGTTAAAAGCACTTTTGAGCTCATTTTTAGCTGCTAAGATTGCAGAATTGATGAAGTCATTTGAATGATTTGAATCGGGGTCTTTCTTAGTTGCATGTGTGAGGGCATATATGCACTTGTTCTGAAAACTTGTAGAGGTACATAGTGATTTAATTGCCTTCCCCACTTTGGAATTTTTATTATCCTTAGAAGGTGAAGAAGAAGAAGAAGAAGAACTAGACTTGTTATCGTGTTTACGCACATAAATGAAGGCAAAAATTCCACCACCAATAAGAGCAAGCAAAAGAATTCCAACAACAATACAAATTATAAAAAAATTTCTTCGTTTTTGTGCCTTTTCTTTCCTTCGACGTAATGATAATTCAGCAAAATCCTGAAATGCCATTATTAAAAAATGACTAAGGCAGAGATGTTATTGTCTCTGCCTTAAATTCAGGTTTATTCAAAGAGGTGAAAAAGAGGACTTTAATTAGTTTTTACAAACTTTTTGTTTGTTCCTCTTTCTGTTTATTGTGTTCGAATATTCAAGCCTTATTATTTTTGCCAACTAACTCAACAAAATGTGGTTTGGACAAGAGACTTTTCAGGTCTATTTCAAAAGTTAATTGGTTAGAGGCCTCTATACAATGTCTTGTTTGTGCCAGCCGCATTTCCCGCTAAATTTTTTCCTTGCAATTTGTCAAATTACTTTTGCACGCCCTCAGCTCCAAGCTGTTTGTCTTGTAAATATGGTTCAAGTGTTTCTCTCTCTCTCTCTCTCTGTTTTTTTTTGGGGGAGGGGGGAGAGAGATTGTGGTTTAACTCTCTAACCAATTAATTCCAAAAATTGTTTGGCTCGTTTTTGCTTCCATAATCATATTTGGCTTCCAAATTTGTTAAAAAAGCAAAAAGAAAAAAAATTCAAAAATCAAAGGGTTCTTGTGAATAAATATACTTTTCAATTCTATTAACATGAATTGATGCAAATAATAATTTTGATCGAATCTCCCAACGTTCAATTATGGTTTGATAAAAAATTTATAAAATTTAATAGTTGTATACAGAAAATTAACACCACAATTTTATCATTATTCTTTTTTTAATTGATTTATTAAATTTCTTTTTGTCCTACATCGGTCAGGAATTCGACAACAATATTGTTTATAAGTTTGAATAGTTCTTAATTCAATTAGATATTATTGGGTTGAGTTAGATATGAGTTTCTAACATGGTATCAAAGTTGGATCTAACTTGATCAGTGACTTTGGTTTTGTTCTTAATTAACAGCCTCATCGTGACTTTGTAAGACTATGTTTATCCGTGTGGAGGAGAGCTATTAACTTTTCTTAAGTCTCACATGAGTTAAGAGTTAGACAATCATTAATTTAAAGATATCTTATTGAGTTGAGTTAGACTTAATTTTTTAACATGATTGATATATAATAGAGTAAAACAATAAATGTTTGATTTTATTCAATTTTTTAGTCAATTTATTTCTTGAGTTTTATTTTGGTTTGGTATTCAAATTTCATAATTTGATTTAATTTAAGTTATGTTATTTGTTTTTAACTTTGTTGGTATCGAAAGAAGTAAATTGAATGAGATTGAGAGGTTTGTGTAACAAATTAAATAAAAAAATATCAAATTGAATTTATCAAAAATAAAATTTGAACAATAAACAAATCTTTATCTTTCGTTACAATAATTTTCTTTTAAAATAATAAAAAATAACACTCTTTATTTTATTTATTTTTATTATTAAAAAAATCTAATACATTATTTAATTTTATAGGCAATCTAAATTGAATTACTAGTCATCTATTTAAAACTTGTTTAATTTTATAGTGTTATTTTTATTATTATAAAATTTAAAAATATTTTTTTTTATAATTTTCCTATTTTCTAGGATCATATATAATATTTGAAACATTAAGAAAACATATATAACCATTTTATTTTAAAATTCAAATAACAATGTTTTAGTGCCAGCAACCAACAGACAACGGTCCATACAATCGTGCAGAGTTCAAATATATTAAAAAAACCAATCAAATAAAACAGAAATGAAAAAAGGATGAGTCTTTAGCAAGTCATGTGGTTGGTATGCTAATATTGTTCTTTTCTTCGTGTGACAAATTCTGAATTTACACTATGTTTATTATTGGTATTCAAAGATTAATTAAATTTATACACAATTTTCAAATTCTGAAACGTAACATTTAGTTTAAATTTTTTTTAAATTTCAAGGTAGGTTCTTAAATTTTATAATTTAATTCTAAAAATTTATAAAATTTAATACATAGTTCTTAGCTTGTCTATTAAATACATATTAATGAATCCAAAATTTAAGATTTATACGTGAAGTTTTAAAAATTTGAAAACTAAATCATATGTTTTAAAAATTAAGAGACCTATATATGAATTTTTAAGAATTTAAGTACCAAATCGTACGTTTTAAAAATTTAGATATTTATAAGTAAATTTAGTTAAAGTTTAGATATCAATAATACACTTTATCTTATTTTTAATTTTGGGTTAGTTTGAGCTAATCCAAATTGGTCCAACCTTAGCTCAATTCAAATGTAATTTGAGTCATCAAATGTGAGTCCAAATCCAAACTAAACATAAACGAGTTAACCCAAATTGATCCAAAAACTTGAATTGTTAATTGTATGTGTTTTTTAGTTAATTAAACTTTTTTATCAATGAAAAAATATGTTTAATGATTAAAATTCATTAGTTCAATCAACGTTACATGAAATACTAAAAATGAGGGAAATAATATTACAACAATTAGTCTTTTAAATAAATAATAAATTATCATTGAATGAACAACTAAAACACACAACAAAGTATATAAAGATAATACAACTACTTGCATACTTATTATGTTACAATAACTAATTAATAAATATCTGACATTCCTCGTGTGTCTCCTTTATAGCACACTTATTATAATGGTATGTGAAATTACACGTTCCATTCTTAGATCTATTTTGATAGATTTGACCATGAAATATTATTAGAAGCTAAAGGCACAGTCTTAAAGTGTGCCTATATTCATGATTTTTTTACATCATCTTTTGTTTCTTTGAATTTGAAAGAACATACGGTTATTTCATATGCCTCTATTATGTTTTCCATTATATTAATTATATCATCTACATTCACCTCCTTATTACTTCTTTGATTGAAATTGAACCATATTTATAAGTTAATAATCAGAAACTAATATAATAAACAAATTAATTAGCCAAAAGTTAGAACACATAATATGATTTTACCATGTATTATATGGTACTTTTATAGTAGGTGCACAACTAACTCTCTCTTGGAGAATATAGATTTACCAAACAAATTCACAAATTATAAATATAATATAGTAATTATTAATATACTCTCTTTCAAATCATAATATGCATATCTATTGCTTTTACATTATTATTTTTCCTCTTTGGAATTTTATTTATGGTTGAGTTTACTAATATGAACTTGACAAAAGAAACAAGTTATGACTTATTCAAAACCTATAATTTTTTTTGAAATAATGACTTTTTTTTCATTGTGAAAGAAAAGATATTCCTTATAAAAATTACAATATAGTATATGAAGAAATATGTTCATCTAATTTTAATTTTTTTACCTATAACGTCTTATAACTTTTTTATTTTTATTTTATTTTAAATTAATAGGCTACTTCGAACCAACTTGATTTTTTTTATGTTACTTGAATTAACCTGAATTTATTACGAATTTAATTCGATTAGTGTTCGATTTGAATTTGATTCAATCAATCGAATTACGACACAAATTATCACCCCCTCTAATACATTATTGAGTAAAGCGGTAAAATATTTTATTTACTATCCAAAATCAATTTTTTATTTAATTTTTTGCTACAGTGTTTTATGGTTGGTAGTCATTTTAAATAGTGAAGTTTGAGTAACAAATTAAACAAAAATTGACTCAATAATTTTTTTTTTGTTGAGAAATAAACGAAGTTTTTATCTTACATTATTATTTTTTTAAATATATAATATTTGAAACATTAAGAAAACAAATATAACCATTTGATGTTAATTAACTTTGATGAAGAAAATCTTATGACCCATGTATAAGTGTCACAACTACTGAAGATTTAATTACATGTGTAATTAAAAAGCCTAAAAAACACTAATTAATGCCATCTTCATAAGGAAAAGAAGTAGATTTCAACCAATCATCACCACTAATAAACTTAGCCACAGTGAAATTAGAAGCATCATAATAATTCATAACATGAAAACCGGTCCAATTTACTCTATTATCAGTACTTGAACCCGGTCCAAAATTCTTATACTCGCCATAATACAAAGTCTCCAAGCTTTGATCATCAGACCACTCTTTCCACCCAACTGGGTCAATAGAACCATCAATATAAGATTCAAGCAGTACAGTTTGTGAGTACTCTCTCCATGGTCTTCCTAGATAACTCTTGACATTGTTAGAATTGGAGAACAATTCATTAGTACCCAAAATTGAACAATTTTGTATTGAAATTCCAGTGTACTCATATGGGCTTTCTCTTGATTGTGCTGTTATGACTGTGAATTGTCCAAGCATTGGCATTTTGGTTACTATGTTACAAGCTTGAAATACCACAGCTGCATTACCACATATAAAGTCTATGGTTCCAAATATGTCACATTCTCTATAAAATTGTCTAAATGAGTGCACATATAATGTGTCTTGATATCCAGTAAATTTGCATCTGTATAATGCTGTTAAATCTGCATTTACTCTTAACGCAACTGCTTGGTGCTTCTCTGGCCCTGCTCTGTTCTCAATTGTTATGTCTCTTGCTAAAAACCCATCTCCAGATACAGCTAAAGGTTGAGTGAACAGCATACTATATTAGTACAAATATGTATATTCCATTTGTTTGTATTTCTATTAAAAGTTGTTTTGGGTGAGCTGAGTAGAATTCTCATAGTATTTACAAAAAAAAAAAAGTGTTTTAGTTCCATAATAAAATTAACTTTAATCTTAAAAGTACAAAATTACGTGACTTGTATGCACTATTTTGAGATTAAGTGTTCCATTTTAAGACTAAAATTCATATTTTTTTTAAGTTATGGGACTAAAATATTATAATTTAAAATGTTACAATTAAAAGTTATAAGACTAAAATGCTTAATTTCCTAAAGTTATGATATACTACCCCATATTCCCTGAAAAATTTAGGAAAGAGTGTTTACTGTGGAAAATAAACTCAAATAAAAAAAAAACGGACAGATTTTAAGACAGTATTGAATGAGGAATTGAAGTGGCAATTCCAGATCATTTTGAGCAAATGAAGAGTCTAATTCGTGTGTTTTTAACTCTAGTTTTTAATGGTGAAGGTTTCAGGTCATTTGGTATTACCTACAATAAGTTATGGAAGTTTTAGCAAGGAAGGGTCAGAATTTACTAAAAACGGACAGACAGTATTGAATGAGGAATTGAAGGGGCAATTCCAGATCGTTCTGAGCAAATGAAAAGTCTAATTCGTGTGTTTTTAAGTCTAGTTTTTAATGGTGAAGGTTTCAGGTCATTTGGTATTACCTACAATAAGTTATGGAAGTTTTAGCAAGGAAGGGTCAGAATTTACTGTTTTGTTTAAAGCTGTTTTTTTTAATACGAATTTTAAGAGTCTTGTTTAGGTCTATAAATAGAGTTGTATTCTTTTGTAAGTAGGCAAGAAGAGAGAAATAAAAAAGAGTGTTTGATTAGTAAGAAAAAAAAAATTGTTTTTGTCTCTCTTCTCTCCACCAAAATAGTTATAAAATATCAACAAATTGGTATCAGAGCCGATGGCGAATGTGATGGGACAAATGCCGCTACCACGACTAACGAAGGCGAACTACGAGAACTGGAGCATTCAAATGAAAGCTCTTCTCGGATCGCAAGATGCGTGGGAGGTGGTCGAAGAAGGTTTCAAAGAACCAACAAATACCACGGGATATACGGCGGCTCAAAACAAGGCGTTGAAAGAGGAGCGATCAAAGGATAAGGCGGCACTATACATGTTGTTCCGAGCCGTTGACGAGTTGGGCTTTGAGAAGATTGCCGAGGCAACTACTTCAAAAAAAGCGTGGGACATTTTAGAAAAAGTGTTCAAAGGAGCCGACCGAGTAAAGCAAGTAAGACTCCAAACTCTACGCGGTGAATTGGAGAGTATGAAGATGAAGATGTCAGAAGGTGTATCCGACTACATCTCGCGTGTGCAAACAGTGGTGAATCAACTAAAACGAAATGGAGAAATTCTAACTGATGCAAGAGTGGTGGAGAAAATTTTGCGGTCATTAACCGAGAATTTTGAGAATGTCGTTTGTGCAATTGAGGAGTCGAAAAATCTGGAGGAGATGACCCTTGATGATCTCGCTGGTTCTCTTGAGGCGCATGAACAGCGGAAGAAGAAGAAGAAGAACGAGTCGCTTGAGGAAGCACTGCAAGCCAAGGTATCTATCAAAGATGAAAAGGTACTCTATACTCAAAACTTTCGTGGTAGAGGGCGCGGCCGTGGAGGTCGCAGTAATGGTCGCGGTGGTGGAGGCCGCGGTCGAGATGCACACTATGAGGAGAAGGGGCAGTCAAGCCAACAAAATTGGCGAGGTAGAGGACGTGGTCATGGGAGAAGCGGCCGGTCAAATCATTCAAATGTTGAGTGCTACAACTGTGGCAAGCATGGGCACTACGCAAAAGAGTGCAAATCAAATATCGAATGCTATAATTGTGGCAAGCATGGGCACTATGCAAAGGAGTGCTATTCTGAGAAAAAGGTAGAAGAAAACGCGAATCTAGTCGCGAAAGAGGAGACAAGAGAAGATGGTGTTCTCATGATGGCCTACAAAAATACCATTCTCGACAGTGACACGGTGTGGTATCTCGATACCGGCGCTAGTAATCATATGTGCGGGCACAAACACCTCTTTGTGGAGATGCAAGAGATAGAGGTTGGGCACGTGTCATTTGGAGATGCGTCAAAGATTCAAGTGAAAGGTCAAGGTACAATATCATATTTGCAAAAGAATGGTTTAAAGGGATTAATTGAGAATGTTTATTATGTACCTGATCTCAAGAGCAACATCCTGAGCATGGGACAACTCATGGAGAAAGGATACTCGGTATTTATGAAAAATCGAGTATTACAACTGAAAGATAAGAAAGAGCGAGTAATAGCACGAGTTGAGATGGCGAAGAATCGAATGTACAAAATCAACCTGTGTTATGTGCGAGAAAGGTGTTTGCGAGTTAATGTAGAAGACAAGGCGTTCCTGTGGCATTTGCGATATGGTCATTTGCACTATGGTGGTTTACAAAAATTGTCGAAGAAAGGAATGGTACATGGGTTACCCGAGATTGACTACATCGAGAATTTTTGCGAGGAGTGTGTACTCGGGAAGCACTCGAGACACTCATTTCAGAAGAAGGCAGAATACCGAACAACAGATCATCTCGCATTAATACATACCGACATTTGTGGGCCAATCACTCCTGAGTCATTCAGCGGTAAAAAATATTTCATTACTTTTATCGATGACTATTCCAGAAAGACTTGGGTTTATTTCCTGAAAGAAAAATCTGAAGCATTCGAAATGTTTAAAAAGTTCAAAGTAATGGTAGAGAAGGCAACTGGCAAGTTTATTAGAGCTCTACGTTCTGATCGAGGTGGCGAATACAACTCGACAGAATTTGCGAGATACTACGCAGAACATGGAATAAGAAGGTTCCTAACCGCACCGTACTCTCCTCAACAAAATGGTGTGGCAGAGAGAAAGAATCGGACCATTCTCGACATGGTTCGATCAATGCTGAAAAGTAAGAAGTTGCCAAAAGAATTTTGGGCGGAAGCTGTGCAATGCGCAATTTATGTGCAAAACCGATGTCCACATGCGAGTTTAGAAGATAAAACTCCACAAGAAAATTGGAGTGGTAGAAAGCCGACAGTCTCACACTTCAGAATATTCGGTAGTGTGGCTTATGCACACGTACCGGATCAGCGAAGAACAAAGCTAGAAGATAAGAGCAAGAAATTTGTGTTCATTGGTTATGACGAGAAGACTAAAGGTTTCAAGCTTCTCGATCCAATAAACGAGAAGGTAATAATAAGTCGAGATGTTAAGGTGAATGAAGCAAGCGAGTGGGACTGGAAAAACTCTTCCGAGGTGATAGTAGAAAGGGGAGAATCATCAACCACATCAACAACAAACCTCGAGATCGAGATAGCAAGAAGCCCTCAAACAACTGATAATGAGGAAGAGCCAAGACAACCAAAAATGCGAAGCATGCAAGATTTGTACGACTCAACAAGTGAGGTACATTTAATTTGTCTTTTGGTGGATGCCGAAATAATTACATTTGAAGAAGCAGTACGGAATGAGAAGTGGCAAGCAGCCATGGATGAAGAAATAAAAGCAATTGAGCGAAACCGAACTTGGGAGTTGGTTGAATTACCAAAAGGATGTCAGCCCATAGGAGTAAAATGGGTATACAAAAAGAAGATGAATGCTCAAGGCGAGATAGAGCGGTACAAGGCAAGGCTAGTTGCAAAGGGCTATCGACAAAAGGCGGGGATAGACTATGATGAAGTCTTTGCCCCAGTTACAAGAATGGAGACGATTCGCCTTCTCATTGCTCAAGCAGCTCAATTCAAATGGAAAATTTTTCAAATGGATGTCAAATCAGCTTTTTTGAATGGTGTGCTAGAAGAAGAGGTGTATGTAGAGCAACCACCCGGGTACACAAAAATTGGGGAAGAAAAGAAGGTGCTGAAATTGAAGAAGGCACTTTATGGACTAAAGCAAGCACCTCGAGCTTGGAATACCCGCATCGACACTTACTTCAAGAAGAACGGGTTTACTCAATGCCCATATGAACATGCTTTGTACGTGAAGAAAGAAGAAGGTAACTTGTTGTTTGTAGCTCTTTATGTTGATGATCTTATATTCATAGGGAATAATGAGGAGATGATAAAAGATTTTAAAGAGGCTATGACTCGGGAGTTCGAAATGACAGATTTGGGTTTGATGAAATATTTCCTTGGTCTGGAGGTTAGACAAGAAAATACTGGGATTTTTGTATCACAAGAAACATATGCAAAAGAAATTCTAAAAAGGAACAAAATGGAGAAGTGCAACCCGGTATTGACACCAATGGAACCTGGGGCTAAACTTTCTAAGTTTGACGGTGGAGAACGAGTAGATGCGACCAAATACCGAAGTTTGGTGGGAAGTCTGCGTTATCTCACATGCACGAGACCAGACATATCTTACAGTGTTGGAGTGGTAAGTCGGTTCATGGAAGAACCAGTCTATACACATTGGAAAGCATTGAAGAGAATTCTGCGATATATCCGAAGTACAGAATCACTCGGATTATTTTTCTCGAGAACAGAAGAGTATAAACTGGTGGGATACTCTGATAGTGACTGGTGCGGAGACATAGATGATCGAAAGAGTACATCGGGATACGTATTCTTTATGGGAGACACAACGTTCACATGGATGTCGAAAAAACAACCCATCGTGACACTCTCGACATGCGAAGCAGAATATGTGGCAGCATCATGGTGTGTGCGACATGCAGTTTGGCTAAGGAAACTTTTAAGCGAGTTGAATCTCAGACAAGAAGAAGCAACCGAGATCCGAGTTGATAGCAGGTCGGCAATTGAACTCGCAAAGAATCCAGTACATCACGAAAGGAGCAAGCATATCGATGTGAAATTTCATTTCATTCGAGAACAAATCCGGGAAGGGAGTGTGAAGTTGAATCATGTAGCAAGTCTTGATCAAGTAGCCGACATGTTCACAAAGCCGTTACCCACGGTTTTGCTGGATAAATGCAAGATGGCAGTAGGCATGAAGGATGGAAGAAATTTGAGTTTAAGGGAGGAATTTGTGGAAAATAAACTCAAATAAAAAAAAAACGGACAGATTTTAAGACAGTATTGAATGAGGAATTGAAGTGGCAATTCCAGATCATTTTGAGCAAATGAAGAGTCTAATTCGTGTGTTTTTAAGTCTAGTTTTTAATGGTGAAGGTTTCAGGTCATTTGGTATTACCTACAATAAGTTATGGAAGTTTTAGCAAGGAAGGGTCAGAATTTACTAAAAACGGACAGACAGTATTGAATGAGGAATTGAAGGGGCAATTCCAGATCGTTCTGAGCAAATGAAAAGTCTAATTCGTGTGTTTTTAAGTCTAGTTTTTAATGGTGAAGGTTTCAGGTCATTTGGTATTACCTACAATAAGTTATGGGTTTTTTTTAATACGAATTTTAAGAGTCTTGTTTAGGTCTATAAATAGAGTTGTATTCTTTTGTAAGTAGTCAAGAAGAGAGAAATAAAAAAGAGTGTTTGATTAGTAGAAAAGAAAAAAATTGTTTTTGTCTCTCTTCTCTCCACAAAAATAGTTATAAAATATCAACATTTACACGAAGAAGAAAGTGCATTATTTGTATTTCTATCAGTAAGAATAGAATATGTTTTCTGAGGTATAAAAACACTTGTGGTAAATTTTATCCATTTGATTCAAAAGTCTCTTTTGTTACTGTCACGAGTGCTTTTACAATATTTCAGAAGGAGAAACCAATAAATTCATAATTTGTGTTTTTGTAAAGGAACATAAAAAAGCGTTTCTTTTGTTGTCAAAGCACTTTTCTAAGCTAAAATTTTAAAAACAGAAGCAAACATACATTTAAATAACTCATTTTTTTTAATAGAATACTATATATAACCAATGACATAAGTGATGTTAATTATAAAAGAGAGTTGAAAATTTACCTTGAGTTGCAGATCTGAAAGTGGTCCATCCATCACCATAACTTCTATTACCAAAAATGAAAGTGACATTACTTCCATCTCCTATAAGAACAATATTGGTTTTATAGCTTGGAATTTCCACATTTTCTTCATAAATCCCTTAATACAAATAATTATTCTAGCATAACTATTATTTGGAGCAAAACTTATAGCATCATTAATGGTACTAAAATTTCCTGTTCCACCAGAAGCTACAGATAATATTGCACTTGGGTCATAATCATAAATTGAACTCTGTAAAATCCTACTGTTTTTTTCTTGAAATCCACGAGGGAAAACCCAAAAGGCGGCGGTTGTTACCACCTTTTGGGAAGCTAGAATTGGAGAGAATTGAAAGAGAATTACTAACATGCTTATAAGCACTTGTTAGTGAATTGATTAAGATTGGTTTAAATGAACCAGAAGCAGAATCTAAACCTTCCAAACATGTGTTCTTGTTTGTAAGAGCTGCGCTAAGGTAAGCTCTTGTATAACTTAGTTTCTTAGAGTTGGTTGAATGGAGTCTAGAAACTGATTTTTGTAAAGATGAAATTGTGATTTGGTGAAGTTCTTTACAATCTCGAATTGACCCTTTTTGTTTTTCAATAAAATTGGTTTGCCCAATTGATGAAAATAGATTGGAAAGTTTTGTTGCTTCAAATATTGCTATTTGGAGATATTGAAGAAGGTAGTTGCTTATGTTAGGGTTTATGTTTATTGAAATTGAGATCTTTAGTGAATCAAAACAAGCATTTGGGTATGGAGTGGTTTTGCAAAATGATTTTATGGAAGACAAAGGGGATTGATTTAAAGAAGAAGAAGAAGAGATTTGAAGGGCCCAAATTGGAGAGGAAAATAATGAAAGGATGAGAAGTAATAGTTTTTTAATTGATGAAAGCCATGAGAGTTTGATGGAAAAAAGTTTTGTTTTGAACAGAGGTGGCTTGATAATTTGTTGATGAGTTCTTAAATATTGTTTTTTGGGAAGTTAAATTGCATGGATTTTTATGAGATAATAATTACTTGTTACTATAACTCAATTATGTAACTTGCTAGATGTCAACGTCAAGTCTCTACGACGAAAAGGAAATGTTGATGAAAACTAGACAAAGTTTGAAAACTACCTTTTATGTCCACGAGTTATAAAAATACTTAAAAAAAATTACATATAATTATATTTATAATTTATAATTTATGTGTAATGATAAAATATATTTAATTGATAATTATCATTTAAATTTTCAATATAATAGTATCAATATTTTATGTGTATTTTTTTAAAGATATTATATATTTATTATAAATATGCTCAAAATATTTATAACTAATTACAAATATACTTATAATTTTAATTTGTTAAAAAAATAAAAGATAATAATGGATTGGATATATTTTTATTGTTACACATAATATTATAAACATAATTATATTTAGGTAAATTTTTTAAATATTTTTATAACTTATACACATGAAGAGTTTTGTGGATCTTTTATTGTATTTATTACAAGTTCTCTTTGTGGTGAGGCAAAGTTGGTGGTTTGTTGGTAATCAATATACTCAAGTTCTCTTTTTATATGATAGATAAATGTAAGATGTTTTATAAAATAAAAAAAATTATATTAATTGTTTTATTTTTATTTATTTATATATATTAATAATAATTTTTTTACAATTAAATACCTTATTTTATATTCAAAATATTAAAAATTATATATTTGGAGAATTATTTTTTTTCAAACTAAGGGACGATAGCCTATACTAGTCCCCCTAGTTCTGCCCTTGTTCAACCTGTTAAAAGAAAAAATAGCAGGAATCAGGTAGGCCAAAAAAACTGGATAAACTTTAAATTTTATTCTTTTTGGAAAGGGGTTGATTTTTTCTACCATTTAACACAAGCAAATAGTATTATTTACGGATGAACATCAAATAGGAACCGATTATTTTTAATTAATTTGAATTCGATTCCATTTAATTCCAATTGGATTTAAAAAAATTTAATTTTAATCTCATTCGATGATGTACTTGTAATAAAATTTATTATTTATAATTAGAACTGAAAAAATAAAAAATAAATATATATATATATATATATAATTGTTAAATTATTATAAATATTGATATTTATTGTAAATTAAAATAATAATCTAATGTAATTAAGATAGATATAATATTTAAATATATTATATTATAAAATAAAATATACATTTATTTATAATTTAATTTTAACTTAATTGAAATTTGATATAATAGATTATAAAATTTGTGGATTCAAATATGAATAAATTGTATACTTTTTAATCCCAGTATGATCCACATTATTTACTCACCTTTTATCTTATTTATACTACATCATCGAAAATTCAAAATACAGGATACATTAAATTCTAAGAACTAAATAGTCTTAATAATAACTAAAAAGATATAACTCTTAGAAAACTAAAATACATAGTATGAAAGCTTAAAAGGTAGCATTTGAAAAGACTCAAATAAAAATTTTCAAAATTAATTCTTCTAACATTTTTCCTTAATTTTAAAAATCTAAAGTATGTCTCATCCTTGCTTGAACAAGTTTGTCCATTGGAGTTGCTTTGTAAAAACATCGGCTTGTTCATTGATATTAACAAATTTCAGTTGAACTTGATCATCCTTTACCAATTGACAAATGAAATAATGTCGAATTTCTATATGCTTTGTCCTCTTTGAAAGAATGAATTTTTGATCATTATAACAATTGCAGACATATAATCGTAATTAATTATTGTTGAACCCTAGTACTTTTGACGAGAAAAACCTCTGTTTTGAGCGGAGGTGGCTTAATAAGTTGTGGATGATTTCTTAAATAATATTTATTGGTAACTTGCGTTGATTTTTATGAGATAATAAATATAAAAAGAAAAATATGGGTGAGTGTAGGTTGAATAGATTGATTATTAGATTATTTTAGAAGCTTAACTCATTTTCACGGTTTTAGAAATTTCAAAACATTAATCAACTGTGATGCCAAAAATTAACTTTTAAGTCGATCTTTGAAATCAATTTAAGGGAGTTTCTCTTAACGGTTATAGTTTTATATAAAATCATCATCTAATTCAAATAGAAAAAACATACCATATAATTTTCTAAAAAAACCAAAATATATAAATATAGTTATCAACATAAAAACACTAACATTCACTATAAAACGTGTTTTAGTATTTTATCAAAAACTTGTTAATATTTATGTATAACGTTGGATATTCTTTGGATAATACTAATAAAATTTACGTGTATTGCATAACTATATTACAATTCATAAATCTTAGATTTATTATGATACTCTAGTGAATTTTTAATCTTTAATTTTAAATTATCTTGATCCATAGTCATTATTTTCCAGAGAGACACAATCATCGGTGATCATTGAAAGTCTTTAGATCTCTAAATAATCATTTTCAAGTCCAAAGGAGATATACTCGAATTGCAAGTTCTTATCCAGAAAACCCTTTCTCTAATTTTTCTCTTTATTTTTTACTTTCTGTATATTTTTAATATATATATATAGAGAGAGAGAGAGCCAAAATATATTATAAGAGAGAGACATAGAGATGCTAGTAGAGGAAAAATGTCTCTAACTTTCAAGAGATGATATGAAGTGTATTTTCTTATTGGATACTAAGTAGATTTAAATTTTGAATTCAGAACTTACCTATATGAGTATTTCCTATATTGGTATTTCTTTATTAAATCCCAAGTGAATTCAAATTTTGAATTCATAACTTACATATATGTATATTTCTTTATTAGATCCTTAGCATATTCAAATTTTGAATTCAACACTTGCCTATATGGGTATTTACTTATTTAATATTTTCTTATTGGATCCTAAGCGGATTCAAATTTTAAATTAAAAACTTGCCTATATAAGTATTTTCTTATTTAATATTTCCTTATTAGATCCTCAGTAGATTCAAATTTTGAATTCAGAACTTATTTATATGAGTATTTATTTATTTAATATTACCTTATTAGATCTTAAGTGGATTCAAATTTTGAATTTAGAACTTACCTATATTTGGGTATTTCCTTATTGGATTCGTAGCGGATTCAAATTTTGAATTCAAAACTTGCCTATATTTAGGTATTTTCTTATTTACAGAACATTGTCATATTTAATTATGTTCCCTAAGGACCAATAACATAATTGTATTATTTTCAAATTTTATATAATTTAGACCATCACTAAATCATAAAAGTTATTTATACTCATTCTATACATTAAATATCTCACTTCTCATGACACATATTGAACCAAATAAAAAATACTTAATCTAATCACTTCATAACGGGTCTCATTAGATATTTGATAGTCTATTATTCAATATATATTTATATCACATATAAGCTCATATATGTTGTAATTAATTGAAATTAATTCCAACAATCTCTCACTTGGACTATGTGTATATACATATATTGATAAAACCGAATTTAGTACTCAAACTGTGTTGCCATAGTTTTTGCGTCATCAACCAATTTCGTTCATCAATCATATTCATAAGGACTTATGTAGTATTAATCTCATAAAGTGAACTAAACTAACATAAATCACTGTGTAAACAAACTGAATGACATGAATTATGAAGGGGATGTGTAGTTTGGAAATTACATGCAATGTGATCCACATGCCTATCTCCAATTTGGTCACTTTAACTTAATTTAATTTTGAGGTCAATCAAAAATCAGAGTGCATAATAAATTGAATAATTGAAAGTTGAATAAATGAAGTCTAAATAACTGTATGATACATACAAATAACAGAATATCATATAAAACATAAAAAACATGATACATAAAATACAAACTCTCACTAAATCTAACAATCCTTTGTAGCACAGATACCTATGTGAGCGACATGTTCATGCAATTGTTTGGGTACCAATCCCTTAATTAGTGGATCTGCTAGCGTAGAAGCTATATTCACTATATAAATCCCTTAGCAACAAGCCGTGCGTTGTATCTCTCCACATTACCTTCTAAATCCCTCTTGGTCTTAAATATTCATTTGCAACCAATAGGTTTCACACCTTTAGGTAATGAGCGATATCCCAAACTTTGTTATCATACATTGACTTTATTTCCTCATTCATAGTCTCGATCCATTTTTGAGAAATTGTACTTTCCAAAGCTTGATGGAGATTAAGAGGGCCATCATTTATCATGCCAATGTCAAATTCATATTCTCAAAGGAACACAACATAATCCTTAGATATTGTGCTTATTCTCTCTCTTGTGGGTCGCCTTAAAGGCACTTGTTCTTGAAGTTCTTGAGGTGGTATAGCTTCCTCTTCAACATCAACATTGTCTTGTACTGGATTCTCTTCCATTTCTAGAGGTTCATTCACTGTACGATCCTGAACCAATGAGTCTCCAGATATTCTTATTACAATTGGTACCGTTGTTGGCACCCCTTGTATAAGAGAATCTTGTTTCTCTTCAAAGACAATTTGATTTGTATTTCCCCCTTGAACCATAACATCCTCAAAGAACTAATAAAATTACCAAATAATTATAAATAAAAAATCAAAATAAGGCATATTTCATCTACTAAGTATCTTCTAACAATAAGTTCTATTTGGAGTCAATCATTATTCTAAGACAATTAGGTGTAGCAATTGAATATAGCATTCCATTTTATGTCAATTAGTCAACTTTCCTTTGGGCTGATTAACTAATAACATACAAAACTTAATGACTATTACCCATTCATTACCACAAGTATATACATACAATACTTGACTATTATCTTTCCTTTGGGCCAGTCCAATAACCAAACATCATATGTATATCTTCTGTGCATAAATTAGCAAATGATCAACACTTGTATTAGAGATTACTTTGGTAAGATGATACCTTGGTCAATTATTTTCCAAAATATATCTTATTCTGAAGCCTTCATAATGACTTGATATTATCCTTGGTAAAAAATGTATTTAAAAACATGACTTAGTTCAAACTTATTAATTCTTCCATGAGTAACTCATCTAGTTTGATTTCTCCAAAATCAAAATTTAACAGTTCAACTAGAGTAGGCTTTGATACCAATTGATAGAATTATTTTTGTATTGCATAATCATAATGCAATTCATAAATCCTAGATTTACCATTATCCTTTAGTGAACTTTTAATCTTTAATTCTAAATTATCTTGGTCCATAGTCATGATCTTTCAAAGATACACAATCACTGGTGACCACTGAAGCCTTTAGATCTCCAACTAATCTTTCTCAAGCTCGATGTAGAAAGCAAGAGAGGCAGAAGTGACAACATTATGTTTTGTACAAGGAGAGATACTCAAATTGCAAGTTCTTAACTTGAAAACTTTTTCTCTAATTTTTCTCTTTGTTTCTATTTTCTGTATATTTTTAATATATATAAAGAGAGCCAAACTATATTATAAGAGAGAGACGAAGAGACACTAGTAGAGGAAAATATGCCTCTAAATTTCAAGAGGTGGTCTATAGTTTATTTTCTTATTGGATATTTCCTTATTGAATCCTAAATGGATTCAAATTTTGAATTTATAACGTACCTATATGGGTATTTCTTTATTAGATTATAAGCGTATTCAAATTTTGAATTTAGAACTTACCTATATGAGTATTTCTTTATTGGATCTTTAGCATATTCAAATTTTGAATTCAGAACTTGACTATATAGATATTTCTTTATTTAATATTTCATTATTAGATTTTTAGTAGATTCAAATTTTGAATTTAAAACTTAACTATATATGTATTTTATTATTTAATATTTCCTTATTAAATCCTTATCAGATTCAAATAATGAATTCAGAACTTGCTTATATGAGTATTTTATTATTTAATATTTCCTTATTGGATCCTTAGCATATTCAAATTTTGAATTCAGAACTTGTCTATATGGTTATTTACTTATTTAATATTTCCTTATTGTATTCTTAGTATATTCAAATTTTGAATTCAGAACTTGTCTATATGTGTATTTTCTTATTGGATCCTAAGCGTATTCAATTTTTTAATTCAAAATTTGCCTATATTTGGGTATTTTCTTATTAGATACTTAACATATTCAAATTTTGAATACAAAACTTACATATATTTAGGTATTTTCTTATTTACAAAACATTGCTATATTTAATTGTGTTCCCCAAAGACCAATAACATAATTGTATTATTTTCAAACTTTATATAATTTAGACTATCACTAAATCATAAAATTATTAATACGTATTCTATACATTAAATGTCTCACTTCTCATTACACATATTGAACCCGATAAATAATATTTAATTTAATTACTTTATAACGGGTCTTATTAGATATTTGATAGTCTATTATTTAATATATATTTATATCACATATAAGTTCATATATGTTGTAATTAATTGAAATTAATTCCAGCAAACAATTTATGTCATTTGTTGTTGTAATTTTTTTACCTACAATTTGATGAAATATTAATATAATTGTAGGTATAAGTTAATAATAATAGAAATTATATTATATAAATATAATAAAAATTAAATATCAATTTTGACATTTTCAAAATATATAATCGATGATACTAAATCGGTTTCCATTATTTTTAGATTTACTAGGACCAAACAACTTTTAAAAAGAAAATATATGTTCTGTTTGTTCATAAGTCAAATTAATTTGTCGATTGTTAAAAAAAATCCACCCCTAACTTAAAGTATGTTATTTGTGATATTTAATCGCATATATTATAAGTGATATAATTTAGTTCTTTAATTTTAAAAAAATAAATTAATTGAAGATAAATTATATTATTTTTATATTTTCATATTACTTTAAAAAACAATATTTTAATAAAAAATATTAAAATAATATATTTTATCTTTAATTGACTTCTTTTTAAAAATAATAAAATTAAATAATATTATTTATAATAAAAAAAATCAAACAACACTAATAAACTAATATAATGACATGTACGGACTCAGTTCCTAAACAAAATGACTACACAAATTCTCGTATGCATGCATATGTTTCAAAGGAGTTACATTTTTTTTTTTACTACAAAGAAAGACGAATGTCTTCATCTTTGTTTGGTAACCTTTCAGAATGTTGATGAGTAACTCATCTAGTTTGATTTCTCCAACATGAGATTAATGTATTAGCTTGTGAGTAACTTCATTGTTATGACCTAGAATCCACCTAATAGAGATCATTGAAAAAAGATAAAGCATTGATTTAGAAAACCAAATTAAATCCATAATTTTTGTAGCATTAAGATTATTAAAAACATTAATAATCTTTTCACCCTTATAAGGCACAATGCTTTTTATTTAATAGCATATTTAATTGTATATAGGAATATACTTCAATAAACTTTACAAAATGAACAATTAAAGAATTTATTCAAACATAACATAATCTCCTATAATAATCAAACATTCCATATCGTTGATAACTTATTATGTCAAGTGATATCAAAACATTTAAAGGTGAATTTTGCCATTGAGAAAGAATAACAATAAAATTATCAGTATCTACCAAGGTAGAATGGAGTGAGTCATATGAAAGTTGTTTAAATTCTTTTATCTTGTGAATGATATCACTTATGATATTATAAGCAGATAATATATATATATATTCTTCAATAAAATATTATTTCTTAGCCACTAGATTTTTTCAAGCATAAGGACAATAAGGTGAAAAGTTGGATAGACATATATACATGTTGGTATAATTAACTTCGGAGGTTTCAAAATGAGATTAATGTATATCTGAATATCCAATTTTTCTAAGGAATTTCAATTGAGACTCCAATGCTCATGTTTTCACCATGATCGAAGAATATTGCATTTAATAAAAAGATGTTCTTCATCTTCAATTTTCGTTTGGCATAAAGAACAATAAAAAATTTCAATATAAATAAATCGACCCAAGTGCTTTTTCATACCCAGCGCTTCTGAAAGTATTTTTCAAAGAAAAAGTATGGGCTTATCATAAAACTTAGCTTTCTAAAATAAATTGCCAGAAATCTTGTTGATTTGAAAAAAAATTCTTTACGACTATATATAATCCCATAGATATCTAATTGGTTGCAACTGACCAATTAGATAAGAATTAATGTTAGAACCAAAAGTCTAGTTCAAAACTAGTGACCATTATACAAATCAACAACTTAATGAAGGATAAGGATGCAATTGAGAAGTAATATGTTAGGTTTGATTTAAAATACAAGGAATCCAATGATCATTCCAAACGTATATATCTAAGCCATTTTCTATTTTTAAGAAAATGTTATCCTTAAGAGCATCTCCAACCCAAAGAAGACTTTTCCAAAAGAATGAGATAGTTTTGTCGAGACATTAAGAAAAGAAGAATGTTATAAATATTTACCGTAGAAAATCTAAAACCCACAATTTGTTAGGATGTTTAATAATATCCTAAAGCTAACATGGCTCTTTTGAAATCCTCAAACTTTCTAATACTAAGTACACAATAATCTTTTGATAAGCAGATTTTATCTTAGGAAAGAAGAGATAAATAATGTTCTTACTAATATTCTTAGTACACCAAAATTTCTTTACAATACTGTCAGTAGAAGAACAAATGCCTAAAGATAAATAAAAAGTAATTATTTAATAAATTGGTATATTTTATAAGATCTATTTAATGAGTTTAATTTTACATGCTTGTGATAAAAACTTAGCTTTCTAACTATCTAAACGAGTCTTTAATTTATGGAAAAAACCTTGAAATTCCTATTTCTTTTTCTGATCAATGGGTAAGAAATATCCCAAGTAAAGAATGAGAAGATAACTTTTAGAAATGTGAAGGATATTAAATAACTTGTTGAATATTGGCTCTAAAGTAATAAATTAGTGGCATAATTTAGGACAATTTGTGGCATGATTTAAGAAAATTAGTGGCCTAATTTAAAGCTTAAATTATGGCACAATTTAGGGAAAGGGAGTCTTGTTTCATCTATAAAGAGGGAAGAGTTCATGCATTGAAGAATAAGGCAAAAATCAGAAAAAATTAGAGAGAACATAAGCAAACTCAAAGAAAGAAAATACTTAGTGAGTTTGAGAGTTTTTTCTATGAGTTTGAGAAACACTTGAGAGATATTATTAATGAGGAAATCTGTATCTGTATTCTGTATATATCCTACTCAATTCAATAATATCTGCTACCTACCGTGGTACTAGGCGAATTTCCAAACCACGTAAATTCTGTGTGTTCTTTTACCGCTTTGATATATTCATATACCGCTATTTATTGCTTCCGTGTACAACAAATTTGTATCAGAGCCAAATATAGCAGTATTATATATCAAATCTAAGCTCTCAACGATACGAACACAACGGTGAAAGAATCACTCAAATCGGAAGTCATAATCGCCGCCAGAAACTAACGGAGTGCTGCTACCAGCAATTGAGTCAATTCACTGAGTTAGACCGAGTCAACTCAGTCACTAGTGATATTAGGATCGAGTTGGTACGATTTCATCCATTTTCAGCTGAATTGGACCTAATCCTGGCTAATTGGACCATTTTGGATTCAACCGCAGACTCCATTTTTTCAAATAAGGTATAAAATTTGGAAAAATATTGTTTTAAGTTATAAGTGTAATTTTTTTGTTATCCGTTTGTACTTATGGCTGATAAAAGAGAGATCGAAGAAGGTGAACAAGCTGGCCTTAGAATTTTTGGCAAACCAATTTGTTGTACTCGAAGAACTATGTTGTCCAATGCAAAGTTTGAGGTGAAAAAATTTGACGGCACCAATAACTTTGGCATGTGGCAATGTGAAGTATTAGATCTACTATTCTGAGAAGGATCTAATATAGCCTTGGAAACCAGGCTAGAAGATTATTCAAATGAAGATTGGAATTATGTCAACCAATAAGCTTGTGGCACAATTCGATTATGCTTAGGAAAAGATCAGAAGTACTTTGTCATGAAAGAGAATGTAGCCGCAGTTCTCTCGAAGAAACTAGAAGATAAGTACATGACGAAAAGTATTAAGAAGAGACTCTACTTGAAGAAGAAACTTTTTTGTTTCTAGTACAAGAAAGGTACCCCTATGATTAAGCACTTGTATAGTTTCAATAAAATTTTGGTTGATCTATAAAATTTAGATGTTGAAATTATCGATGAAGATAAAGCTTTGTTGTTGCTAAATTCATTACGTGAGAGCTATAGGCATTTAACCACAACCTTGTTATATGGAAAGGATGAGGTTAAGTTTGTAGATGTTTCAAATGCTTTGGTAAATAATGATTACCGGAAGAAGGATCAACGTGATCACAGAGACTCAATATCAGAAGCATTGACGACAACCAAAGGTAGGACTAACAACAAAAAATCTGGCGGATCAAATAATATGGGGCAATCCAGATAAATTCCAGAGGAGAGTTATCCAGAAGACGTCCTACGAAGGATGAATGTGCCTACTGTCACCAGAAAGAGCACTGGAAGAAAGATTGTCCAAACAAGGACAATTCAAATGCAAATGTTGCACAGAAGGCCGATGAAGATGAAGAATCAGTCTTTTCAGTTTCATCATCATAAACCTACTCAGATAAGTGGATCCTTGATTTTGGATGTTCTTATCATATGTATCCAAATAGACATTGGTTTTCAAGTTTTGAGGAGCTCGATGGAAGAGTTGTGCTTATGGGCAACGATAATGCCTATCAAACAAAAAGGGATCGGAACAGTACGACTAAAGATGCACAATGGTAAAATCAGATGACTTACAAATGTAAGGTATATTCCTAACCTAAAGAAAAACCTTATTTCTTTAGATGTTCTAGATTCTGATGGTTACAAGGTAACATCGGAAAATGGAGTCTTGAAAGTTGTACGAGGTGCATTTGTAATGATGAAGGGTACTCGGAAGGCAAACTTTTATTTCCTAGATGGGAGTACAGTTATAGGAAGAACAACTATCTCAAGTAGTTTTGAAGAAAAGACAAATGATTTTTTCCCCCTATGGCACATGCGCTTAGGGCATGTTAGTGAAAAGGCTTTGCAAGGCTTAATGAAACAAGGTCTTTTGAAAGGTGCCAAGACTGGAAAGTTTGATTTCTACGAGCATTGTCTAATGGGAAAACAAACAAGAGTCAAATTCGACACTACCATTCATCGTACTAAGGGATCTCTTGATTATATTCACACAGATGTCTGGGGACCTTCAAAGAATGCTTCACTTAGAGGTAAATATTGGTTTGTGACTTTTATTGATGATTTCTCTAGATATGTTTGGATATACACCATGAGTCAAAAAGATGAAGTTCTGGATATCTTTCTTAAATGGAAGAAAATGATCGAGATTCAAATAAGTAGGAAAATTAAAAGGCTCAGATATGATAATGGTGGCGAGTACAAATCATATCCCTTCTTCAAAATTTGTCAAGATGAAGGGATAATCAGACATTTTTCTATTCCTCGTACACCATAGTAGAATGGATTTGCAGAATGAATGAATCATACTTTGGTTGAGAAAGTTCGATGTATGCAATCTCAATCCAAATTGAGCAAGGAAATTTGGGCTGAGGCTTTGTCATATGCAACTCATATAGTCAATAGACTTCCTGCGACTGCATTAGATGGGAAAACTCCTAAAGAGGTATGATCTGGACAACCTGCTACTGATTATGATTCATTGCAAATATTTGGATGTCCTACATATTTTCATGTTAGTGAATCCAAACTGGATCCTAGAGCAAAGAAAGTTGTATTCTTGGGTTTTAAGGAAGAAGTTAAAGGATTTCGACTTTGGTGTGGTGAATCCAAAAAAGATCATCTTAAGCCAAGATGTTACATTTGATGAGTTTGCTATACTTAGACAGAAAAATTCAGAGAAAGAGAATGAAAGTCCAAATACTCTTTCTAAAGTAATGCTTGAGACTCCGGAAGATCCAGAAAATATTGCACCGATTACTGATCGTGGTGAAGATGAAATTTATGATCAAGAAAAGATCTCAATTGAGCTGGAGGTTCTCTCACCATCACCATCGATTAATCAACAGCCATAATCTATTGTCATTACTTGATCAAGAAGGGAGATTAAGAAGCCTACTAGATACACAAACATGTTAGCATTCGCACTTCCAGTAATTGATGATGATGTCTCATGCACTTACATAGAAACCATGCAAAGAGTTGATAGTATGGAGTGGAAGATGGAAATGGATGAAGAGATGAAGTCTCTACATCAGAATCAGACTTAGGAGTTGGTTCAAATTTCCAAGGGAAAGAAAAATATTGGTTGCAAATGGGTCTATGTCAAGAAAGAAAGTGCTTCTCGTAAAAACAACATCAGATACAAAGCCAGACTGGTAGCAAAAGGCTATGCTCAAAAAGAAGGAATAGACTACAATGAGGTATTCTCACATGTTGTTAAGCATTCATCTATTCGGATACTATTGGCTTTGGTAGCACAGTTTGATCTCGAGTTAGCTCAACTCGATGTCAAAACAGCTTTTCTCTATGGTACTTTGAACGAAGAAATCTACATGTCTCAACCGGATGGCTTCAAAATTCCAAGACGAGAGAATTAGGCTTGCAAGTTGAGCAAGTCAATTTATGGTTTGAAGCAATCACTACAAAAATGGTACAAGCACTTTGATAGCTTCATCAGAGAGCAGAAGTACACACGCAGTCAGTTTGATCACTATGTATACTTTTGGAAACTCCAAGACAGTAACTTCATTTATTTGCTCTTATATGTTGATGATTAATTGATTGCATCTATGAGCAAGGTGGAAATCGACAGATTGAAGGCTCTGTTGAGTTCAGAATTTGAAATGAAAGATCTTGGAGAAGCTAAGAAAATTCTTAGGATGGAAATCACAAGAGATAGAGTTGCAAGCACAGTCTGTCTGACATAGACTCAGTATCTAAAGAAAGTACTACAAATGTTTGACATTGATGAAAAAACAAAACCAGTAAGTACACTGCTTGCTCCTCACTTTCAGTTGAGTGCATTGATGTCACCTAGCACCACCGATGAGAAGAAGCAAATAGAACGTGTTCCATATGCAAATTCTGTTGGTGCCTTGATGTATGCAATGGTTTGCACCAGACCTGATATTTCCCACGCTGTTAGTATGGTGAATCAATACATGCATAATCCCGGTAAAAGACACTGGCAAGCAGTGAAGTGGATTCTACGGTACATCTATGGTATTGTGGATATTGGTTTGAAGTTTAAGAGAGACAAGACTGAAGGAAAACACCTAGTTGGATATGTGGATTCTGACTATGCTGGAGATCTGGATAAGCGTCGATCTACAACTGGTTATGTGTTCACCATGGTAGGAGGACCAGTTTGTTGGAAATCAATATTGCAGTCAACTGTAGCTTTGTCTACTACAGAGGCAGAGTATATGGTTGTAACAGAAGCATTCAAAGAAGTTATCTAGCTTCTTGGGTTGAACAAGGATTTGGGTATTGTTCATAAGAACGTGGAGGTTTTCTACGATAGCCAGAGTGCCATTTTTTTGGAAAAGATCCAAGTTCATCATGGTCGTACCAAGCACATCGATGTTTAATTTCATTTTATTTGAGAAATCATCGATGAAGGGAATGTTATACTCCAGAAAGTTGGAACTGTAGATAACCCTGCAGATATGCTTACAAAGGTGGTTATAGGGATCAAGTTTCAACATTGCTTGAACTTGATCAATATCTCTCGAACTTAGAGCACCTAGGGCACATTTGGAGGCAACGTTATGAACTTTTTAATCAAGGTAGAGATTGTTGAATATTGGCTCTAAAAGTAACAAATTAGTGGCATGATTTAAGGAAATTAGTGGCCTAATTTAAGGCTTAAATTATGGCACAATTTAGGGAAATAAAGCCTTGCTTCATTTATAAATAGGGAAGAGTTCATACATTGAAGAACAAGACAAAAATAAAAAAAATCAGAGAGAACATAAGCAAACTCAAAGAGAGAAAATACTTATTGAGTTTGAGAGTTTTTTCTATGAGTTTGGGAAACACTTGAGAGATATTATTAGTGAGTAAATTTGTATCTGTATTCTGTATATTTCCTACTCAGTTCAATAATATCTACTATCTCTCGTGGACTTAGGCGAATTGTCAAACTACTTAAATTCTGTGTGTTCTTTTACCGCTTTGATATATTCATATACCGATATTTATTGCTTTCGTGTACAACATAATTATATTTTCAAAGGAACCGAGGCATTTCTAGAAAAAAAGATATTTGATTTTTAAAAACTAATGGACACCACAAGCAATAAGCATTAAGAATTTGTTTTAAATTCGTAGCTTCAAACAAGTTGGTTGGTACAAATATTACAATATCATCTGCATAAAGAAAATGAGAAATAAGAGGAGTATGAAGATCATTCAAAGTCTCATTAAGATCATTATAGAAAGGCAATATTGTAAAAAAATGAACAAAAGGTGACTCATTAATCAAGATGGAAAAGCTTACTGTGGGGATGCATTTCCCGATAAGAGTAAGGAATTTGTCCAAAAAATTGATGGCTTTAAACGGTTGCTTTCCATTTACAATTATATTTTAAAAGTAGTACACTTAATCTAATTGGTTTTCCATTGAATCATTGTAAATACTGAAGTAGACTGTATTTTTTAAAAAATATATGTAGTCTTATCTGTCTCTCACTTTTTCTTTTTCTTTTTTGTATTTTTTGTTAAAAAGTCCCACATCGACTGGGCATAACGTATTAAACACATATATAAATGAGGGCAATCCTCCATCTCATAACCTGGGTTTTGAGATGAAGTTAGGCCCAACTTTAACATGGTATCAAAGCAGGTAAACTCACCATGTGGCACGCAGCTGTAAGCTCACCACCGTCTATTGATGAACTACCGATGTGAGGGGGAGTGTTAAAAAGTCTCACATCGATTGGGCATAACGTATTAAACACATATATAAATGAGGGCAATCCTCCATCTCATAACCTGGGTTTTGAGATGGAGTTAGACCCAACTTTTACATGGTATCAGAGCTTAGGAAACAATTCCCAGAAAAATCAGCTCATAGAAATTTTTTCCCATTTTTCCTCAATCTATTTTTTTCCAAAACCAATTTCGATTCCCAAAATAATTTCAATTTCATCCCATCATATTATTCAGAAAAATCCGAGCAATCTGCAATTAAAATCAAGCCAAAATACCTCTCCACACGCCTTATCTAAACTCACCGGCGTTCCACGCGCCTCGCCGGAGCCACACGCGCCAACACGCGCTAGCTGCTGAGGAAGACGACTCCAACGACACGTCGTTCGCTTGCCCGCTGAAACAAATGACACATCGTTCGCTCGGCGCTGAAACAAACGATGCGTCGTTCACTCGGTTTGGTCCTCGGTCTGGTTCGTTTCGGTTCAGTGCTTCACCATTGCAGCCACTGTTCCAGCCACTCTAGACGCCGGTTCACCCACTTTCCGACCGGTTCTGCGGCTGAAATTTCCGGTTCTGTAATCCTTGACTCATTTTCTATAAGATAAAGCATATTTCAATCCATTATTTATTTTATAAATAGTCATTATTGTCTAAAATACACTTAAACTTATCCTGTTCTTTCAAATTTATTCAACCAAAATGTCTATGACTACCAATACCAACCCTACTTTACCAAAATGGTATGATGACCCTAGCCATTCATTATAACTACACCACTCAGACCAACCAGGCATGGTTCTCGTAGCTCAATCCTTAAACCAAGAAAACTATCACATTTGGAGTCATGCAATGCTCATGGCTCTAATAACCAAAAACAAAAAAGGATTCATTGAAGGCACAATCAAAAGACCATCAACAAATCTTGAAGCAGAAATCAAAGAATGGACTCGCTGCAACATTCTTGTCAAATGATGGATCCTCAACACCATATCACCCAAAATTGCAGAAAGTGTCATGTATAGTGATACTGCATATGAGCTATAGGAAGAATTAAAGGAACGTTTTTCGCACACCAACAGCGTGCACCTATTCCACATTGAGCAAAAGATCCATGATTGCATGCAAGAAGGTGTAAGCATTGGAGAATACTATACCAAATTGAAAATTTTATGGGATAGTCGTGATGCACTATGTCCTCTTCCACATTGTGGAGGAAATGCCAGAAGGGAATTACAAGAATATCAACAAAAGCAGCGAACCATAAAGTTTCTCATGGGCCTTAACACGGTTTACACATCAGCACGCGGACAAATCTTGCTCATGGAACCATTACCTACAGTAAATAAGGTATATTCACTTATTGTTCAAGATGAAAAGCAAAGAGTTGTCTCCACTCAAAGCATAGGAAGGATGCCAGAAGCTACCGCACTTGTTGCCAGAGATAGTCGTCCACAATATCCTCACAAAAATTACCCACCAAGGAACCCACATCTCAAGTGAAATAGATGCAACAATATAGGCCATAATTCTGAGAATTGCCGAAGTCACCTCAAATGTGATTTTTGTGGTCTCAATGGACACATTTTTGAAAAATTCTGAAAGCGTCTCAAATGTAATTTTTGTGGTTTGAATGGACATGACATCAACATATGTCGGAAGAAAGGAGCAATTCAAGATAAGAGAAACACAAGTTATGGCTTCCCTTCCAAAGCTCATCATACTAACTTTCAGGAAAGCTGCTCCGACACAAAGACATCATCCCACAATCTTACATTTGCCTAATATCAAGAGCTCCTTACACTTCTCAATCAATCCAAATCAGGTAGCATGGAAAATCAAGTGACTACTTCTTCAGGTAACACATTATGTGCAACTGTTTTCCATACAGAAACTCGTTGGATTTTTTATACAAGGGCAACTGATCACATGGTCTGTTCCCAAAACCTTATGAGCTCCAGCATTCCAGTCACTAATCGGCATGTGCATTTACCTGATCATTCTCTTGCCCGTGTCACACATATTGCACTATACATTTCTCAAATAATTTCATACTCCATAATGTCTTGTGTGTTCCCTTCTTCAAATTAAACTTAGTTTCAGTAGCCAAACTAACTCAAACCTCATTTTTCCATGTCACCTTCACTAATAGTATGTGCTTTGTTCAGGACAAACGCTAAGGGAAGACGATTGGGATGGGAACTGAGAAAGTAGGACTCTACTACCTGACTATTTCTGAAAAGGCTGGATGTTTCTCCGTTTCAAACACTGCTTCCAAAAACTCTCATCTATGGCATCAACGACTTGGTCATTTATCTAATAACAGTTTGCGTGTAATTTCTCTTTCCATCAACACACCTTTTTATTCCATTAGTGATTGTTCTATTTGTCCATTAGATAAGCAAACACGTAATCTATTTCCTTTAAGTTCCATCAATACAAAAGCACCTTTTGAAATTATTCATGTTGATATTTGGGGTGGTTATCACATTCCAACACTTAATGGAGCATGTTATTTTCTCACTATTGTTGATGACTACTCAAGATGCACATGGGTCTATCTCTTACATACTAAATCTGATACACGCACATTTCTTACCACCTTCATCAATCTTGTTGAAACACAATTTTCATCCAAAGTTAAAATCATTCGTAGTGACAATGGACCAGAATTCTCTATGACCCAGTTGTTTTCTACCAAGGGAATCCTTCATCAAACTAGTTATGTCTCTACCCCTTAACAAAATGGTGTTGTTGAACGCAAACACCGTCATCTTCTCAATGTCGCTCGTTCATTGCTCTTCCAAGCCAATCTTCCTAAACAATTCTGGGGAGATGCCATTCTTACAGCCACATACCTCATAAATCGTACTCCAACACCTGTTCTCAAGGGTAAAACACCATTTGAAGTCCTTTTTCACAAAACTCCTAGGTATGAACATCTTCGTATTTTTGGTTCCCTTTGTTTTGTGTCTACACATCATGATCGACTCACAAAGTTTGATGCTAGGTTACATAAATGCATATTCATTGGGTATCCATTTGGGATCAAAGGTTATCGTGTCTACAATCTAGAAACAAACAAGACTTTAGTGTCTCGTGATGTTATCTTTCATGAACATGTATTTCCTTATTTCACTTCCGCTGTCAACACTCCAACTCTATTTCCTCCATCAGAAGATACTATTTATGATGACCTACCCAACATTCGTCAATCAACTAATCCAAATATATCACTTGATCATACACCATCTGTCCTTCCAACAATCAACTCAGACACTCTTCATCTTCAAAATTCATCTCCAGAAACATCGTCAACTTCTCCACCACACATAACTTCTCCAACACCAGTCACACATAGGCTTCGTCAATCCACCAATGTTCCTAGCTACCTTCAAACATATCATGTAGAAATTTCCTTACCTTCTCGGTTCTTCCCTTCGTCTCACTCAGCATCGTCCAAAGACAAAGGTACTTCTCATTCTTTATGTCATGTACTTACCTATGACCAATTATCACCTGCATATCGTGCTTTTGCTACTTTTATTTCCATTCTCAAGGAACCAACCACCTTTGCTGAAGCTTTCAATGATCCAAAATGGCAGCTTGCCATGAAACAAGAACTGGATGCTCTTGAAACTAATGGCACTTGGACGCTTCAACAACTTCCTCCAAATAAGAAACCAGTTGGTTGTAAATGGGTCTACAAAATCAAGTATAATCCTGATGGTTCTGTGGAACGATACAAGGCTCGGTTAGTGGCCAAAGGATACAGTCAGATTGAAGGTTTTGACTACCAAGAAACTTTTGCACCAGTAGCCAAACTTGTCACTATTCGGCTTCTCCTTGCCGTTGCTGCTATTCAAAATTGGCATCTTCGACAACTCGATGTCAACAATGCTTTTCTCTATGGTGATCTTCATGAAGATGTCTACATGTCCCTTCCACCTGGATTCGGACTAAAGGGGGAAACACGAGTATGTAAGCTACATAAATCTTTGTATGGACTCAAACAAGCCTCACGATAGTGGTTCATCAAGCTATCAACAACACTTAAGCTAGCTGGTTTTAACCAATCCAAGTATGATCAGTCACTGTTCATTCGAACCCGTGGTAATTCCTTCTCTGCTCTTCTTGTCTATATAGATGATATAATCATAACAGGAAACAATATACAAGACATTCAAGAAACTAAGAATCATCTCATGAGAAAATTCAAGCTTAAAGATCTCGGTGAATTAAAGTATTTTTGGGGATAGAAGTTTCACATTCCAGGAAGGGAATTGTTCTGTCACAACGCAAGTACGCACTTGAAATATTGGAGGACATGGGTTATCTTGGTGCCAAATCTGCCAATTCACCTATGGAACAAAATTTATCCCTCAGCAAGGTTGAAGGAGAATTCATCAGCAATCCCACATCCTATCGAAGACTTGTTGGGAGATTAATATACTTGACCATCACAAGGCCTGACTTAGTGTATGACGTGCACATTCTCAGTCAATATATGGATAAACCACGACAACCATATTTGGAAGCAGCTCAACGAGTGCTACGATATGTCAAGAACACACCAGGGTAAGGTCTCTTTTTCTCAGTAACTAGTTCATTACAACTAAATGCTTTTTGTGATGCAGATTGAGCAAAATGCACAGATACACGACAATCAACCACAGGATATTGTATGTTTCTTGGAAACTCGCTAATTTCTTGGAAGACTAAGAAACAAAATACAGTCTCACGATCATGTGCAGAAGCAGAATATCGCTCTATGGCAGCAGCATGTTGCGAAGTAACCTGGTTACGATATATTTTGGATGATTTGGGTATCAAACACTCCCAACCAACCAAGTTATATTGTGACAATCAAGCAGCTCTTCACATTACATCAAATCCAGTGTTTCATGAGCGAACCAAACACATAGAGATCGATTGCCATCTAGTAAGAGAAAAGATTCAAGCTGGAATGATCAAAACTTATCATATCTCTACATTAGAGCAACCATCAGATATATTTACCAAATCCTTGAGTTTTCCACAGTTCTCAAGCTTACTTAACAAGTTAGGAATAATTAACATATATTCTAACTTGAGGAGGAATGTTAAAGAACATGAGATCCAGCTGGTGACAACCAACACACCAGCTGGAAGCAGCCACCAACAGCTTGGTGGGGAAGGATAGACTGTCCAAGAACATGTCTTTCCATAATTGTGTTTATTTTTAATTATTACAATTTTGCTTTTCTTTTGTATAAATAGGTTGTAAACATTCGTTTATTCATCATCAATAAATTTATTTCTTACATGGATGGAGGATTGCCCTCATTTATATATGTGTTTAATACGTTATGCCCAATCGATGTGGGACTTTTTAACACTCCCCCTCACATCGGTAGTTCATCGATAGACGGTGGTGAGCTTATAGCTGCGTACGACGGGGTGAGTTTACCTGCTTTAATACCATGTTAAAGTTGGGCCTAACTCCATCTCAAAACACAGGTTATGAGATGGAGGATTACCCTCATTTATATGTGTGTTTAATACGTTATGCCCAATCGATATGAGACTTTTTAACATTTTTCTTAGTTAAAAGAAAAATTAGCACGAATCTCTAATGTCGTGGATATTTCCAAGAAGAATGAAGCTGAAATAGATGGACAAGCAATTCAATGTCTTAGCTCACCCTCTAGATTTTTTAGTCAATTATTCAATTACCTTCAAAGCTGGTGACGATTTTACGAATAGAAAATAAAATAAATTAAAACATGTATATTATCTGTAAATATGGTTTAATTAATCACATAATATAACTAGTGTTTTTGTTATAAACTATATCGAAAATAATTATCTCAAAAATTTAAGTTATTTAAAAAGAATAGTATTGTATATTATGAAATCAAATACTTACGATTTAATAATTAATTTTATTGAATTATAAATAAGATAAATAATTTTGATGCTATATTAGAAATTATCTAAAAACTTACTCTCAAACAAACTTAAACTATTAAGAAAAAGATCAATATTATTATTATAAATTAGTTTCACTTTTAAATTCGATTTATGTATTATATATATGTTTTTTTTTTCATAACATAAAAAATATATGTTTTTAATTCATACGTCCTTTTCAAATATGATTAAAAGTGAAACCGTGGTTATATAAAAATTGGAGGATTAGAATATTCATAATATTTTTTTTATTAAGAATATTGCATGATCACCTTTTTAATGATGCTTTTATTTTTAATTCTTTCTTATTTTAAAACACACATGTTTAAAAACATTTTCATTTTATACATGGTTTCATAAAAACCATCCTAACTTCAACAACCCACGAAAGTTTTATACTACTTATATTATATACTCTTAAATATTTATTTTAATAAATTTTATTTTTGAATACATTTAATTTTGAGTGCATATTGATTAAGTGATCAAAAATAAAAATTAAATTAAATATATTTTAATTTTACAAAAGTTTTCATCCACATCTAATAATATTTTCAATTTTTCTTCAATATCTCTTAAATTAAGTTATTGATATATCCATAAATAACATGGTTCAATCATAAACATTTCCCCCTCATTTCCAATTTCTTTATGAGTAATCAAATACTCAACAATCGAATCCCGTATGTAGTAGTAGCCAACTAGTGATGGCTACTTTGGAGTGTATTCTGCGCCAGAGATTTGTGTGAAGGATATGCGTAGTACACAAGTGCGGGGTACTCATAATTTTATTCCGTTCAAATGACATGAAATATTAATGGATGATTAAATTATTTTTGCTACCACATAGTGAATAATAATAACTCAATAACAACAACCCATATTATTTAAAAGATAAACTTTCATACTTGTTATTTCTCATAATTGTAAATAATTACATATTAAAATAATATAAGAGTATATAATGTGTGTTTTACGAAGGGAGAGTGAAAAAATATACATAAAAATAAACAAAAGTCCCCATACAATATATTCCACTGTATTGCGTCACTGTTTGTTGAATTACTATTATGAGCAAGAACCAAAAAAAAAATAACAATAGAAGAGAGAGAGAGAGAAAGAGAAGAAGAAATTGGAAGAGGTCATAAATGTAATTTAAACCCCCAAGCCAGCTGTGTATTTGACTCCAGTATTAGGCAACCAACGATTTCCTCCGATGAATTCAGAAACTGTAAAGGTATAAGCTTGACTTGACTCATTAAATGCATGATAGCCAGCCCATTTAACTCTACTACTAAGCCCAGACCCAGGCCCATAATTCAAATACTCTGCATAATAAAGAGTATCCAAGGCAAAGTCACCGTTCCATTCAAGCCAACCTTTTGGCCTTATAACATTACTAATATAACTCTGCATAATTATAGTTCTTGAATATAGCTTCCAAGGTCTTCCTAAGTATGTCTCAGTGGTGTTAACAAAAGGTGTCAAGTCTAAGTCTGCTGTAATATTGCAAAATTGGAATGAAAAACCTGTTGGCTCATCTGGGTATTTTCTACCTTGAGCTGTAATGGTGTTCTTTTGATTTGGTAAACCTTTTTTGGCTAGAATTTGACAGTTTTGAAACACCACTGTTGCACCACCAAAGATGAAATCAACTGTGCCACTTATTGTGCAGTCTCGGAAGAATTGGCGCATTGTGTGAGCGTATAGTGTATCTTGGTAGCCTTTAAAACTACATCTATAGTAGACAGAGAGGTCTGAGTCTGATCTTAATGCCACTGCTTGGTGCTTCTCTGGCCCTGCTGTGTTTTCTATTGTTATGTCTCTTGCTATGAATCCTCTACCACTAACAGCTGCATATGTTCCATCACAAGTTAATAGATAATAAGTTGGTTAAATTGTTAAACACCAACTAATACTACACAATTGTTGTCTTAGTTACATCAATTAAAGCAAAGTACTTTGTCAAAACAATTTTTGGCTTATTTTTACTTGTGATAGATATGGGTATAGTTGATTTTTTACTAAATAGTTTAAATTTTAAGGGGAGTTAGCTTCTAAAAAAACATGTAAGTGCCCTTAATTTACAAGGGAGAAACAATTAATGAAAAACAAAATCTTAAATTTTGAAGCTACTTTTTGTAGGGAAAACCCTTATAAATACTTGTTAAAAAAATTACTCAGACTTGTTTAAAAGCACTTATCCATTTCCGCTCCACGCATTCAAAATTCAAATGACGCTTATCATTTAAAAAAATGGCAACAATTCATTTTTGATTTCCTTTTACAGGAGGTTTTACTTTTGAGCTCAAATTCATAAATGAAATTATGTTTTCTATATATTGTTATATATATTTTGACTGTTTCCATAACAAATTATTTAGATAAAAAATATTGATAAATTATAATAACATATTAATAAATATATAAATTTAAATCAATGAAAGATACTTAAAATTAATCTAAATTAAAAATACATATATTATTAGATTGTATTTATATAAAAGTTAAAATCATTTGATAATATATATATATATAAACATCTTCCTATATGAATTAATATTAAAAAAAAATATGTTAAATAAAAGGGGTAAAAAATAAAATTCAAAAAATAATTAGATATTTAAGCCAAACAAGGTAAATAATAAAAATAACTTAATTACATAACATAACTTTTGTATAAATAAATTTTTATTTTTAAACTTACTTTATGTGGGATAAATATATATTTTTTATATAATATAAAAATCATATATTTCTTTGCATGTTTAAAAATATATTATAAGTAATTTTTTATTATATAATATAAAAAATATATGATTTTTTTTTAAAATAATTAAAAATAAAATCATATAAATATAAATTTCATGTATATATAAAAACCAATTAAAAAGATTTAAGAAGTTTACCAAATTTGCAGAGCGAAATGTGGTCCAACCATCAATAAAACTCCGATTACCAGAAATAATAGTAGAATTCATACCATCACCAATCATCATTAAGTTCCATTTCTTCTTCTTGATCTCCACATTTTCTTTATACATCCCTCTCTTAATATATATAACATGGCGTTTCATACTATAATCAGGGGCTGCTAAAACAGCATCCATAACCTTTGTAAAATTCCCAGTTCCATCAGAAGCTACTATACAATCCACACTTAACCCATTTGCTTCTATCAATTTTCTATTCCTCGGTTTAACCCAAGAAGGAAATTGGTCTTTGTTTATAGGCATATCAGAAACTGGATGAATTTGTGTAAGAAGGTCTTGAACCAAAGATGTGATTTGGTTTAGACCAGTAGAGATTAATCCTTTAACAATGCTATCCGTACCTTCAAACCCATCACTACATGTGTCTTGATTCACAAGTGCAGCACTTAACCATGCTCTTAAATCACCACTCAGATTCCCTGTGCTATTATCTTTACCTGCAAAAAAGTGAAAATTAATCCTTGGTTTTTGTTTTTTTTTCTTAAGTCATATCTTTTTAGTTAAAAATAATGGTGCCATATTGAATTAATCCACTAATTTTGACAAATTTGATACTTTAATACATTAAGTAGGAAGGAAGAAAATTATATTCCAAGAGTGAGTACACATGAAGGAGTACCATTGAGATTCTGGGTAGCAGAGATAGACCAACTCAATTCATCAGCAGAAGATTCAAGAACATCAAGGCAATCAGAAATTGCATTAGAAAGACGAAAATCACCAAATAAGTTTCCAAACTGAGACAGAATAGAGGTAACCTGCCTTATAACATCAATGGTCGTCTCAACTGAGTTGGTGAATTCTGATGTTGCTACTTTTAAGCTTTCTAATTGCTCATTATTTGTGGTGCTACAGCTAACTAATTGACTACAACATAATAACATTAACCATAACAAAGGTTTCCATATTTTGAAATGAACAGGAGCCATTGACAGAGTATACTAATTATTATCTCTTTACTAAAATCAAAATGAAGGAGCTAATTAGTAAGTAGTGGTACTGAGAGTATTCAGTAGTCTTTATATTGGCAATAGAGAAATGGATTTGGATCAGAATACAAGTAATAGATGGGCAGGTGAGGACATTTAAGAGGGTGTGGAGTGATATTAACGTAAAGATAAATGATAAAAGTGTACAAATTTTCATTTATATTTATATTCATATTAGTTATACTGTGTACATGAAAAACAATTAATCTTTTAATTTTTAAAGTTATTTTACTACATAACATATCAGACTGTAAATTTTTGTGTACTTAATATTATTTGTAAGACTACACTCCATACATTTCTATTACACCCCCAATCCTTATTCAAAATTAATTAAATATTTTATTAATTTATATGAATTCATTTAATATAGGACTTGTTTACTAATCTGAAATAAAAATTAAATGGAATCAAAATGTAGATGAATTAGAATAAAAAATAATGGGTTTAATAGACAAAAACATCCTTTTATTTTTAATATATTTCTTATATGCTAATTTAATTACTTTTAAGGTTTTTTTGTTAATTTTTAAAATTTATATTAAATATAGTGTGGAAAAAAATGGAACAAAAAAAAATTAAAATATGTAATATGATTACTTTTTATATTATTTACTAATTCTTTTCTTGAATCATAATAAGAAAAAACCAGATTTATGACATTGGAAAGTAAACATCATAAATCGGAATGAAAAATAATAACTTTATCAAAATACCCTTATAATATTAGTTAGTTTATTTTTTATTTTAATATGTTAAACAAATTAAGAATATTATACTTTATATAAATAAAATAATCTTTATAAAAAATAAATAATTTTTTATTTTATTTTATTTATAAAATGTAAGTAATGGTATATAATGGATAAATAAAAAATAAATTTTAAATAATTAAAAGAAGTATTATGTATAAATAATAAAATAATGCATGTGAGTAATGTAATATGTAAAAAAATATTTTATTAACAACTTATTTTCATAAATAAAGATAATTTTATCAAAATTTAAAATGCAAAGTGTTAAGTTATATTTCATTATAGTTCAGTTGTAGTATACTTATTTCACGTGTACTACACTTTCACTATTTCATTTGTAGTACATCTTCATTATTTTTATTTGTACTACATTTTCACTATTTCATTTGTACTACATTTGTACTACATTTCTACTATTTCATTTGTATTACACTTGTATTACACTTGTACTACACTTGTTACAACCCTATAAATAGGGTTTTCTATGTACATTCTCAAATACACCAATACAAGCTTAAATCATTCTTTCTCCTTATCTCTCTATACTCTTCATATATTATCAGAGCCTCTCATATACCTCTAAACTTTCTATCAAAATTTTGCCTCTCTTCATCACAGTTAACCTGGCTCACCCTAACTCGGTTCACTCTCAACCCGGTTCACCCCAACCCAGCTCACCTCAACTCGGCTCATTTCAACTCGGCTCACTCCAACCCGGCTCACCTCAACCCGGTTCACCTCAACTCAGCTCACCCCAACCTGGCTCACCTCAACTCGGCTCACTCCAACCCGACTCACTCCAACCCGACTCACTCCAACCCAGCTCACATCAACCTGGTTCCAAGCTTGTTTTCAACTCCTCTTTTCATTTTTAAGGGTATCTCATTTATACTATTTGTTATATAAGCCCAAGGCCTAACTCAACCCAATAAGATCTCATTGAATTAAGGATTGCCGACACTTATAAACTACACTACAACCAAACGCCTAGTCGATATGGGACAATACAATCCTTCAACACTATTTCTATATATTTGCTTTATATTTCTTCCATTATTTTGTTAAAATGAACCGAAATGATGTCCCAAAACCAATCTCTACCACCCTTGATGATACTAACTACCTAGCTTGGGCACAAGCAATGAAAAGTTTTTTGAAAGGACGCAAGCTATGGTGTTTCATAACTAGTGATATCTCTATACCTATCCTAGAAACCACTGAAAACAGCTCTTTATTTGCTGACCGCCTTGAAGACTGGGAGAGTAAACATCATCAAATTATTACTTGATTCCGTAACACCACCTTACCCTCCATCCATGGTGAATTTGGGCGTTTTGACACTATCAAAGAAGTTTGGAAATTTCTTGAGGCTCGCTTCACTACAACAGATTTGGCCAACCAATATCAACTTCTAACAACTCTTCATACCAAACACCAAAGGGCTGATCAAGCCATTAACCAATTTCTCTCTGAAATGCATACTATTTGGGATCAACTCGCTCTCTCTGAACCAACTTGGACGAACAAGATTGATGTTGAGATGTTTGCAACTTATCGTAATCACCAACGTCTTGTTATTTTTCTCATAGCTCTCTATGATCGATTTGACCGTGTTCGGGCTTCCTTACTCCATCGGAGTCCTTTTTCATCCTTAGATACTGCTGTGACTGAGCTTCGCTCTGAAGAAACTCAGATGGGGGGTTTTAAAGTTCATCATACAGATTCTGTTTTTACCACCTCATTTTATCGCCCTAAAGGAGATTCTAAAGAGGACTTCAAATATCAAGGCTGCATTTACTGTCACAACCTCAATCATGAGCTTCTTACATGTCCCATTCGAATATGAAAACCACTCTTTCCAATTGTTGATGTAATTCTCCTTTGATAAATATGTGATGATAAGATAATAACAACATTGTCAACATTTAATTGTAAAGTTATGATTGATTGATTAAAGTATATGTCACATAAAGTGTAGTAAATTTATTATTTAATTTAATTTTTTTCGATTTAATAGAAAAAATCATGATAATTAATTAAAAATTAAAACGCTAGTTTGATAAATCCCTCTCGTTATACAAATAAATTTAGTCAAAATTGTGTGTGAATTGGAGAGTGAAGAATGAGAATAGGCAGAAGTCTAGTTACATAGCAAACAAATTAAATCCCATGTGTCGGTTATCACATGCATGTACAAAATCCGCATGCACAAAAACTTGTGTTGTCATATTATATATTTTTTAAATAATTAATATATTATCTATATATTTATAATTTAAATTTAAATCTTATATTTTTTTATATATTTAAATAAATTATACGTAGTTAAATCATATAATTGTTGCCTATGCAAACATTTTCTGTGCATTTAGCATCTCCCAATATTCATCTAACGTAACTGATCTAATTTGTGTCATGGGAAAGAAATTCAAAGGGAGTTTTGGTTATGCTCAAAATATGAACCATAAATGCATAGAGCCCATTTGAACTCAACAAAATTAGTTTCAATAAAACTAATTTTAATTAAAAGCTATTTTAAAGAAAAAAAATTAATGTTTGTAAAAAAAAAAACTTGTTATTATTTGACAAGAAATTATTAAAAAATTTATTTTTAATTACTAATAACCATGCACGATTAATAAGCTTTGATATTTTTGCTATCTTAGAAATAACAAATTAAAGAATAAATGTTGAAATTTTGTAAAAGAATTAAATGATTATAGTGAGTCCTGCATATTTTAAACAACTGCTTCTTTGAAAAGTACCTAAACGAAGCTTACTTTTAAAAAAATCGCTAAAAGTGCTTAAATAATGAATGTCATAAAAAGTAAAAAAATACTTTTATTTTTCTTCCAAAACACAAAAAAAAAAAAAAACTGTCTATATAAATAATATTTTTACTATGCATCCAGACGCCCCTGCCTCCTAGATTATATTAAATAGATATAAAACTTTGGTTTTTTTTTTTTCAAAAAAAAGTAAATGGTAGTTGACATAGTTTAAATCTATTATTTTAAATGTGGAACTAATGATCTACATATATAAAGATTTAAGTGCATACAAATAATTCATTTTATAAATATAATTCATTTTAAAACCCTATTAACAAAGCTTAACATATGTTTAATTCTTATACTATCTTAAATTATATTCAACTCATTTTTATAATTGTGTTGTTACTCCCTACCAATCAAGCTAAAATGATGCTTTGACACCTCTTCGATTCCTAGCTCTCAAAAGTCTCTGCAATAGATCTCAAATGTAGGTTTCTCTATCCTAGTGATATCATTATTTTCCATTAGTATAGTTTTTTACTTAGATACGGGAGTTTTTTACTTAGATACGGGAGTTAGTATCTTAATCATATTTTTATTTAAAAAATATATTAATTTAATACAATTTATCATTTAATTGAGAATTTTTTACATTACAATAATATATATGTGATATTCAAATAATATTTTTGAAAAATAAATTAATTATACATTACTTAAATGAATATACCACTAAAATATTACCTCCAAAATCTCGATAAAAAATACTAAAAATAAAATAATAGTACCACTAAGTAATGAAACCTCAAATATACATAACATTAATACTCATAAATAAAGCACACTATTATCGCTAATGTTAATTATAGTGTGTTATATGAAAAAAACAATTTTAAAAATAAATACAATATTATTGTTAATTGATATACCATAATTAATTTAAATATAAATTTATATGTTTGATAATTTTTTTTCATTCTTGTCAACAACATAAAAATCAACCAAAAATTATTTTATCAAGAATATTATTTATTGTGTGATTCATATCTTCAACATTATTTCATTTTCTCTTGAGCTATTTGAAGCCATAAAGATTAAAATTAACTATAAGATCCCATGTGATGCATTTATGGTGAATATCGCCTTCTATCCAATACTAATATTAAACATTAAAACTATAAAAAAACTATACTGCAAATTAAATTACAAATGCGCTTTGTTTGGAGCAACTAAATGATTTGTACTTATCTTCTACCAGACTTAAAATATATAAATAATAAATTGAATTGAATTACCATCTAATAAAATCATGGGTAGTTCAAACTTTAAAACTTCAAGACTAATTCATATAATTGAATCATTTTAGAAGAAAGTCTAAAATGATTATTAATCTTTCATGCTAAAAAAGGGAAAATAGAATGACAAAAAATTAGATTTAGTATAATCTATAATAAAATATTATTATTTACTTTAAAATAAAATAGAGATTAATTAATACTAAGAGATGAATAATACAAAGAAAGAATGATAAATTAAAGTATTGGAGTTATTGTCAATTAATACAAAAAAATAATTAAAATGATAATTTTAATATCCTAACTATGAATAAGTTTAATTAATTAAAAAGATAATAAAAAATAAATTTTGTTATGACTGAACTTTTTTCTTAAAAGTAATAGAATTTAAAAAAAAATTATTCTTAAACTGTACAACTCAAATAAACTTTATGTTTATTAAAAAATATTATTACACTTATATTTTAATTTATTTGTAATTTGGTACAGAATACTACATTCTCAATACTTATTGACAAATGTATAATTTCTCATTATCTTAGTATGTATTATTATTATTATTTTAAATTAATTAATTACTTTTCTCTTTTTAAAAAGAGAGAGCATTAAGTTGCTTAAATAAGGATGAAAAATTATATGAAATAATATTCTTAAAATCTATTAATAATAAAAAATAATACAAATTTTAGAGGATGTAAAATTTATTATTTTTCCAGTAAAATTAATCGCAGCCTGTCAATTACTATTACATAATAAAAATCAAACTTGTAATTTCACAAAAATATTAATTAATTTAGAAAATAAATAATAAGATGATTCACTTACTAGTATATATAGTCAAATAACACTAAACAACTGCAATTGTATCAATTTTTTAATTCATTATATGAATTAATATAAAAATGATCTTTCTAGGTTACATGAACTACCATTATTTATAAATTATAACAAGTAAATAAATTCTAAACAATATTATAAGTAGAAACGTACATTTTAAATTAAGGGAAAAGGTTTTATAGGGGGGAAAATTTTACATAAATTAATTACATAATCACTTATTACATTTTGTTTATTTTAAAAATATATTATTAATCATTATATTAAAGTTATTCCTTTATGTAAAATAAATATATCTATTTCAAATAATAAATAGTAATATTTTCCACCAAAACTATAAACTATGTGTATATGAACACTTCTCTTTGTAGAGAGATGTAACATAAAAGTTTTAGTGAAAAACGAAAGAAATGTACTTGGAAATAGAGTAATATAAAATGATGTATCTACGTATATTATTATTATTGATCATAATTAACCTTACAAAAACATAATTTAATGATATATTGTTCATATAATAATACTCAATAATAATAAAATGGTGATAAATGTATATGATATATTAAAAAAATACGGGTTCAAAATATATTTAAAATAAATGTAATTTTTTATTTAAAAAAAAGTATAAAAAAATAATTTTTAAAATTTATAATAATATAAATAATATAAATTAATATTAAATGAGGTTCAATTGTATGTGTTTGAAATAAGTTCAATATTAAAAGTATTTAAATTGTTTTAATTTAATTTAAATAATAATTAAGTTAAATAATAGTTAATATAAAATAATATATAAGATGTTTTTTAAGTATATTATTTTTATATTATAAATTTTAATATTATTATTTAAAATTATAAAAAAAACTACTTCAGATTCAACCAAAATAATAAGCTAATAGTACTCCAATTGGAATAGGGAAGTAGTAAGGTTGGATTACATGTGCTTTAATAGTATTCTGAAATTAAGTGAGACATACGGTAATTAAAAGAATATTTAGTTTATTTTCTTTTTTACTTGGATTTGATGATGTCGACGATGTTTAGAGTTTTCAAATAAGTTGTAATACAATAATCTAAAATATAAATAGATTTATTTTTATCCATTAGATTTCATTAAAATGTTAGTTATGTTATATTTATGATACATAGGTGATATTAATTTGATATAATGAGACTATGAAGAATTTTCTAACATATAATTATTAATTAAAATAATAAAAAATTTATATTTATAAAACAGAAATATTAATATCAAAATAATTAAATATTTTATATTATAATTTAATGTTTTAAGATTTTTAAAAATAAAAACATTACTTTAATATTAACAAATTATCCTGACAATAAAAATGATCAATTTTTTTTAAAATAATTATTATATCAATTATCTTAAAAAAAAAGTATTATTATGAAATGGAGAGTGAGTTTGCTTTTCAAAGCCAATAAAATAAAGAATACAGAAAAGAAACCGGACATCTTTAAAGAAAGGATGCAGACTTATACATGGAAACGCGTTTTACAGCTTGCTGGTTCTGATTGACTTTAATGTTTGGAAAAAGCAAAATAAACTAAAAAGAAGCAACTCTTAATCTCATTGGCTTTGATAATTTGTCCAATTCCATAACATTTTTCAAAAAAAAAAAAAAATTATATATTATTATTAGAACATTAAAATCACTTAAATTAAATTTATGATCATTAATTAATATTAAATAATATAATAGTAACGTAAAGTATTTTCCTTCCCAAAAACGTTTGCATGTCAAGTTATCATAATTTTTTACGTGTATAAGTTGCTATATATCATATTTCATTAAATTCTAATTTAATTATAGTCAACAAAATCACGGATATAGACGTAGATTGTGTCTTTCTCTTAGTCCTAAAAGCTTTTAGTACAACTGTTCTTCAACAACTAAGCTTTTTTTTCTTCTTTAATTTCCAAAATAAAAAATAAAAAAATCTTATTCTTTTCTCACCCTTTTCATTCACAATATAAAATTTTAATAACTACAGTAATTTTTTAAAATCAATTCTATTTTTAAGTTTAAAATTAAATTCTATTTTTGTATATACCTTTTATTATTTTTTAAACTTAAAAGGAGGGTTTTGAAATTAATATTTTATGTATATTTTCTTAAAAAAATTATTTTTAATTTACTTATTTTTTTATTGTGACTTGAGATGGAATATAAGAATAAAACAAATTTTTTTATCAAATTGGTCACAAATATAAGAAAATAGAGTACTTAAAAGACAAAATTTCTTACAAAATAAACCCTTCATGGTTAGATAAGATTTAAAATTGTATATTTTAAATGGACTTTTTAAATTGTATACCACAAACTAATTGATTAAAAAATTGTTGTAAGCACTCGGTAGTTTACTATACTTGGATAGGGCTTGTACTAGTGAGTGACTTAGAATTTGTTTGTTTTTAATTTTATGATTATGGAAAAGTGTTTCTAACAATAAAAAAAAATTTATTACTAAATAAAAAAAATTATCAATGGCTTAAAACATATTTTTTTTTACTTTACATATCTACTTATTCTTATTGTAAAATAAAAAAATAAAAACCATTTCTATATGAAACCACATTTAACAAAAAACACAAGCAAATAAATACATAACTTTTTTTCTTCAAGAATGAAGAGGAGAGAGTTCAACAGGACCTGACTAACTCATGTTTGATACAAATCCACAAATTTACAAAAATCAGATTATCAAAATCACAAAATGTACATGAAATATTTAGAAATCACTTGACACATAATATATAATTTAACAAACTTGTTGATCCTCAAATCCTCCACCTTAACACATTAAGTGTTTGAACTTTTTTCAATATAAGTTTAACAAAATCCACTAAAACTTGTACAACATTAAGAAATTAATTTTGGGATTTGAAAGGAAGGTGAATGGCAGGAGAGAGATATGTCAACTGTTTGCTTAAATTGATATTTTGTTCACTCAACTTTCACAATACACATAAATCAATCGAACTTAAATATTAGAATATTTTAATCACAAAATTTTAATTAGAGTGTGATTAAAATATATAATTTTTATGATAAATAATAAATAAAGTATTATTTTATTCACATTTTAAAATTTTATGAATAAAGTATCTCATTTTTAATACAAACATGACTCTCATGTAAAAGTTGACTAACTAAATCATCTAAATTTCATAAACAAATTGATTTTTATTGTAATTTTTTTCTTTATTTAGATCATGATTAAAGTTCACAAATAGATGGCAGAGCGGTTGCCACTCGCAACTGTTTTGACAGGGACGAAGACAATTAAAGTATTTTTATAAATGAAAAAGAAATAACAAATCTAATACCACCGACTAAATCGGAAGGGAGGCACTAAATATTTTATAATTATTTAATTTAAATAATTTTATTTTATAATTATTATATTTAATACCAAAAAATCAAATAACTTTTGAAAAAAAGTATCATAATAATTTTATTATTTTATATAAATAAAAACTTTAATTCTTTAATTTTTTTAATTGAATACCTAGAATCTCATCATTTATGAAAATTATTACGTATAAATAACATTATTTTTTCTTATTCTTACCCATTATCTTGCTTTATTCTTTTTTCACTTAATCGATTTTTTACTATTTGATAGAAACAATTCAAAACTACATATTTTATCAAAATTATATTAAACTATTACCAAGTCATTATCATTTTCTACTCCTGACTAGCACTACCATCATATTATTTTCCTTATAACACTAACCCTTTCATTTTTTTCGATTTACTTATATTCAATAGAAATAAAAAAAGTATAGAGATTAAAAAAATCGGAGAGAATAAACTAACTATAACGGGAAACACTGGCATATATGGTGCTTTAAATTAATTGATGATGGCTAAATAATGAGATAAAACATAGTTACTAAAGAGGTATGGATTGTTTTCGAAAAAAAATAGACAAATAAAAATAATAATAATAATAAGAGAAAAATGATAAATATTTTCATAAAAATAAAATTATTTTTTTATAAAATAGATTTTTTTTAAAATTAGACTATCGTGGTACGTTTTATTTATAAAATATTAATTTGATAATATGGATCAAAATAAATACATTTTGCTTAATAAAGGTACCTCTAACCCTCTGAAACTATAGATTTAAAATTTGCAACACTTTCTTCTTCGTTAACACTTGGTCATTTACACATTGTATCGAAATCTTTGTCCGATTCTATTCCTCAGAAAAGCAATAAAAGACGGCATAGAAAACTAACCAAAATGTATAACTTGTAATATTTCCTACCTAGATTCTTCAATAACCTAAGCTACGTTCCTCCTTAGAGTTACTTCAACAATGAACAATACAACCTACTTTCCTTTAAGCATCTATTAGATGCTCCAAGCATAAGAATCAGTCAAATCTTTCATGAAATGGTAGTATGGTGTCTTAATAATACTTGGTTATGGAACTAATGGAGAAGCTATTTTAGCCAAATGTTGCTCCACTTCCCCCCAATTATAAACTTTAGTCACAAGGGGATGTTGATTAATAGAATCAACCTTGCACCAAGGATAGGAGTTTTCATAATCAAAGAGTAGAACCCTTATTCCGACCTCTGCACACTCAACGGCATACCTTGGGTTATCATCAATCAGAACTTTTGCTCCTAATGACCTGGTAATTACCAGTTGATCAATCATTTAACACAAAATATTAACATCCACTCTTTACAGAACTCAGCAATCCCCGAACCTAACAACATCCATAACCACGACAAGAGAATTCAAGTTACTCGAACAACCAATTAGTCTATGAAGTTGTGAGCCTCAATTTCAGTTCGGGAGGAAAATGTAAGGCAAAAACTAAATAACTGAAAAATATAGATATAAACAGTGGAAAATGTAGTTTGAATCAAACCTGCATATTTCGGATTTAGGTCTTGACTTCCCTTGTAAAGCAAAGTGGTTGCCAAAGTGAATCTCTTGAAACAGTCCTGGAAAGTGTTTCTCAAGCCACTCAAGTGTATGGTCCTTGATGGCATTCTGCCTAGAACTATTGACATGTGTTTATATATCCCATAGAATCAAGTTAGCCGATGCATTTTAAAAAAGGTAGTCAATAAAGATATCTGATCATACATACGTTACAACAGAAAGGTCACAAAATCTTGACAAATTATGAAGCGCCTTCTGAGCCCCTGGGAGGGGGTAAATCCCAGTCTTGAAATATGCTGTCTTAAAGAACTCATGAACACGGATATCAGCTGTCACAAGAAGGCAGAAATTTTGGACCAATCCGTTGATTTTACAGCAGAAATTAAGTGAACAAAGAACAGATCTTTAACAGAAAACAAAAAGTAGGCTAAATATTATAACATTGTGTTTAACAATGTTTATGTTTCTAATAAACATTCTTGAACAAGGGACATAATTCATATAACCATCCAAATAATTTGGTTTCAAGCTGCAACCTGATTACAAAATTGCTCTCCTTCAGACTTGATTGGACCGTTAAAGAATACTAGATCTGGATTCAAGTTCATATTCAACCACAAATATCTGAATTTAGAATGTCCTCCGTGCCGGTTGACAACCTAGCTAAATGAATGGCTAAAGTGACCCACGGTTAAAATGAAACAACATTCAAGTCAATCCTTCTACTTTAATTAATAAAAGTGTGAAAAATATTAAGTAAATCCAAAAAAAAAATTGTAACTTTCCATAGCTGATTGTACCCTTCACTCTTCAGAATTCAGATACCATGAAGTATAAAAATGGTTACTTAATGGTAAAAACCATAAAAGAATTGGATAATTCAACCTTACCTTCATCACGGGAACAGTTCCATATCTGTAACAAAGATTCTAAATGCATTACAATATGTCCAGAAAAAAAGGGAACTTTTCACACCAATAAAACCATCCATAAGGGCAAGAACGAAATAATAAGGAAAAAAATGAAAACCCATGAAATTATCCTCATCAAAGGCAATTGTGGCACATCAAAGTAAAACTACAGACAAAGAATTTGGCATGCAAGTGTGATACCGAACAAAGCATACTCTGCAATATGCAAACAAAACAACATGCATAATCAAAAGTAGTATGGCAGAGGGGTAGTTGGCATATTCACAATAAAAACCTCTACGAGGAACCATATCCAATACCCATGCTTCCACAAGAAGTCCACACAAGATTTGGTTGGTTCTTAAATGACAAACAATTAAAAAGTACATCCACGTAAGATATCAAATAAGCATGTGATGGTGTAGACAAGAACCTACCATTTCAGATTGAGGTTTCAATTGCACCTTAAGAGACAGGATAACCACACATGATAGAAATCTAATGCACTCTACAAGCTAACAACCACTAAGAGTTAAGAATGCAAGTAAATCTCGCAGGGCATGCAAAAACACCAATCAATTCCACAAAACCTCAATATAGACAAAAAATTAAGTAGCAAAAAGTACCTTGAAGAACTCATAGACATGGTACTCAGAAACAGAATGATTTGAAGAGTAACAGTCCGCAATGAACTTATTCAAAGCCGATACAAAGTTTCCCAAAACTGATTATCGAAAATGCAAAATGAAACACATTAGGAACCAGATAAGGACAAAACAGATTGGAAAATATAGAAGCAAATATAAATTCATAAGCTAATCACGACAGAACACAAATAAAATCACATCAAGAGTAAGTAGAAAAAGAAAACATATTGATATTGTGCATGGAGTGGTAAAACACATATTATGACTTATGATTTCCATTACAAACGTTGGAGGTTTTGAGGCTATATAGAATGCAAGAGAGACCCATTTAAGTAAATTTTGAGCACCTAGATTGCCAGGTAAAATACAAAACTACATTAACCAACACAGTGAATAATTATATACATGTACAAAATTGCATACCCTCATCGACATCAACAGCCACAACAATCTTTTCTTGGTGAGAAGGATGATTAGAGAACCCAAGAGGACTTCCAGGATCAGAGTGAACTTCCTGAAGAGGGGGAATAACCTCCATTTCTAATCCACTCACCAATTGAGCTTTTTGATCCTCAAAACCGTTCACATATCGACTCCTACTACTATTAACTTCACTATCACTGTGAAGGGCACGGCATATTTGTTCACGATGATTATGCATGTGAGAATAGGACGAAAAACAAGGCCTAACTGAAAAGGCAAACCCAATGTTGTTCGTCATAATCCTAGTACTTCTATAAGAACGAGTATTCCCAACAATTGGGAGCCCGCAGAATTGTTCAGAAACATAAGAAGGAACGTAAGCTGCAGCCATCGATTTGAGAAAGCGCTTCTTATGGCAAGTGCTTTGAACTTGTTGATGAGATTGCAACTGCGTTTTCCAGAATAGCAAGAACCAGAAACGAAGCGCTCTATTTTGATCCCTTGAATACAACATAACGAGAATATACTCCCCTTAGTAGCTCACATTTCCCACAGTTCGTCGTCAATATTAATAAATAACAAGAGACTGCAAATTCTGAATAAAATTTTAATGAAGCTCAAACCCTAAATGCCCAATTTACCAAATCAAAAGGAGCTTATGATAATCAATCAAAAATTAATTACGCGGAAAGAAGTCAAGGAAATGAAATAAAAAAGGAACTTTTCGGATTGAATGAGATAAAATCTAAAGAAATCTTATAAGAAAAAAAAAAAAAAAGATTAGGAATATACCAAATCAGAGAATTAAGCGAAATTACCAATAATATAAAATTAATGACAAGAATAATACAAAAAAAAGTCCAAAAAGATCTATGATTTACGGTATCTTCTGCGATTCTGAATCTAACTACAATGTTAAGTTGCAGATCAGATTGGGAATTGATTTTGAAGAAAAAGAATAAATTAGAGGTATGTTTAGTTAGGGCAATAATCATAATGAATGGAGGTCCCAGATTCCTCTCTTTCCGAGCCCACCGGTGGCGAAGAAGCGTAAACAAGACAAAAGGGGGATTCCTGGCTGGCACTAGGAGCGTCCCCTTCAACCCAATTTCTTACCACCGCTCCTTTTCTCTCTATCTTTCTTTAATTTTTTTTTTCCTTTTCCTTTTTCTTAAATTTAATTTAATTTTGTTTTTTAATATTTAAATATTATAAATTTATAATATTTTCATATGATCAGTTTCTATTTATGATATTTTCAAATCATCAATCAGAAATTAATTTGATAGTATAGTTGATTAAAAAAATAAAATTAAATAAAATTACGTTTATTATATTTTTATAAGGTATTACAGTACTCCTTCATTTCTATTCGCCTCCTGTTTATTTGGAAGAAAAAAATATTTTTTATAAATTATAAATAATTTAATATAATATTATTTATCAATATAATTATATTTAATAAAAAAGTATTATTATAATATAAATGGGGTATATAAAAATAATTTATTAAATAATATATTATTTTATATTTTTAAATAGAAAATACATCATGTAAACAAATAAAAAAAATGCATGATGAAATGCATAAATGAGTTAATGACATTTCTCAATTACAATATAATATACGTGTCCATTTATATTAGATGACACATAAAACTAGTCACTCTTAATTCTTATTATTTCATTGTAAAGCAATCTACAAATTTTTAAAAGTCCTCATTGGCTCCTGTCTTCCATTTGTCTGGGACTCTTGCGTTTTCTATCAAGTAGCGTTTATTAATTTTATTTTTTTCCTTATATTATTTTTATTTTATTTTTTTGTTTATCTTAATTTAATAAATAATGAAATCTTTATTTTATTCCTCTCTTTTATTTTTCCTTTTTATTTATTTTATTCCTTACTTGTTTTTCTTTTCCAAGTGGGAGACGTGGCGTCAAGCCCAAGAGGCATATCATTGAAAAGATGGAATCTTTGTAATTGTTATCGGAATTTTTATTTTTTAGATAAACATTATTTGCGTATGGGATATGAGTTGTAAGAATTTAAAACTGAAATTTAAACCTTACATTATAATAAAATTTGATTCAAATATTAGATAGAAGGATAATTTTAATTTTTTTATTTTATTTAATAAATGTCGAATATATCATATATCATGCACATTACGTCATATTAACATATTAAAACTTGGAAGTTATATTTTTTTCTTCCATGTAATTTAAATGAAAAAGTTACATTTTAAATAAAATAATATTTTTTAACACAAATTTATATCTCTTTTAAATTTAAGATAAATGTATAAACTTTAAGAGTATTAATTTTTTTATATATATTTTATGTATGATTATATTGTCCCTATTTTACGTATTTATTAAGTAGTATTAAAAATTTAAATTATATAATTTTAATATAATCATATATTTGATTATAAAGTAAGATCATATTCTATAAAATAAAATTTATATAAAAATGTATAAATTTAATACCAATAATGATGTGTCTAAATTGTATTAAATAATGTAATTAACCTATCTAAAATTTTAACTCTAAAATTATATCTTCATTTTTTTTTCTTTTTAAATTTAAAATAAATTATTTATTTTATAATGAAATATATAAAATAAATTAAATATTGATTTAGATAAATTTTTATAATAAATTCTTTTTAATAAGTTAAAAAACTACATAAAATAAATTAAATATTATTTTAAATATAAATCATTTTAATAAAATATTTATCATTAATTTATCTAACTATATTATACAAAATACTCTATAAAATAATTATAATATAATTTATTCTATTCAATACAATCTATCAAATATTATATTAAAGTTCTTAAATTATTGCATTGTTATCTTTTGTATTCAAAACTATTTATTTATTCCTAAAATCAAAAGATTTTTTTTTTACTCTTCTGTCCTCTTTTGAAAATTCCTAGCGGTATTTTCTTGTTCTCTCATTCTCTGTTTGCTGCCGGACTGCTGGACCTGAGCTTTCTTAATCATTATTAAATGTTTTTTAAAATGTAAAACTCATACGTTTATATAGCTAAAATTTGAACCATGGAACTTCCATCAAACAATTCATTATTTATTTTATATTTGAATATATATTTTAAATTTTATTTCATATAAATTTAAATATAATTTAAAATAAAGTGAAAGATTTTACATTTTTTAAAATAATTATATTATCCACACAATTATTAAAATTTAAAACTCAATCTGACAACCATAACAGCTCTCTAATTAAATAACATGCTACTAAGCGCATTTTTTTAAATAATTATAATCTCCACGCACTTTCTAAAATTTGAAACTCAAACCTCATAATCACAATTCTTTAGTTGAAAAACATGCTACTAAGCTACACAAGACCCAACAAAGATTTTATATGTTAAGAACTTGAAATGTATATATATATTGCTCAAAAGAGAAAAATTGAATAAAAATCCAAAACTTTAAAACACATCAAAAAATAAAACATAACACAAGCACGTATTCTTTTAGTTATTATATATTTCTAAATTAATTTATGTATTTAAACTTATTCAAAATTATATTTTTTTAACTACAACTGATTTAAACAACACATAACAATTAAAAAAAATACACATTCATATACACCATTTCTAACATTTTTTAAAATTTTAAACTTCTAATCCACCTTTCAATAATTAATAAAATTATAATACTACCCAAAATTTATAAACTTTGATTATAATTAATGAACCATTACTACTCTTTATTTTTTAAAATTATGAACTTCAGATAATGGTGACTAATTGATAAATATTAAAAGGGTGAATGAAAGTACAAGTTTCTTAATTATGTCAAAAGTACCGGTATAATACTCTTATTTTTTTTGTAGTAATTTAGTCTTTGTTTTTTAACAAATGATAATACAAAAATAAATAACTAATATTGAGATATCAATTCTATGAACTACCATAATTGATATAACTAAAAGACCTGAATACATTTGTCTCACATTTAAACTTAAAAAAAATAAAAAAAAATAAAAAAAAACGTAGTACATGACATCTAAAGCTTAAGGATTCACTCAGTCACTTGTAAACCAATAACACAACACACTCAACACAAGACCGATCCCGGATTTCCTTTGAGACAGACTAATTCTTTATAAAGAAATCAACCCTACTCTAAAAGATTTCCTTTGCTATGTTATCTGTTTCATGCTCCTTTCTGTGGTATCGTTTCTGAATGATTCTTCTATATTTCTATTATAATAACAAAATTGGATGTCATCAAAAACAATAAATAGTCCATATAAAAAGGAGTTAAACACAACATTTGTAGAAAGAATTATCCCTTTTCTCACCTATTTTGATCCTTCTTTGTTACTACATTCAATCGTTACCTGAAATATTTACTAGAGAGAAGATCAAAGTGAAGTTTACGAAAAAGACTGAGCTAAGGGGCAATGAAAATCAAGCTATCGGCCGCAACAATTCTGAAAAACCATTTCTTGCAAGAAATCAAAAGTTTGGCAAAATGAAGTAGCTAAGGCAAAAGAGGTTTTAACTGTGCACTGAAAAGATCCCCAAGAGCCCCACGTACATCCATCTGAACAAACCAAAAGAAAATCAGTTAGCCAAAATATGTCCTAGCCTTTAACTTATAAGTAATTCTGAGAACAAAGTGTCAAACTAATGGCATCCTAAATTTAATAGCTGATTAGTGATAAGTAAATTTTATTGAAATCGCCCATTTAGAGGTCTAGTTTTAGCATATTTTACGAGTCATGATGAGTTAAGTGAATTTTTTAATGTAGAATTTAAATATATGAAATTTTCAAATACTCGTATGGAAAGGGAAGTTAAATGTGTAGAATTTTCACATACTTGTGTGAAAATTCCACAAAGGCTTGTAAAATGTTATAAGTGTGAATTTTTTGCACAAATATGTGCCAGCTGTGTGAAAATAAAAATTGAAAGAGTGAACAGTAAAATGAATAGTGACAAACTTACTGTGAAATAAGACAAATTTAAACTAGATTATGAATATTAGAGTAACTCAATCCTATTTGGGCAAAGTCCTGCGGCTCAAGAATGGGAAAAAGAACTACTAATGAAAATTTCAAATATCGAGTATTCAACAACAAATAACAAATGACAAAAGGGCTAAATTTCTTGTGTGGAAGCAGAGGAGGGAGGAAAAAGTACATTTATTGAGGAACGAGATGATACCTGCTCACAACATACAAGTTTTGTAAGCAAAGGATAAAAATCTCTCAGGTGTCTTCTGAAAATCTTTTTGTTCATAGAGCACATGCCTTTAAGCACCTGAAAGGTAGCAACCAAAAGAATTCCTCTGTTATTAGTCCCTAAAAATAGTAGGGGGATATAAGTATGAATAGAATATCAATAAAGGAATGGAACAAGAAATATAACTAAAAACCACATATACCAGGAGATAGAATGTCTATGAAGGTTAAATCAAACTCACTAAACCAACAAAATAATAAAGCAAGATTTTATTGTTATAAGTGAGAAGGGGTTAAGAAAGTGGAGAATGGAATCTTAAGAATGATAGAAAACCTATATATATATTCAACAATCTAAGTAAAATATAAGCTGTAACGGCATTCCAAATTAGCACTACTGCTTCACAAATACAGATGGCAGAATACATTAGATTATATCAGCAGCATGAAAGTAGTCTTCATTGAACCTTGACCATTACAAACAGCAGCAATGCCCAAATCATACGCTTCAACCCCAAAGTTCACCTTTAAATAACCCAAATTAATCTTATACCTTAACAATAACAGGAGAACGCAGCCCTAGAACTCGATGAATATCCACATTAGCAGGCTCGCCAGCGTTGGACTGTAAATCTGATGCTTCTCTGAGAACCTGTTCACAGAAAGAGACCAATTTCTCCTCTGCATACCGTTCAAGCTTCTCTTCTGCATAAGAATATTCATTGGAAGTTGAGTCATTGTCAGTTGAACTGATGTCTTCTTGAGGACAATTAAGCCCCTGCCCCTGCTCGTTGGCATCAAACCCAAAAGTTGTTTTCTGCAAGATATCCAGGTATATGCATGTTCCTGCTAGTTCTTGACGAATAAGATTTATAGGTGGCCTATGAAAAGACACAAAAGTTACAACTCTTCATGAATCATGTTCACAGAAAATGATAGGGGCACATATTGATAGTTTAAACCACCTTTCATCAGAGATTTGGTGCATGCGTGTCCTTAGGCTGGTGTATGAATTATAGGAAGCAGCAAAGTCCAACATAGACAGCAAAATTTCGATTATAGCGATCTTTTGTGGTGCTTTCAACCTTCTCCAGTACTTCTTCTGCAATTTAAAGTTCAACTCAAAAGTATTTCAGACTCTTCTTTTTCCCTTAAAATTAACTTCACTGTAAGACTTTTATTTCAAAAATTGAGTTTATGGAAAAATATAAAAATATCTATAAGTACCAAAAAAAATGAAAGAAAGAAAATTCAAACCTGAATGCTATCAGTAGCACCGAGGAGAAGCAACTGAGTGATGCACTTCCCCCTAATAGGTTCCATTATTGGACTTCCCTCCTCTTCTTTGAAAACAGGTTCCACAGAATCAGGTACCTAAAGGGCATTAAAAACCAAACTATGAGGAATAGAAAAAAAAACATAAATGGATCAAAACAGAAAAAAATTAGAATCAAGCATACAATGCAAGGAAATCTGAGAAGTATTATAGGTCTCTCCATAATTCAGATTATGTCGTTCTTTCACAACCTAGTATAACTTGAAAGTCTGATTTGTAGCTAAGTTAATCTATTTATGGAAATTGTTAATAATAGTTGGACTATAAAATGCTTTTGAAATGAAAGTAAATAAATTATGCAGTAGTGCACATAAATAAAAAATTATACCCCATTAAAAGATTAATATCCACTTGCATGATACCTTAACTGGAGATGACGGGATAATAATTTCTGAAGCACCACCCTTAGGTTTAGATGTAAGACTCCTTACAAAGAGATTGTCCATCATGTTTCCCATAATCCTTTGCCCTATTGTTTGATTCCGTTGAAAGCCACTGGCTTCTGTTACTTTTTGAGTTCTTCCAGTAGGGGATAGAGGACCTATAACCATATAATAAATAAATAAATAAGTTTCCATGGAGATATTAATTTAGTCTCTTGATATAAAGTGTAAACGATAGCAAAAATTGCAGAAATTAGCTCTACCTCTCATTGCTCAGGACTATCTTTTCCAGGTGTTAATAGTTTATTGCTTTCAGTTAAATTGTTTTGGAAGAATATCACAGCTTCCCAATTGTTTGAATTTTCAATCATATTTTCCCACAAGCATAACTTCGATAAAATTTTGAAAATCGTACCTTCAGAACCAACTGAGTTTGTTGATATGCCTGACTCGGGATTACGTTCCATTGACACTGATGCAGGTTCTCTTGCTGTGCCATTAGCACCACTGCTAGGGAATGCCAATGCAGGTACTTGACCGTAATCAATTACATCTAAGTGATGATTATATCCACCCTCATGCTCAACTTGTGAATCCCTGATTAAAACTCCACTATTTTTCAGATTATCAAAATCCAATGCATTGAGCAGCTCAAGAGGTTGGGTTGTGTAAGCAGCATCTCTGTCAAGTTTTATAAAAATAATTAACAATAAACCAATAGAATATTGAAAATTTCAGATATTTAGATTTGTTCACCTTATGCTTTTCAATAAGGTATCCCAATCACTCTCACTGAATTGATGTCCCCCAACTTCTATAAGATGGACCAGTGCACCGAGAGATAGTGAAACCACTGATTGATCTGTCTGTTTGGCACAATCCAATAGCAAACCAAGTAGCGGTGGCAGCATAAAACAAACCTCCTGCAAACAGGAAATGGATATGAAATAAAGGGTAATGATAAAACTCTTGGGTAGGGTGTATAAGTGCAGGTCAATAAACCACTCTGAATAGGAGGACAACAGTATCCAAATGTTCATATACACAATTGTCTGTAGGAAAAATCTACAAAATTTAAAAGAAAAATTATGTCATACAATTACTATTGGAGGCACAATATTATTAGTCTAAAAAGCAAATAATGTACCAAAATACCACAAAAATTGTATAAAATGTCTTTTCCTAAAGAAAACATTGACTAATCGTGACCGAAGTTAATTGGCCATTGACTAGAGTTGACTGGGGTTGTTTGACCGTTTATTGCTCATTCAATACTACGTTTGACTCCATTTGTGTTGAGTCCCGTTCAAGTCGACTTCATCTAAAAGCCCAAATGAAGTCTCCCTTATCTGGTTGAGTCCAGATAAAGTCACCCTCGTCCGAATGAAGTGCATATGAAGATTGTAGTGTTTTGGACAAATTGATGATTTTGTCAATTTTTGTGATATTTTGGGAAAAGTACCCTTCAAGGAGCAGATGGAGTGGACTTTATCTAGTAGAAATATAAATCAAGTGGACTTTGTCCAGTATGTGTTGAGTCAGATGAAATCGACTCCATTTATGTTGAGTCCCGTTCAAGTCAACTTCATATAAGTCAAAATGAAGTTGCCTTTATCTAGTTGAATCCAAATAAAGTCATCCTCATCCGAATGAAGGGCATAAGAAAATTGTGGTATTTTGAAGAAATTGATGATTTTGTCAATTTTTGTGATATTTTGGGAAAAGTCTCCTTTAAGGAGCATTAGCCAAAATACCGTACATAAGTGAGAAAATGTAGAAAAGCAAGAAATGTGAATTTTAGAGGTCCAAGTTTTTTCCCTCACAACCATGTTTAGATTATGGAGTTAGAAAATTGAGTTATCAATAGATTTTTTAATCACCAAAGTCAAGTCTATGGTGCACCAAAGCTTGGTTAAAAAGGATCAGAAATTTTCCAAAAATGGCCAAATTCTAACTGTCTCATGTGACTAAATCAGTGTCAACAGAAATACATTTTAATAACCACCGGCATAAGAATGAAGGCTTGCATGAATTTTCAACACACCTTAACATCAGCCATAAGTAAATTCCTCATTTTTTTCTTATATCTGATGATGTATCAAGCTAACCTTATAGAAAGTGTTGAAAAGGTTGCACAGCAACTGTAGAGAGTGAACACTTGCATCATCATCTGAAGAAATTGTGTTTTCCTTTCCAGCATGTCTCACATGATCAAAAATGGGAAACAAGACACGATGGAAAATATTCTCCCAAAATGACGAAGAGAACTTGCTCCCTCTTTCATTCAGCAAATCAAATAGAACTTCAAGAGCACAGCTTCTGACCTCTGGTCTAGGATCTAATGTCAGATCTGACAGACCAGCCAGCATTGGGAACCAGTAATGCTCAGTAACATCAAAAGCCGAATCCTCATTTATATCAATGGGCTTCAAAGCACCACCAGGTATTAGGCCCTAAAATTGTCGAACAGATTACAGTGAAAAACTGAGGCATTCTAGAAAAGTTAATTGATTAGTTCTAGAACGAAGGTTCATATAAAGTCCAAGATAAAACTAGAAATCAACAATAATTCATGTTTAAATGCTGCACTAAGGAATTTTCCACATGAAACTATACATGGTTCAGGCAGAATAGAAACTATAAGTTATTACTTTAAACAGCATAGGAAATTAAAAATTAAATTGCAAAAGATATAGAAGACTAATCACAACCTCTGCCAGACGATCTTCACATATGCGCAGGAGTGCAATGGCCTTCAAACTTATACGGTGCGAACTTTTATTGTTCGCAAACCTAATGAGGCAATTGACACAATCCATAAAACAGTCTCCAACTACTTGATCAAAGTGTTCCAAGATCACTGCAAATGTGATTGGCATCAGATATATGAAGTAATCATGACATGCAGATGTAAATATTTCTAAGCAAAAAGTACAGCAACAATAAGAATAGAAACCCTACCCTGTTCAACATTTTCGAATGCACTGTCCACAATTGATTCCAAATCATCATCTGCAGCAGCTGTGAAAATCATAAAAACACTACGCCATCCAGACTTTATATTCCCCACTTTAGATTTTATCATCTGCATAGAAACCAGACCAACTTCATGTTTGGTAAATATATCAGAGAATCTGTGTGTTTACACAAACAAAACAAGAGAAGGAAAAGGAGAACAATATGGAGGAATACAAATCAAATATTTACTTGGACAATACAGTCAACAATCAGGCTCCTTATGGTTTCACTTCGACTATTGCGCATAAGAACAACAAATGGCTTGAGAATGTCGTTTTGAAAAGTGAAATTTGCAAGTTCAGCACGTTCAAGATACTTCATGCCAAGCTGCCTCAGAGAGTCTATGGCATACATAGCAATCTTCACATCATAATGGCTCCCAGCTGAAATGAAGTGATTTGCCAAAACGGACCATATCCTCGCCCAGACCTGAGGGAATTAATGAGGAAAAACTTTGAAAACATTAAAATGTAAGCTACATCAGGCTGGACCGTGCAACATTAGTACTTGAGAGTTGCAATATTTTTTTTTCCTAGAAATTTTCATCATTTTCAGGTCAAAAGATTAATTACACAAGTAGATTTCGCAAAATGCAGTAAATAGTCCCACAACTAATTTTCTGTAACTAATTTGGTATGATTCAGTCTACCTAACTAATTATTCTCTGTAACTGGAAGGTTTCAAATGATTAAGCCTGTTCTATGCAGACAGGACCAACTTACTATATTGTATGGTGCAATAAAAAACCACAATACTTCTGAACATTTATGAGAAATTAAATGGGCTTCAGGAGACAATATACCATGCGTATTCGAGCCATGTTGTAGTAACTAATCTCAACAAGCTTTTGCAAGCTGAAAACACGAGCAGGAGTTTGCTTTAGTTCTTCAGCCGAAACACCACAGAGAGCAGTAAAGAACTCCACAACTGAATCACTAGGCAGTTTGACACTATTAACAAAAACTTGTTCAGCAGGTTTTCCAGCTAACTCTTTAAGGGATTGAACAACTGCATCTCTCGAAATCTGGTTTGATCCTAACATGACTGTTGCAGCAATAGCTGGAGTTGTTGTAATAAATTCAAGCCGAGAAACACATTCCAATACAGCATTCCATGTGTCTTGAAGAGAAACAGGCTCTGAGTCACATAGAATCAGTAGAGTCCGCAATGCTTCTACATTTTTACTGCGCATCTCTTTTGGAGCATGCAGGAAATTAAATCTGACACATAAACTCAAAGCTCGTCAACTATCACAATCAAGAATTTTCCACAATTATTAATAACACAATTCTTTTCCTTGTAAACTTGGTTATAAATAATCCCAAATAATGATACAAGTAAAAAATATGAGCAAAAGACAATTATGATACCTGACCAAAGATGTTATAAAGGCATAGCGCATGGTGTCCATTCCAAGAACAGATGTGATGTGGATTCCATCCCTAAATCCTTCCATACAGAGAACAACCCTTGCCTTATTATCACCTTCTTCCATAATAACAGAGAAGGTAGCAAGTAAAGGCCATCCTACAGCTTCAACCATAGGCCTTACAAGTTCTATCTGCTGTGATGTATAAAACACATCCCTTTTCATTCCTTGGTTTCGGAACATTGCCTGTGTTTTCTTTATTATAGCGTCACTCTCATACTTAGTATCAGCTATTGGCTTACTTCTGGGAAGGGCCAGATTAAGAACGTTAACCAGACGGCTTCTCTCTTCACCCTCTATTTTATGTCTTCCACTTTTCTCAGTATCAGCTATGTCATCTTTCATCTTGATCTCTTCTTTAACAATTGAATCATATATTTCTTCCAAAAGTCCCGTGGGAGCACATTCTTCAGCATTATCCAATGCATTCATACGGACAAAGTCTGCCTTTGACATTTTAGGCCACACCATTGGGTTATGTGCATCAGTATTCAGCATTATAACTGAGTATGCAAGAATATATGCAGTATCTGCATTTTTAAAAAGGCCAGGATTATCTGCACAATATCTGCCAAAGACAAAAGAGTGCAAAACATTTTGAGGAGATGGTCACAGAAAATTGCAGATGCCAAAATTATTTAATTTGAAACAAAGCTGTTAATGTCCCCAGTAAAACAATGGACTAAAACTTTAAAGGGAGGCTTGGTGATGTTATTATGCTGATTAAATCATGGGTACAGCAATGCATAGAAGAAAGACCAATAAAAAGGCATCAAGTACCGCTCTGCAAACTTTTCCATGATGCGATCTATCTTTTGTGCTTCCCCTGGAAGACGGAATCCTTTTAGAAATTCACGGATTGCAGTGTCAAACTTCATTCCAGAAAACTTAATAGAGTCTACATAAGCATGCATTACAGCAAGTGGAAATTCTTCATGCTGACCCAAATAATCCCCTATCATTGCCTGAAAAGATAAAAAAGAATGACGAATGTTGCGTCAAAATATGAAAACAAAAATATCATGCAATAACACAATTATCACCTTTTCCAAACTGGGGGTACTTCTCAGGAACTGAGCAACTGAAGAAGGTGTATTTTCTACCAGCTTATTCGAAATCAGATACTCTACGCCCTTTAATGGCTTTCTGTTGAACTGCAATATGCAAAAACCTAAATTAGTTCCTAAATGCAATCTGAGAGATAAAAAAATATAAAACACAGTACTCGAGTATACATCTATCCAAAAAAATAAAAGAAAGAAAAAGAAGAGAGATGGAGAGAGGGGGGAGAGAAAAACAGATACTACTCGGAAATCACCTCGGAGATGGCAGCTTCCACTGTAGACTTATGAGCCTTTGCCCTCTCAAAGTTATTGATTGCATCATCTCTGCTTCTGACTTCCATGGATTCTCTAGCTGAAGCTTCTCCTTCAGCAGACTCTGTATTTTGCTTTTCTAATTCTCTATGTGACTTTTCCCAATCAGCTAATGATTTAAGAACATTCACTAGACACTGAGGGTGAAATGGAATAAAGGTTATCCAGCATCTTCTACTAGTAGAATCGAGAAAATTTAGCGGTAAAATGACTAGAAATATTATTTTAAAAGAGAATTAATGAACCTACCTGAAGAGACGAACCTTTGATTGATGTAGTCTGAGATAAAGCAACCATATTAGGATCTGAACTATGAGTCCCTTGAGCTATTTTTGACAGACCTGTAACCTATTTGAGCAGTCAAAGTTTATAAAAAAACATTAGTTGTTAACAAAGGGAGATAACATCCAGAGTCATGAAGAGAACCTAATAGACATCTTGCAATAGAATTTATGAGTATACCATACGCTCAAACAAATTTGGTGCCCCAAGATCACAATCATAATTAACAAATATGTCAACAAGCATCTGGGGATCCTTGCAAATCTTCTCAAGCATCCTGTACAGACCATCCTCATCAGAAGAAAAATCCATTGAAAGAAAAAAGATAATCGTGCTGATAACCTAATCGATGCTGAAAGCAACCCCACATAACATAACAAAATGCAGAATGTGAATTGCAACAATAACACTAGCAGCATGACCAATAAGAAAGAAAACATCACCGCAGAACACTTATTTTCTGATTAATATCTGAGCCATCCAATGAGCGTAGACATATCAAGGGAAAGAAAATTCCAATTTCCCCCTGCCAAAGAAAGCCAATGGAAGGTTCAAAGAATACATTAATTTGTTTAAGAAATCCTGAAATGAAGTTCCAGTAGCTGGTTGTATACATGATTCACATACTTTAAGACTTTCTCTGAATCGCAGCATAAGCACTGAGAAAATTCCAGTAGCGTACTGCCAAAATGGGAAAGCATGATGAGAAATAATTTTTTTATTGATTTACTTAAAAACCCGATGCATGAAAAACAGAGATGTATGTAAACCTGATATATCACCGGGGACTGTGCTACAGAAGCCCGCAACAAAGCATAGGAAAGATATGCTTTCACAGAGTCAATAAAATGAAAATTCCTGGTAAATGAGTGACTAACACCTTCTAATAAACCCTGAAATACAACAAAGCCATTACATCACATTGAAATTAAAAGGTAGGAAGTTTTCAAGAATCACTTTGGCTCTAAACATTAGCCATGAAACTATGTCTATACATTAAAATGCTAAGCACGTATTATAAATTAATTATTAAATAACCTGCAGAAGCTCAAGAGACAAAATACGGGTCTTGGAAGTGACTTCATCATTGTCTTCCTTCATACCCATCTGCGGACAAGAAGTTTGATGTGTCATATATTAAGTTCAAAGTTCATAGCAAACACTTGGAGAGAACTGAGAAAACCAACCTTACAAAGTGTGCGGAATACCAATAATGCATCACGTTGAACTATGCCCATGCTCTCAAGGTCAATTCCTCTTTGAAAGAAAAAAATATAATAACAATTACACTTGGAACAATTGACCAAAAAAATTATAGGTTGGTAAGGGAATAATAAAATATTTTATATAATAAAATATAAGTTGAATATCAAGTTATAATATCCTTACCTGGTAATCTTTTTACCATCTTCTATATGCACAGCTTTGTCAAGGACAGCCTCTAGGCCCTAAGAAAACATATGAAAAGTGAAAAAAGTTACAACCATAGTTAATAAAAAACGTAAGAAATGCAAAACATCATGGAAAATCAATGGCTGAAAGATAAATGTTAGGAGAACAGAAAAATAGACAGAAACATGCCTTGATATCAGCACCTCCAGCAAGATTATGAAGTTCCTCAACAGATGCAAGAGAAGTGTCTTTGACCTGATTAACTTCATCACCTATCATCATTGCTTTGTCATTTTCATCTCCCAAGGAAGTTTCTTCATATTTTATACTTGAATCCTGTGACGAGGTGGCATTTATTTTCTCAAGAGAGCCATCAGTAGTGACCTGAGCTGCCTGCCAGACATTATAAGTCATCTATGGTAAGTTAGAAATATAACTTATTTGTATCTCTCCAGTACCACAAAAAACATCAAACCATTTAGAATTGAGGGATTTAAAATCCAAACCGTTTCAATCTCCATTCTCCGGATAATGATGCTTATCATCTGTGTCAACATAGCCTTTGATGTAGCTTGGTTTATAGGACTCTTACTGCAAGTCCAAGTAACAGTTCATGAGTATTAGTTGAAGTTAATACTTAGTATATGGTCACATCAGCTGAAAATATCAAAATACCTGTGAAGGGCAATATTGTAGCATACTCTGATAACTCCTAATAAAGATTCCCCATGTACTGCATTTAAAAATTAAAACAGTTAAATTAAAACTTCATAAATTAAACATAATACAGCCCATAAAAATATTTTAAAAAGATAACAAAGAAATAACAAGAAACTTATTCAACTAAATGCATTTCTATTGTACATAGCAAGCAATTAAACTCTAATTAGAAAACCAAAATATATTGGGAAGATAAAGAAATATAATGAGGACTGCATTACTGCTTTAAAGACTACTAACATTTATGGTGATATTTCAACCAAAGTTATTCAACATAACACATCACACCAAAGCTGTGTAATGCAATACTATAAGAAAGATGCACTTATGCAGATGAAGTCTTAAGCCATCTGGTGGATAACATGAGGCATAATATTAAAATCAATCTTCACAGATAAGCAAATAACCAAATGGACAAGAAGCTCCTACGAAACAAAAAAAAGGCACTCTATATCTTGAACACCCAAATGTAAACTGCTCTTATAGTTAAGACTATGGTACTATGACTCATTATCTAGGCTAAAAAGAAAGAAAGAAAGAAAGTATACTCAACATTCATTGTTTTTGATGAGTCGAGTATATTCATTACTCAAATCATCAAAAATAAAAGTCTAAATGATCTTAGTTAATCTAACGTCTTTCAGATGAATCATGGTCTCATGGAAGAAGTAAAAGAAAGAAAGGGCAAGGGTTTGGAAGAGGGAAAACAAAAGTGAAACAGCATTAAACTACTATGCACCCCTTTATCTCAAATCTCAATCCACCAGCTCTAAGAATGCACACGACTGTATGCCAGGGATCAAGAAATGATTCCATTCTTCAGCAATAATTAAGCATATAAATATCCAGGGAAAAAAACCTCATTACTTTTAAAATGAGTTCACCCAACACAGAGGTAAGCTAATAAAGAATCGTGATGCCCTTTTCAATGACATACCTCTGAACTTTGTGGATGACACAGCAGTAAGGAGGACCTTCAAGACTTGCAAAATGGTACTGCACATTGTTCTCTAGATGTAAACAGCCATAACAAGTCAAATAAGCAACGAAAAGGTTATCAATATGGGACGATCTGTACCTATCCGGTGAGGAATTGTCAATGCAACCACAAACCATGTTCAAGATGTCTGTAAACAGTGGTGCATTTTTGCCACCCTCCAAACCAGGATCACCTTCTAGATGATCATATGCTATGAGTTTCTGTGCTTGTGGAAGTTTCACACGAGTAATCAGCAATTACAGTTAGTAAATTAAAGCCACAGATATATCTCACTCCATGGACTATTTTTCAACAATGTAAAAAGAAAATTAAAAGGAAAAAGTAAGAAATTACAGAAAATTTATATAGAAAAGGATGTAATTAATGCAAAAATAAATAAATAAGGGAATAAAACAAAAACATACGTGAATACAATCCAGAGCAGGTTCCAGGATTTTTAAGTTTTTTGTCTCAAATGAAAGTCGAAGAGGATTCAAAACAAGATCTGCTTCAGCTCCTTCTAAGGTGTGCCCAGCAGTTGCCAACACAGTCGAAACAGTACCACTTGTATTCACTGTTTTGCTAACATCAGCTGCTTGTTCACTTTGTGGAACCGTCTTTGACTGATTTGGTTCAGTGTCAGTCCCTTCAGCTCCAGCTTCAAGCGAACTACAGAGAAGTGATTCAAAAAATTTAAAAGGAGAGGAATTCTGGGCTTAATTTTGGAGCAAATTATGAATTTCATTCAAATGGACAAATTCCCACCTTAGAAGCATTTCTAAATTCTAAGTATACCAATAAACTTAATCTATTGATATGATATCTAATAAATAAGACGGCACATTTAATCAAAAATTACTTGATCAGGTTATGGTCTAAAAGGCAACAAGAAGTATGAAAGCAAAGCAGTATAGCACTTATTTTCCCCATATCTGGTCAATATTTTAAAAAAAGTGCTGAATTACTGAAATCAGAGGGTATGACATAATCACGTAACTCTCGTGTGCGTGTGTGTGAAAGAGAGAGGGATCCCCATACGAAATCCTAACTCTACTTTCTTGAAAGTAAACTTTGACATAATTTAGTGAATTCCCTGTTTTCACTCTATTTATTTCTTGTTCTCCCCTTTTTTTTACTCTCTGCGCATAAGAGTAGGCTAAGAATAAGTAGAGCGAAAAATACAGACCTGCTATCACTAGCTGCAGCTGGATCCTGGTTCACCTGCGTAGAAGAGGCAGATTTAACTTGATTAACCTCTTTCAGACCATCTGCAAAAGCATTTAAAAACAAATTGGTAAGAAATCATAGAGTAGAACACAATTACATATTATAAAGCAAATGGAAAATAGTAATAAACATAGTTCAAAAGATAAGAAGATTCAAATAGATAATTACTCACAAATGAAGCAGAATAAAAACCGGCAACGCTCTTAAAAGCCAGATAAAAAATAAAAAAACAAAAGACAGAACGATATTGCAAGTGGGATAGTTGTGATTTTTAAGTGAATCTTCCCGGAAAAATTAAGATATCTAATAACATGCTCATTGGTAGGTTTTGATACAACAATGCTATAAGATGCAGTATGATGCTACCCAGTACAAATATCAACAGTGTAACTAATCACAACATGCAAATGGCTTTGATTAACAATACTAATAGACGAAATTATTGAGCTAAAAAAATTATGAAAAGGAATAAGAAAGGGATTAAAGTACCCAAATACGACTGAATAGCCTGCTGAAGCTGGGGATGCTTTTTGCCCGAACATTCTTTGAGCATTGACTCGAATGCTCTTGTTACGAAACCTCCTGCAGCTCCACCCGCCATTTCTTTCTGATAAGCTTTCACTTGTTCCGCTACAATTCACAAAATTATCTCTTCTTCACTGCAATTTTCCGAAATTCATATATACGCGGAAAAAAAAATCGAACCAACACGATCTAACAAAATCCAATCAAGATCCGAAACATGAACCAATTCAAAACTGTATATTATTCATGCGAACAAAATCGAGTACCTTTGAATTGATTGGTGAGTGATCAAATCGGAGATCTGACACTACGAGATCTAGCAAATGTGTGCGAACGTTGAGCTTCGTGAAGTATAGAACAGTAAATGAGTTTACTAGTCTTCTGTGATGGTCTCCTTACTAGAAGCCCTCACCATTTGATCCGGTCCAGTTTCAGATTCATCGGAAGTTCAGAACTAAAAGCTCATGTTCTGGCAGTGGACAATATATTTGGAAGGTTACGATTGCTTGTACAGTAATTAAATGTTGTTTTGCTTTAAGCTAATTGTTTAAATAGATAAATGATATATATATATATATATATATATATATATGTACGTATTATGAGATTATTTATATTTAATTGTACGTGAAATTGGAAATATGACTAATAAAATTGAGAAAAAATTATGCTATTATTTACTAATGGAGTTAATAATACATTTGTTATACGTTTTTAATTGGGAAAGATTTGTGAGTACCAATATATCATTTACTACCATTTATTTATCATAAATTTAATTAATATTTTAATACAATTTAATTAATAACTAAAATTTTATTTATTTTTTTATTTATCCTAAATGACTCAAATTTATATATATATAATTCGACTGCTTGTTAATTTATTTTTTTGTACATAAAAAAAAGCTTGAAAAACTTAGAACCTTGGAGAAACTAAGTATAAAACAATAATTATCATCATATTTTTAATAAAATAAATACATAAAAACAAGATACCTTAACATTCAAAGCTTTTAACTAAAAAAAATAAAAATAAAAATTAACATCTCAAACTAAATAATACAATTATAATGAATAATGAAAAACCTTTGATATTGGATAAGTGAATCAATTAACTTATTTATATATATATATATCATTATATACCAAAACCCACAAAATAGAGGAAAAATGGCTGTAAAATTAGGTTAGATTTTCTTTCAAAATACTCAACAAATCAACTCTCACGTGTTAACATAAAACAAAGAAAAAATTAAAGAGAAAAAAACAAAATATATTGAAGATAAAAATCATTAAAAACAAAAACTCAATGTTTAGACTAGTTATAAAACTACATTCAATCATGCTTAAATATATATATATATATATTGCTACAATCCATACTTAAATATAATAATAATAATTTCATATGTTACATGTAACAAGTACACCAACGAAGTGACCTGGATCTATACAAAACTTCAAGCAACTTGTGTATGATAACTTGGATTAGTTATACGAATGTATCCCGCAACTAACGACCTATAAAACATGATCTCGTGATTCAAAACAAGTGATTGTATCCTTCTCAAAGAGCTCAACATTCCAATAAGGGGTGTACAATGTGACCTGATTATATGTATTCTAACAGCTCAAAATAAAAAGCTTATATTAATGTAACCTCAACACATGTCTCTTAAGTGATATATATATCTCCATGGTATGAATAAGGGATCTGATTATTATTCACATTTCATACCTTTCTCTAGAAACCTTACAACACTAGAATCTCTCCAAATAATTGGCATCCATCGTGGGGCCGTAAATATTTATATTCCATAGTTAGCATTTAAGACCTTGCATCTTATCTTCCCAGGAGAAATAACTCGTGTTATAAGAGCATTTAATTCGCTTAATATGGCTAACTCAGCATCACATCCTCAACAAACTAATAGTCTCACTCACCCAAATCTAGAATTCAATACCAGTGATCAACCACGCTAGTCCTCGCCAATTAGAGCATCTCATTACGACTTGGAACATGTTTACTCTTTGCCTTTAGTCTGTGAGGGCATACAAATTTCAAGCTGCAATGACATAGCTTAAATTGTTCCATGGGTTTCAAGTTTAGTTAGCTATGGCTAAAAAAGTACATCTCGTGAAAAAGATGCCATATTGGAGAGTCTCCAAAGAAAAATAACATATTTGCAATAAGCATTCGTTAAGTCTCAGAGCGATAACAAGAAACACAGATCTAGATTGATGTGGGATGATTATTCGAAAGTTGAAAACTCCCCTACAAAGGTCAACCATCCACCTAGGTCAAGTCATACATCACGAAATCCCCACCCTCACTAACCTGATGTAATTGAGGAACAACCCATACCTATTACTCAGATGCATCGCTTCATTCTAGAGCCCCGTGTTTACGAACTCGCTAACCCGGTGAGCACTTGACACAAAATGTGCTGCATAAATTCCCAAGATGTTCAAGCTTGGGGAATGTTGCTACTGTGGAATATTTGAGGCCACCTAATTATTCAAGCAATGTCTTTGAGCATAAACTTAGGGATATAGAGAAAAAAAATGTTGGCAAAAATAAATGATTGATTCAAAGGTCATGAGAAGCCAAGGCCTAGGGATGATATCGAAATAGTGTGTGATCAATTGTCAACCTCACTCTTTTTAGATGCTTTCAAGTCAACAACACCTCCACTAAAATTCACTACCCATAAGTGTCCCTCTTATAAGGGAACAAAGGACCTAGTGGTCTATGTTATTCATTTTAAGATGGTCATGGCTGCCGTAAGCCTTCTAGAGAATAAAAAAAATTCATGTATTGTAAGTTGTTTACAGCTACCTTCCAAGAGACAACAACAGTGGTTTGTTGAGTTACCTCTTAAGAATATAAAAAAGTTTTGACATATTGGTGAAAGCATTTCTTACCAACTACATATGCAATAATCCAACATGGAAGGAGTTACACCATTTGTTTTCAATCATCCAAGAGGAGGAAGAGACCATCAAAGCCTACATTAGGATATCTAAGACGAAAAAGATGGAAATTTTACAATGCCCTAACTATATTATCATTGAAGCTTTCTTCAAGGGTATCAAAAGGGACACTGGTCTATTAATCGAATTAACTAAGACCACCTCACAATGTCTAGAGATGATCTACGAGGAGACCCAAAAGTTTGTCAATGTAGAAAGAGAGATGTAGTCCATCTAGGGGGTGGTAAATAGAGTTGTAAACAAGTCCATCCCAGTCAAAAGGAAAGAGGATAGAAGGCCTTATGGAGACAAGTACCCAAATCTTTCCCATTTCAAACCCATGATCACACCCCGAGGAAGGCCGGGAACTTGGGGAAGAGTGTTATTTCCTTTTAGAGGTCCATCATTGTGTGTCTCATTGGCTAAGGATATACAGCGTATGAAGGGTATTAATTATATAAACTAGTTACAACTTATGAAAGCTCCACTGAGGTACCCTAACAAGTATTGCGCATTCCATAAGGATATAGGTCATTGGACCAGAGACTACTGACACATCAAATGGGAAAATCAAACATCTATCATCAAAAGGATATCAAGAGGATGTGGTTGATAGAATGAAGGTCCACAAGAAGGAAGTATAAGAATAAACAACCCTACTAGCCAAGGTAAGCTAATTCCTCAAATTCTACTCTCAAGGATACAAACAGACCTAATAACCCTTTTCAAAGGGATTTTGTATAATTCACATCATCCACGTAGGACCAACCATATCGGGTTATTCCAACAACTCAAGGAAGAGACATGCTTGAGAAGCAAGGGACACGAACCAACTAGTATATAATCTAAAGCGTGAGGGACGAATCAACCTTATTATCTTTGAGGAAAGAGGGATCTTATCACCCCATGATGGCCCATTGGTTATCATTGTCAAAATTACACATTATGAGGTGCGTAGAATCTTGGTGGATAATGATACCTCATCGAATTTGTTATATTTATCCATACTATTAGATATGGAGATAGACCCCAAGAAGATAACGTAATAGGAGATGCCCTTTTATGGGTTTCAATAGCATCATCATTATATCAATAGAGACCATATGCTTATTGGTCTCCTTGGAAAGAGTAATCATTCTTACAAATTATGTGGTGTTGAACACCCGAAAACCAGTTCAATAATGAAAACAAAGATTCGCAAGAGATAAAAGTGATATCATTAAGAAAAAAGTCAATTCCTTAAAAAGTATAGGTTGGGTTCATGAGGTTGGTTACCCAAATTTCTATCGAATGTGGTGTTGGTAAACAAAGTAGAGGAAAGAGCATAGAATGTGCGTTAATTTTATAAACCTTAATACCCCAACACTGAAGGATTGCTTCCCACTACCGAGCATCGATCAGTTGGTCGATGCCACTATTGGTTTTGAAACGATGAGCTTTATGGACACATATTCAAGCTACCATCAAATCCAAATCATTCTAGAGATGAAAAAAATGGCTTTTATCACATAAGATGGGACCTATTGCTATATAAGAATGCCTTTTGGATTAAAGAATATGAGATACCTACCAAAGGCTCATCAATAGAATGTTTAAGGATCAGATAGGCTGAAATATGGAAGTGTATGTGGATGACATGATGGTTAAAATAAAGTGGACCAAGGACCATCTCTCTGATCTGATGGAGTTTTTTGCCATAATAAGAGGCTATAAGATGCGACTCAACCCTAAGAAATGTGTCTTTGGAGTAATCTCAAGAAAGTTCTTAGGTTACTTATTGTCATTTAAGGGATAAATGCTAATCCTAATAAAATTTTGGCTCTTATAAACATGAGATCTCCAAGCTATATTAAGAAGGTCCAACAGTTATATAGTCGCATAACCACATTAAGCTATTTCATTTTTAAGTGTAGGAGAAATGCCTACCATTTTTCAATTATTAAAGAAAAAAAGGAATATGTATGGGATATAGAGTATGAGCAAGCTTTCCGGTCCATTAAAGACTACTTGAGAAAGGTGCCTTTTCTAGCTAATTTTATGATGGGTCAGGTGTTACATATGTACATGGCTTTCATAAACAAAGTTGCTATTGTTGTATTGGATGACACAAAAGAGAGATAACCTCATTTATACTATATGAGTCACTACTTTAGAGAAGGACATCAATTATACCCTCCACTGGATAAGGTAGCATTTACCGTAAGAATGATAGCATGCAAGCTTAGACACTACTTTGGAGCATATAAGATAGTCATCTTGATGTCATATCTCTTGAAGAATATCCTAGTAAAGATAGACCAATCTAGTCACCTTTCTTAAATAGTTGTTGAATTAAGCAAGTTTGAGATACAATATAAGCCTTTGTCAGTAATAAAGGGACATGCATTCATCAATTTTACTGCTAAATGGACTTAAGAGCCCTCTGAGCAAGAAGCTATAGTACATGTGTCGATAATGGTAATACCTACTCCAGGTATGTGGAAGGCATACTTGAATAGGGCTAGCAACTTAAGAGGATTGAGGATTAGAATAGTAATATATACTCCCGATGGAGGTTTAATAGAGCAATATGTTCGCATCACTTTCCAAGAAACCAACAATGTTACCGAATATGAAGCATTGCTCTTGGCTTTACGCCAATTGATGACCTTAGAAGCCAAAAATGTGTTGATGCATAGCAATTCCTAGCTTATGGTAAACTAAGTCAATGATTAGTTTGAGGCCAAGGAAGAAATGATGAAGCTTTACGTGTAAGAGGTGAAAAAAGTAAGGGAATTTTTTGAAACATTCGAGGTCAAGCAAATATCGTGAGGGGAAATGCACACATAGATCCCTAGCCACTTTGGTATCAACAGTAAAATTATAATTAAGATGGGTCATCTCTGTGTCGTGTTTGTTGGAGCCGAGCATAATAAATGATAAGGATAAAAGTCAGTTGAGCACTAATTTCTCAATGCACACTTATTGGCTAGCTCCATACTTGGAATATTTCATTCATAATAACATGTCAGAGAATAAGGAGGAGGCATGCAATATCATGAAAAAATCAAAAAATTACACCATCGTTTAAGGGGCACTCTATCAAAAGAATTATGGTGGACCATGGCTAAAATGCTTATCCACTCTAAATACGCAAATAAGTGAATTATATGAGGGACGATATGAGGTTCACTCAAGAGGCAGAACTCTTTCTCAAAGAATCATTAGGTAGGGCTACTATTGGCCTACTCTTCTCAAAGATTGTATCGACTATGTCAAAAGATATGACAGGTGCCAAAGACATGCTAATATTCCATACCAACCTGCTAATGACCTGAGGTCCGTTGTTAACCTATGGTATTTTCAAAAGTGGAGGTTGGATATTGTCAGCCCCTTACCTCTTGCCCTAAGCCAACAAAAATTCTTAATAGTCGTAGCTAATTATTTTTATAAATGGATCGAGGCAACACCATTGGAAAGAATCTGAGAGGTAAATGTTTGGAAATTTATTTGGCAGAATATAATATGTAGGTACAGTTTGCCTTAAGAGCTGGTTACAAATAATGGCTACCAATTCAAAATTCAGTAGTTAATGTCTTTCTACGATGAGATGGGAATCAAATTATGGAATTCCACTCCTTATTGACCATAGGCAAACAGTCAAGTAGAGTCATTAAAGATGACCATTATCAACATATTACGAAAAGGCTTCAAAAGATCGAAAGGCAAATTAGTAGAGGAACTACCTGACATTCTCTAGGCTATAAGAATGACCCATATGGTGGAAACAGAAGGAATCCCTTTTTCTTTCAAATATGGCATAGAAGCAATCATCCTATCGGAAGTACGAGAACCTACTCTTCGATCAAAAATAACACAAAAGGATAACAACTACCTCATGAGAGATGACCTCTTATTAGTAGAAGAAAAAAAAGAGAATGCATTAATACAAATTGAATCATAAAAAAGAATAATTCAAATGTCATACAATAGATTCATTAAACACAAGAACTTAAGTATAGAGGATTGGGTCTTACGAAGAGCATTGGGGAACAAAGTTGAAGCTATTCATGGAAAGTTCGCTGTAATATGGGAATGTCCATACCAAATATATGGTATCACTCTAGACGGGTCTTATCAGATAGAAAGTAATGGTGTTAGAGAGGAGCTAAATTAGAATGGAGAACATTTAAAGAAATATTATGTATGAAAACTCTACCTACAATATAATGATAGGTGACAAAGTTTGTTTCTGAATCATTCATGTGTATTATGTTATCTCTCAAAAAATTAACATGATAACTCCTAAGTATGGAATGAGAAGGCCAAATGGACCCTTCCTCCTTAGGATATGGAATAAGAGGTTTGTCGTCCATCCTAAGAATGGGTCTTGAGTTCACCAAAGTGAGGGGTATGATTCAATTTCACCTTTGCATGTCTCCTATCTTGCGAAAAATTAATGCGATAACCTCTAAGTACAGAGTGAGGAGGCCAAATGGATCCTCCATTTGGGATGTGGGATAAGATGTGTGTTGCCCGTCCTAAGAAAGGATCTTAAGCCCACCAAAATGGGGGCCTTCCCCTTAAAAAAAGAATTTATAATGTCTTGCTTTAATTTTTAATTGAAGGTACATTCAAGATAGAAAATTACAAAGTTAAACCAACTCCAAAATAAAGTGGTCTTTATCTTCTTGTATTGTCGTACACAGATGCCTTACGGGTTTTGTTCTCTAGTGCCCTCTACTTCTAGTATTCATCTAGTTTACATAGTTCATCCCTTTCCTTCTTGTACTTATCCCTTTGATTGAGTGCCCGGGCTAACTTAGTACGTGTCTTTCCTAACTCTTGTTCCTTGGCTTCAAATTGAGCCTTCAAGTTGTACAATTCTTGATCTACAAAGTCAAAAGTTTCTCGACACGTCTTCATTTCATTCTTTTAATCCATAGTGATAGATATTTCCTATAATAAGTAAAAAACGGATATAAGTGTTTAGACATATGGATCGACCCTTAGCACAATCCATTTAACTGTCTGATCCAACTAACGGTCTAAGCCATCAGATGGGGTCATCTCAGGAGAATTTACATGTTCCCATGCCATAATGACACTGGTTGTATAGACTTGCCTATGCATGGGAGCCCTGGTGTTGGAAGACCTAGCTCTGGACCGAGCAAAGGTTTGGTCGACCTCAAGCTTTTGATGTGTTTTTTCTTTACTATTATACCCTCTGATATGTTGTGACATGTACTCCCTATGTAATTGACACATGTACATACAATGCTCAATATATACATGGACTTTCTAAGGGATCCACACATTCCACAAGAATTTTCTAACTTCTTTCTAATATCTCTCTATAAATCAGACCAATCATAACATTTTGGCACCAACTGTGGGGCTCAGATTTGAAGATTGAGCTTTGGTTTATGACCTTGTATCTTCAAGGAATCACCCCAAGTTTTGAGAAAAGAGACTTTGTGAATAAGAGTAGTTTTCCAAAGTCATAAACCACCATAGTAGGAACACAAGTTGGAGAGTGATTGAGAATAGAAAACAATAAGGTAGCATCAAATCAAGACTACAACTTGCTAGCTCATAATGAGCCTAGAGAGGAGGTCGATCCCCACCAAGAGTTGGCACATCAACTTATTCAACTAAGAAGAGAGCTCAAGGAAACCAGGTGAGAGAATAGGGCATTTTGATCACAGTAAGGCCTGATTGCTCCAAAAGGTCAAGTCTCTAACCTAGTTCATAGAACCAGGTGAAATCATGTTGTGTCTGAGCCTACCCAGGGTGATAACATAATTAAGGTTGACCTTCCTCCTAGCTCGACGAGGCCTAGTAATAAGCAGTTGCTGCAAAAGCTAATAGGAATCCATCTTTGAGAAAGGTCAACGAAAGGTAAGACAAGGGTACGATGCCATCTAATATGGATAGGAATTATGAGTAACTATATGTCCCTCCATTTTATAATGAAATAGAGCATGATGAACCACTGGCCAACTTTGGTGCTCCCAAGTGCTTGGACTACCAAGGTACCAAAGATTTGATAACTCATGTGCAACACTTTAAGATGGTTATGGACCTTGTGAGCCTTATTCGGGACAAACGAGATGCCATGATATGTAAGTTATTTGTTGCTACCCTTTGTAATGGCTCACATAAATGGTTCAATAACTTGGCACCCCATATCATAACCTCTTTTTCATAGTTTGCAAGTTGTTCATCTCCAATTACACCTACAATAAGCCCTTGAGGAAAGAGTCTCACCACCTCTTCTCGATCACCCAGGGAATGGGTGAATCTATTGAAGAGTACATAAGGAGGTTTTGGGAAGAAAAGCTAGAGATAGTAGATTATCCCATCTCTATTGCGATAGAGGCCTATAGAAATTTTTTGATTTTTTTATAGAGTTGACCGAGACAATCCCATAAACTTTAGAGGAAGCTTATGGGGAGGCGAGAAAATTATTCAATCTAGAAAGAGAGATAGGGTTGGATAAGAATATTAAGGCAACTGTGGAAGCCCCACAGAAAAAGAGAAGAGAATAAACCCAAACAGGGCAAGCCAAGACAAAAAGAATTAACAAAAACAAGTGTTTCACGCCTAATCACAAGACATACACTAGGAACAAGGAGCTTTGGGGGAGGTCAATATATCTATTCAGGGGCTAACCCTTAAAAGTGAGTCTAGCCCAAGTGATATTGAGAATGAAGGAAGATCATAATGTTAGATGACCTCCAAAAATGAGGGCTTCCCTTAGGGACACATCTAAATGGTATGCCTTCCACAATGATGTAGGCCACAAAACAAGAGACTGTAGGAATTTGAAAAAAGAAATAAAGGATATACTAGTTATAGGGTATTTAAAAGACCTCGTGAGAAGTAACAATAGAGGGATAGGACGTCAGCCTGAGAGTAAAACACAAAGGTTATCCGCTCCCTCAGGTAGTGAAATGGACCCTCATAATGGGTCCAATATAAGTACTATTCACACCATATATGGAGGCCCTGGGCTGAGTGGGACCTTTAACAAATCGCGCAAGAGGTATGTTATAGACTTACATGGCTCTCTACATGTTTACAACTTGGAAAAGGCGAGGTCTTTAGTTGAAATCACTTTCATCGAGAAACATGGGAGTTTATCTCCCCACGAAAACCACTTGGTAATTACTCCAATGATAAGATCCTACGATATTTGTCAGATCATGATCGACACTAAGAACTCTATTGACCTTCTTTTTCCATCAACAATAAGGGCCCTAGGCATAAAGGAAAGCAACATAGCAAGGTGAGAGCTACCATTGGTGGAATTTAATAGTAGTACCACCTATGCAATCGAAATTGTGGTGTTACCAGACATGATGCAAGGATTTCTATTGATGACCAACTTCGTGGTAATTAATGTCCCAACACATTACAATGTCATCCTAGGTAGACTATGGATACATAAGATGAAAGTGGTTCCATCCACCTTCTACCAAGTTAACAAATACCCAACTAAGGAGGGCATAATGGAAATAAGAGAAGACTAAGAAAATGCTAAAAAATGTTACAATGCCACTATGAAAAGGCCACTCCCAAGTAGCAACCACAGCATGGGCCTTTTCATAAAAGGTTAGAAGATGTACACCCGACAAAGTCTATCAACTCAAACAAAGTGCAAGATCTTCCAATTGGGGAAAAGAAGGACTTGAGAATAGAAGTGAAGGAGAAACTATCTCATTTTCTGAAGGAGAATTTTGATGTATTTTCATGGAGGCCTATAGATATGCATGGGATCAATCTTGAAATCATAACCCACAGGTTGAAAGTCGATCCAAAAGCTAGACCTATCAAGCAAAGGGAGAGGAAATTCCCTAGAGAAAAGAATGAGGTGATTAAAAATCAAGTCACCACCTTCAAAGAGATAAAGATTATTAGATAGGTGAACTACCCCTTTTGGTTATCAAATATGGTGCTGGTGAAGAAGGCTTGTGGATAACCCCGTATGTGTGTGGCCTTTATAGAATTAAATAATGTGTGTCCAAAATATTGTTTCCCTCTCCCAAGCATTGATCAAATGGTTGATGCCACCGTCATTTTCAACTTGATGAGTTTTTTGGATGCATCTTCTGGTTCTCATTATATCAGAATGCACCCAAAATATGAGGATAAAACATATTTTATCATTGAGGAAAGGACCTTTTGATACACTAGAATGCCTTTAGATTGAATAATGTAGGGGTCATCTAACAACGCCTCATCAATAAGATGTTTATGAACCAACTAGGAAGAAATCTTAAGGCATATGTCGATGACATAATGGTATAGTCATCATAACTTGTAAACCACGTCAAGGACTTAGAGGAAATATTCTCTATAATTCGAAGGAATGTGATGAGACTTAACCTTAAGAAATGTGTTTTTGGTGTTGCTTTAGGGAAATTATTGGGGTATCTTATATCTACCCTTGGGACAGAGGCCAACTTGGACAAGATACAAGCCCTAGTCAATATGATGCCTCCTACCAGTCTAAAGAGGATTCAACAGTTGAACGGAAGAATAGTGGCACTCAACATATTCATTTCTAAGTGCACAGACAAGTGTTTTCCATTCTTCAAAATGTTGAGGAAGAATACATTAGTTTTTTGGAATGAAGATTGCGACAAAACCTTTCAAGAAATTAAACAGTACTTGAGTAAGCCTCGTATCCTAACCAACCCTCTTATAGGAGAAATGATTTATCTTATTTGGCTATGTCCCCCAAACTTATAGTGCCATACTCCTTGTTAATAGGGACAAGGTCCACCACCTCGTCTACTGCATCAACAAAATCTTGATAGATGCCTAAAGTAGGTATCTAACGATCGACAAATTGGTTTTTGCCTTGAAAATCAATGCACGAAAGCTCAGATATTACTTTGGCTTGCACACAGTGGTAGTACTCATTTTTAACTACTCAAGAATGTGTTAACGAGGCTAGAATTCACGGGGATACTGGAACAAATTACCATAGAGTTGGGTGAGTACGATATCAAGTATATGTCCATAACTACTATGCAAGGGAAAGTGATAGCTATGTTTATGGTTAATTTTAGTAAATCACCAGAGGTTACTAGTGATGAGGTAAAGGAAGAAGTATGTGTCGTGGATCAAATAGAAGAGCTGACATAGCAGGTATTCGTTGATGGTGAGCACAACTTCAATGGCGTAGAGCTAGGGGTGGTCATAATTGATTAGGATGAAAACTATTTTGAGTATGTTGTCGGATTGGACTTTTATGCAACTAATAATGTCACAAAGTATGATGCAACTATATTCGGGGCCATAACGACAAAAAATCTTGGAACAGATAACATTACCTTACATAGCAACTCATGACTAGTAGTTAATTAGTATCTTGGCACATTTAAGGGTAAGGATAGTAAGATGAGGAGATATCTGGAGAGATTAAGAAAGGAGTCCTCGAAATTTACCAACTTCAAGATCAAGCAGATAGTCATGAATGAGAATGGTCATGCTAATGCTTTGATCACACTAGCCTCTATGTGAGAGGTCGAACGAACTCGGGTGGTATCAATAACGATCGTGACAAAGGCTAGCTTAAAAGAGGTTGAAAAGATAGTTGGAACTATGGTTACGGCCTCAAGACAATGGTTCACCTCAATCTTTGACTTCCTAAAAATGGGAGACTTACCTTAGGAATATAAGCTCAAAAAGGAAATTAAGACTAAGGCAACGATACATGATTGAAAACAATAAATTGTACAGAAGGACTACACTCAGACCTAGGCTCTTATGCATAGCCAGGGAGGGGTTAGATATAATAATGTTCGAAGCCCAAGAGGAAGAGTGTGGCTCTCATTCAGGTGGAAAGAGGTTATCTCAACAAATTATAAGGCAAGGGTACTACTAACCCACTATGCTAATAGATTGCACAAAGTACACCTAGTTGTGCGATAAGTGTCAAATATTTTCTCCATTGTCACATGCCCTTCCAACCACCATGACAAGGGCACTTAGCCCATGACCCTTCTACAAGTAGGGGCTTGATATAATTGGACCTCTACCCTAAGCAAGGAGCCAAAATAAGTTTATGTTAGTAGCCACAACTTATTTTTCCAAATGGATTGAGGTGGAACCCCTGGGAAGGATACGAGAAGAGGATGTGATTTGGTTCATTTGGAAATCCATAATTTTTCATTTTAGCCTACCTAAGGAACTAGTTACTAATAATAAAAGACAATTCTCGGGCTACAACATCAAAGAGTTTGCTAACAAATACAATATCAAGATGTGTCACTCAGCACTATATTATCCATAAGCCAAAGGCTAAGTCTAACAAGCTGATAATCACCTTGCTAAAGAAAAGGTTGGTGGGTACTAAAGGAAGATAGGTAGGGGAGCTACCTAGGGTATTATGGGCTATCAAAACTAGCCCCCAGAGGAGCACCAATGAGACACCTTATTTGCTAGTATATGGGAATAAGGCTGTGATAACAACTAAGATTACAGTGCCCATTATAAGATTAGCCCTAACCAATGACCAAAACATCATAGGGAGAGCATTTGAGCTAACCCTTGTAGAGGAAAGGAGAGACGAAGCCTTAAAAAGAGTAGTTGAGCAAAAACAAGGAGTAATTGACTATTACAATAAGGCCATGTGTTTCAAGGATTTCACCATAAGTGATGTAGCTCTTAGAAGGGTTTTCCTCAACAAGAAAGAATGGATGGCTAGTAAGCTGGGTACGAATTGGGAAGGCGTATACCAAATAGCTGAAACAACTCCAAGAAAGGCCTACTTATTAAAAAGTATTTAGGAAGCTAAGGATAGTGCAATTTGGAATGCCCGACACTTGAAAAATTAGTACTTATTGTGAACTCTAATTTGTATCCTCCTTGAATATATATGAAGCAACTATTTGCAAGAGTTGATTATGTTATGATATTACATGAAAAGATTTGATCACATTAGTCACAGACTAGTTAGAATGCTCTCTCATAAAGAGTTGATCACTTCGATCACAAACAAGATAGATCACTCCCTCAAAAAGAGTTGATCACCTCAGTCATAAATTAGGTAGAACGCTCTCCTCAAAATGAGTTGATCACCTCAGTCACATACCAGGTAGAGTGCTCTCCTCAAAAAGAGGTGATCACCTTAATCACAAACCAGCTAGAATTTTCTCATAAAAAAGTGTTAAAAACCTCGTTCATAGGCCAAGTAGAACTCTCTCCTTAAAAAGAGTTGATCACCTTGGTTGCAGACTAGATAGAATTCTCTCTTCAAAAAGAGTTGATCACCTCTATCGTAGACCAAGTATAATGATTTCTCAAAAAAGAGTTGATCACATAAGTCACAGACTAGGTAGAACGTTCCCTCAAAAAGAGTTGATCACCTCAATCATATACCAGGTAGGGCGTTTTCCTCAAAAAGAGTTGATCACCTTAGTCATAGACCAGGTAAAATGCTCTTCTAAAAAATAATTGATCACCTCGATTGCAAACCAAGTAGAAAGCTCCCTTAAAAAGAGCTGATCACCTCAGTCATAGACCAGATATAATGTTCTTCTCAAAAGGAATTGATCACCTTGTTCGTAGACCAAGTAGAATGCTATCTTCAAAAATAGTTGATCACCTTAGTTACAGACCAGGTAAAATGCTCTCTCAAAAAAGAATTGATCACCTCGGTCACAAATCGGGTAGAATGCTCCCTCAAAAAAGAGTTGATCACCTCGGTCACAAATCAGGTATAATGTTCTCCTCAACATTTTATAAAGCTTTCAAAAGGGAGAGCTCAATCTCACAAAAAGTTAAAAGTTTTTCAGATGTTTGGATGCACGACTAGTGTTCGGGTCGTCGGTCTCCTCTACTAAGGGCAACAACTCAACCTGAATCTTGACAAATTTCTTGTGAATATTGACCCCCATTTCAATAGGGGCTAAGCTTAAGTTGAGTACAGAATGTTCCAATTCCTTAGCAACACCCATCACTTTGAGGAAGACCCCCTCATATCACTTCATATAAAAGTTTTCCAAATGGGACTTCCTATCAAAGAGAGCGGCCATCATAGTCATGGTCTTCCTCTCTCGAGCTCAAGTTTATGATAACTACTCCTTACAATAGGTGAGTTCACACTTGGTCTCTTCATAAAAGGATAGCTTATCCTTGAGCCTAGACAACTCGATCCCTAATTTCTCTACCTCGGTCTTGAGCCTACCATTCTCGAATCTTAAAGCTTAAAATGAATGTCTAAATGTTCGATCATAATCCATAAGGATCTCACAAGAAAGATGGAGAAAGATTATCAACTACTTCGAGAAAAAAGAAAGGATGTTTGAATTTTACAACACTTTTAACCCCATTATAATAATGGGACTTATTTAATGACATATGTCATTCAAAACAAGGAGGTGGATTAGTACCATAAATAAACACTATAAATTCCATAAATACACAAGCACACATGTGAGTCTTCAAAACAATTTGTGAGGCTTCAAAATCCAAGACAAGATCAAAAGAAGGTATGTCTGCATCATTAACATTAAACGTTATATCATGAATGTCACCATTTGTAAGCCGAACCGGTATAGTATAGACCTTAGTGAGAAACTTGTATGATTTGGAAGTATGTTGTGTCTATACAATAAAGAAAATTTAAAATCGGATCAATGATAAAATTGATTACTAATGTAATAACCAAAAAATAATATCATACAATAATTTATAACTTACAGACTGAGAAAACCTCAAAGAAATCATTATAAGATCTGCACAGAGTCCATCAATGACAACTCTATACTCATCAAACCTCCGATCAAAATAAGTTTTTTGTTGACTAAACTTGCCATCAATATATGAAGTTAGCTTGTTATAAAAATCATTTAAGTCAAAATTGGATGACTTCAACCCTTTATCCAACCCCCTATTCTAGACATTTTTTTATTATTATCTACTAACTTCTATCAATAGGTTCATATTGTGAACCTTCAACTTGACTTTGAAATAAACTCACCCCATCATAATAAATTATTTCAACATGTGACAACAAAGATTTAAAACAAGGAGCATCCTCGTGTGTTAGTACATTATTCATGCAAATCTACAAAAACAAAACACAACATAATAAGCAACATTATCAAAATAAAATAATAATAAGCTCAAACATACTAATTCAAAAGTTATTTAACCTGTTACATCACATGAAATATATTATGTAAGTTGTTACATATAATATAACTTGTTATGTAATATATTACATTATATGTAACATGTTACATCATAATACATTCAATTTTTTTTCCTTAATATAACATATTATATCATATGTTAATAAACAATATAACATGTTACAACAATTTAATCTATCAATGTAACATGTTACAAAACATAACAAAAATGATGTTTGTTATGTTTTGTAACATGTTCGATATAATGAAAAATAATGAAAACAAGTTGTTTAATACCTAAAACAAACAATCAAAATACAACAATCAAAAAATAAAATATTAGTATGTAAGGCTTATCAAGAATGGCCTTGACTTGATAACAACTGACCACTTCAACATTTTTGGGAATTCGTTATTCAAGCAAATCATTAGTTCACTCTTGATATTAGAAATGACATCATATATCAAAACTTAATGTTAAACTAAGTCCACATATTTGAAAACGAACCCTATCATCATTCTTTTATATCAACTTAGTTTTGTCCTTATTCTGATCCATTCTATGCCACAATACGCATATGCATATAATCTTTGTTCAAGTTGTCAAAGAGTACAATGTCACCCCAAGTATAAGAATTGAATTTATCTCAATCACTAGCCAATAGCAACACTTCTCCATAAATAAATAAATTTTTAATTTTTTCAAGTAAACTGTACTCTAAGAAGTAAATCAAACAAATTATAATGAAATTCTTTTCTACAACCTTAACAAACTTAAAATCATAATCAACAACTTACGTCCCTTTAGAAGCCTCACTACTAATGACTCTCTGAAAGTAGAGTCATCAATGCATTTTTTACTTAATATTTACTTGTTTTAATAAATAAGTAGTATTTTTAAAGTTAAAAATATTAAAATATAATTTTTTTAGTGAAAATATAATTTTTAGAACTTTTTGGGATTTTTTTGGATTTTTTATTAATTTTTAAGGCAGGACCAATAAGAAGATGCCATGTGGATGACACATAAGAAAGAGAGTTGACTGAGTAAGCCATGTGGACGTCAGGCCAGTAGAGACACCCAATCGTGGATCGTCGTGTGTGTAGTGTGATTCCGTGTTATGCCATGTGTTAGCATGGCATTCAATCCGAGTTCGCCGCTTGATCAATGTGCCTACCAACATCATCGCCTTATTCATTCGTTATTTCTATCTGTGCAACATGCCATCCATTATCGTGAATCATGTTGCGCCGTGTGGCACTAATTCAACATGCGTTGACTAGACCAATCTTTCCTTGCCACACATCACACTCTGATTCTCCTAATGATTTCCATATGCCACATCTCGTACTTCTATTGGCTAGTGTTGTTAAATTTACTTGTTTTGATCTCAACTCTTGATCTGAAGCTAATCTAACGGTCCAAATTTTATATATTTAAACCTATAATCATCCCATAAACCTTAAGGAGGCGTAATTAACATAATTTTTATTATACCAGGTTTTAGAATCTATTTGATCTACTAGATTTTAGAATCTATTTGATCATCCCTCGAGGTAAAATCCTAAATAGTATTTAGAAAAAAAAAATGATTTAGGCCTTATTTGGATGGATTAAGTCTTTTAAGCTAACCATTATTATATCTTTAGTTACCCATTTGAGCCCAATAAAGAACCTTTCATATCTTAGGCCATATTTTATACCTAACCAATAAGCATTACCTTTACCCTTGCACATTTAGCTTTTATAAAAAGAAAAAAATGCAATCATATGTTATGCTATAGAGTGAAATGAAATGTAATGCACCCTATGAAAAAAAAACAAATCAAAACTCACGACACGATTATCCTTCTAAAGAAAAAAAATTGAAAAGAAGTTTGGATATGTTTAAAGTTAAAAAAAAGTGAAATAAAAGAATATGAAAATAATGATAAAAGATGGTGAACTTAAATATCAAGTTAAAGCTCAATTGTAGTTAAAAAGTGCATGATGAACAAAAAGAAATTTAAGGTGTAGAAAAAGCCTAAATGTCTTCATTTATCGACCTCTACCGAAGCCTTACATTACAAGTATGTAAAGTTCTTATTGATATTGAGCTAAGTGCATATTTCTATTAGTGGAGATGGATGTAAAAAATAGACTTATGAGACTTGTTCTAAGATTGAATTGATTAGCATGCTCATATAGGCTGATTCCATGAATGCATTGGATGATATCATGTGCAACACACACATAAATCAATTCGTCAAAAGCCTTGCATATACTTGTATTGACGGAACGTTAATTGATGAACATATGAACCTCATTATCACAGAATTGTACAACTTTTAAGGGGAATAGTTTTCACTAAATATGCATGTATTAATAAATATATATTTATGAATATATTGTCCATATCATTTTATTTAATTAGACTTGGTTTTACATGAAGACAAGTAAAGAGTTAAAGTTGAGGATGTGATGACTCTATGAAAGTATAGTCATCAGTGCACCTTTTTACTTAATTTTTTTTTATTTTAATCAATAAATATTGTTTTTAGGGTTAAAAATATTAAAATATAAACTTTTTAGGGAAAAAAGGTGAAAATATAATTTGTAGCACTTTTTGGGATTTTTATGGATGTTTTATTAAGTGTTCATGCAGGACTTATAAGAAGCTACCACGTGGATGACACATAAGCAGAGAGTTGACTAAGAAATCCATGCAGACTCCATTCCAATAGAGACACTCAATCGTGGATCACTATGTGTGTAGTGTGATGTAGTTTTACGCCACGTGTTAGCACAGCGTTCAATCTGAATTTGACGCTTGGTCAATGCGCCTACCAGCATCATCACCTTATTTGTCCATTCTTTTCACTCGTGTGACACACCATCCATTACCTTAAATCACGTTGCATCATATGATGCTAACTCAGCATGCGTTGACCAGACTAGTCTTCCCTTACCATGTGTCACGCTCTTATTCGCCTAGTGATTTTTGTGTGACACGTGTTACACTCCCATTGGTTGGCGCTATTAATTTTGCTTGTTTTGATCTCAACCCATAAACCTTAAGTAATCGTAATTAACATCATTTTTTTTTAGTTTTTTTGTGCTAAGAAGAGAGAAAAATACAAAAATTTCAAACGAAATACAATTTTGATAGAGATTCAAGAGGAGATTGATATTACAATTTAAGAGATTTATTATATTTCTTCTTCTACTTCTTTCTTTATCAATTTGTATGTCTTTCTTTATGAAAAATATGATATTTATGAATAAAATTATGTCTAATTAATTTATTAATCTAATGGTCTTTTGATTTTAATTTAATTATATTATTTAATATGATTTTTATGCTATTAATTGTTTGACCATTAATTTATCTATATAGGTAATTAAATAGATTTGAGAGATTTATATAATTTTTTGTCTTGATTAAATAACATGCATAATTTCTAGACAAAAATGTATGATTCTTATGTATGTGATCCATAATTGAAGAACTTAACAAATAATATATAATTTAATTGACATGAGAATATAATTAACTTAATTACTATATAACGTGTAGTTCACTTAAGAGATGAATACATGTTAAGTTAGATTGAATTGATCATATAATTAATTGATAATTATATTAAAAGATTTTAGTGATTCAAATGTTTAAAAAATTAGGAGATTAAATATTTTTAGATATTTTCTCATATATTTTCTTAGTTTTCAAATATGATTTAATTAATTATTTTTATTTATTTTTAATTATTTTAATTTTACTTTTTTAAAATATAAAAACACCAAATTTTTTTGTAATTTTTTTAGTTTTAAAAATTAGTTTTTAAAATATAATCTCTATAAGAACGATCTTTTCTTATCATTATATTATTTTTTACGAAATGTATACTTGTATATTCATTTAACACAATTCATAATATAACTTAAATATTAATAATATACAACACATAACTCGACACATGACAACAAGAAATAACAATACATAACAAACTAAACAATAAAAACTAATAAAGAATATAAATTAAAAATAACACATAAATAAACAATAAAACCTCTTACATTACCGGTCTACTTTAATGTAACATCCAACATTACAAAAAAATCTAATTTTATTTTGTAAATACCATACAAAAGATTATAAAACTTAAAAATAATTAAAAAAACGATGTAAGATATGCAAAACATATATTCAATAGATATACAATTTATAATTTTAGAATATATTACATATATAAATTAAAAAATTATCTGAGAAAACTAAACCTCACTCACATCATCTTCTATACATGGACAAGTCTTCTTAGATTGATCAACAACTTTTCTCTTAAATATCTTAGGACAAAATCATATTCAAACTATTTAAATTAAATCTAAAACTTCATATCAAATACAACATAAAAAAATATAACAAATATTTCAAAATGTAAAAAAAACCCAAACATGAACCAAAACTTTTAAAAAATCAAGCTAATGTATAAGAAAAAATATCACATAAAAATAATAAACACAACTTAAACCCTAACATACAAATCTTTATAATAACTCACAAACATGATATCAAATAAAGTAACAACTATAAAATTTAAAAACAAACTATAAACATGAAAAATCCTAACAAAAAAACAGAGAAGAGAATTACTTCTTAGTGATTAACTTTCAATGTGAGAACAAATAACAATAAATACCAAATCAAATAAATGAAAAACAATAAATATGAAACACACAGATGAATGAATAAGTTGTAAAAAACTCACCTTAGTAACTCACAAAAACAAAATTACAGAAAATCAAACGTAAAAAATACAAATATATGTATTATACCAGACAATGGATGAATGAATCAACAGAGTCAAACAAAAAACTCCCCCAATTTGTGAAGAAAACAAGTGAAAAAATACGTATTAGAGATTTCGAAATAACGAGAAAAATACAAAAAAGAAAACCCCCTAAAAACCACCAAGAAAATCCAGGAAAAAACAACATACATGTAGCGCACTGATTAACTCAAGGAAATGCACAAAAAAATCCTCCAAATAACAAGAGAAATCAGTAGGAAAATGATCAACACGAACGACAATGCAGAAGAGATATGAGAGAGAAATCGAAAACGTATTAATAGAGATGAGAGAGATATACGTAAATAATGGGATTTGATTTTCACTGTTCAATATACGCGCTCCTATCAAATGGGCAATTTTGTAAACCCCCCACGTAAAAACGACGTCGTGCTATCAGCTGAGCAAAATAATTTCATTGCCCAAAATTGTTGCTAAACAATAACTGAATAATATATAATAATTGTTTAGAAAAAATAAACTTAATAATATCATACAATTATTATTGCAAGACAACAATTTGATTTAAAAAGAATTATTTACACTAAATAAGCATGCTAAAGTCTGAACACTCTTTTAGACAATTATGGTATTAATTTTGGCAATATTCGTCTATATATATTAATGTCAATTGATTTATACTGAAATAACATATACTTTAAGTTGTCACTAAAAAAAATGTAAGTTCAAATATCATTTAATATAAATATATAATATATTATTAAAAAAATTATATACATTATTTGGAAGGTGAAATGTCTTAGAAATATCGTAATGTTGTCAGTCCTTTTACTATTTTATTAGGGAAATACTTTCAATATTTTTGTAGAATGTAATTTTCACTCACATGACACTTTGCAAACTCCCCCTTGTTATGCGTGTTCTCACTTATTATATGAGATGAGAAGTACATAAAACGGGAGTAACGTATATTTTGTTTTCTATCATTAGAAGTGTTAATTGTGTGTTCCCATCCAATTTGAGTTTTTTTTAAACTCAAATTCTCTTATTTTAATTGCATGTAAAATTTAAATTATTTTAATCAAATTATTATTTATAATAGTAAAAAAATACATTATATTTATAAACAAAAAAATAAAATATTTAACACTTAAATTTAATAATTTAAAAAAACATTTTTTTGAATATTTTTTTATAACTGTTCCGAATCGTTATTTATGGGTTAAAAACAATTCCTCAACCATAATAATTTTTAGATAATTTTAAATACATATTTTATAATTCGATTTAAGAATAATTATATAAAAAACCGTTATCACTCGTACCCATAATCATCACTATTTAGATTCCATACAAACTAAACTAATTTTAAATTCGGGTTTTTACTTTTTGGAAATGGTCTTATCCATCAATATAATCAATTTCTACTTGAAAAATTGCTTTAAAAAAACACTTTTTGTAATTCTTGACAAAGCAAAAGAAAAATATATACTTAATAAATTGATTTCTCCTTAAACTTTGGATTGAAATTTGAAACACACTTTCACAAAAATACAAACATACCCTTAAATAAGATCTAGCATTTTCATATGTACAAACACGTACAAAAGATTGTTAACTTGATTTTAGAGGGAAAAAAATTGATTGTAAAACCTTAATATTTTTGGAAAAATATTTTTTATCATAACTACACTAATCAATGTCACGTGAGTATTAAAATCTCATAAATCATTTTTCATTATTATATTAATATTTTAAGAATATCCCACTAGTATTATATATTACTATTAACATTTTCGTGGAGCTAATTATGATTCAAGCCCTGAGTTCCTGCCCAATGTAAACAAGTGTGTGAGTGTATAATCCTTTATTTCAACAACAAAAAGTTGATTTTAGAGGAATAAGAAGATGAGTCCTGGGCACGTCATAATCAAACGGGTTTACAACTTAATTAATGCTTTAGCATAAATAAAAGCGTAATGCATATATATAAGCATGTGGTAGATAAAAAGAAAAAGAAATAAAAACCCTTCCCATAAGACATGCATGGCCGTTTGGTTGTGATTTTTCTAAAAATGATTTGAATAAAAATGGCTTGAGATAAAGTGATTTAATCAATCAATTAAATAAAAAATTATGGATGAATTATATTAATAGTTTACAATGTTTTCAAAAATATTGTTTATAAAATTTAAAACTCTAATCTTTAATCTAGCAATATAATTATAATTTTATAAGGTAAAAATCATATCAAATTAATTGTTTAGCAAAAATAAATCTTTTTTATACATATTTTCACAATTATTATTGAAGATCACTTTTTATAATCTACATTTTTTTTTCTTCCGAATTCAAATTAGTTATTGTTTTATTTGTAGAATATATTAACTAGTTGTTAGAAATAAGTCAAAAACGTTGTATAAAAATGACTGAATAATTGATCATATAATTTCTTTCTATTATATAAACTGTACAAAATAATTCTATACATAAAAACAAATCCCGAAATAAATGAAACAAATATGGACAGCTGTGTGCAGTTAAGGAAGGTTGTATATGAATAACTAAAATGAATATGGATAGTTAAGTTTTCCGTTAACAACCTTCCTCAAATTGATGCGGATTGATCAACAAACATTAATTTGAGACTTAGGAAGCAATGTCGATGACGAGTGAGAGCCTTGGTGAAAATATAAATAATTTGTAGTTCAGTGGAATTGTGTGGGAAAGTGATAACACGAGCTTCAAAGGCTTCACAGATAGAGTGAACAATTGACTTCAATATGCTTTGTGCGCCCATGATAAACAGGGTTAGCCGTGATTTGAATAGCACTTGTATTATTAACATGCAAAGGTGTAGGGTTGGTCTAAAAAAAGTCTAACTCAACAAGTAAATCATGAAGCCAAATAATTTCAGAACAAGCAAGACACATTGCTCAGTACTCAAATTTTGTAGATGACTTAGAAATTTTTTCTTGCTTCTTACTCTTCCGGGAGATCAATGCATAACCTAAAAACACGCACCAATCAATGATGGAGCAACGTGTATCAACACAACCAGTACAATCACCATCACTATAAGCAACAAGACAAAGAGAATTACCTGAAGCAAAGAATAAGCCACGGGCAAAAGTGCCTTGAACATAACGTATGATTTGACAAACAACAATCAAATGAAGATGACGAGAAGTCTGAAGAAATTGATTGACTTGCTATACAACAAAAAAATATCTGGTCTAGTGATAATGAGATAGACAAGACTACCTACCAATTTTCGATATAAATTGGGATCAATAAGTAAGTCACTTTCATCTTTGTGAAGGTTGACATTTAATTCTATGAGAGTATCAACATAGGTAGCTTCCTCTAGTCCAGTTGTAGCCACCAAATCACTAGCATACTTGTGTTGATTTAGTGAAATACCATAGGGACTATGATGCACCTCAAGACCAAGAAAATACATAAGAGACTCAAGATCTTTCATATGAAAGGATTTTGAGAGATGGGTCTTAAGTTGGACAAGTAAAGTAGAATCAAAACCAGTGATCACAATATCATCAACATAAACCAAAAGGAAAACAATACCTAATAAAGTGATTCGAAATTTTTCAAACCAAGCCCGTAGAGCTTGTTTGAGACCATAAAGAGAACGACGAAGCTTACACACATTGAAGGTTGGAGAGGAAAACAATTCTGGGGTGACTTTATATAAATACATTCTTTATGATCTCCATGAATGAAAACATTCTTAACATCCATCTAATGTAATGACCAATCATTAAAAGCAACAAGAGCTAGAATCGTTCGAACAATAGTTATCTTAGCCACAGAAGCAAATGTCTCTTCATAATTAATATCATATTCCTTATTGTTCCCAAGGACAACAAGCGAGATTTATAACGATCCAAACTTTTATAATGGAAGGAAAAAATACAATGTTCCAGTTATGATTGGCCTCTAGAGTAGCATTTTTTCCCTACATAGCTTGTCGCCAATAGTCATGCTTGACAACATGTGAGTAGCATGTGAGAATATCAAAATTGGACAATGCAGTAGTAAGAGCAGAAATAGAATTTCCATAAAAAAACCATACCTATCCAGAGGTATAGACACTCGAGAAGAGCGACGTACCAAAGGCTCTAGAGGTGCTATAATTGACTGATTTCGATGTATGTTAGGATCAGATACTGAGTGAACCTCTGGAAGAGACCATGGGTAGGATTATCTCATATACACCATACCTGGTTTAAAATAAGAATTGTTTTGAGGAAGATCTGAGAACTGTTGCTTAAATGAGGTAAGGACCACAGTAGAAGAAGAAGACTCAGATGACATAAGAAAAAAAATTGATTTTCAAAGAAAATAACATTCCTAAAAATGTATGTACGATGTAATATGAAATCATAGCAAACAAATCCCTTTTGACACACGTTATATCCTAAGAATTCACATCTAACATATTGAACAAATAATTTATGTCGCTCATGAGGAGGTAAATGAACAAAACATACACAACTAAAGATACGAAGATTATCGTAACTAGATTACTTAGTAAATGAGTGAAAATAGGGATACTTCATGTGTAAAACTTGTGAAGGTAAACAATTAATCAAGTGAGTAGCAGTCTATAAAGCCACAACCCAAAACATGGATGAAACATAAGATTCTAACAAGAGAGTATGTACCATATCAAGAAGATGATAATTTTTGCATTCAACTATTCCATTTTGTTGGGGAGTAGTATAATATAAACGTTGATGGATAATATCTTTAGAAGTCAAGAATGCCTAAAACTCAATGGACAAATATTCATCACCAGAATCTGTGCTTATTGTCTTAATATTTGCAAAAAATTGATTTTCAACATACGCTAAAAACTCAATGAAAGTATAAAAACCTCAAATTTAGAGCGAAGAAAATAAACTCAAATGAATTTGCTATAATCATCAATGAAAGTTATATAGTATTTAAATTTTTCATGTTAACTAACCGAAGAAGGTCCCCAAACATCACTATGGATAAGATCAAAGCAGTGAGAAGCTCTACAAGTATGCAAAGGAAATGGAAGAGTTTTACTTTTACCAAGTTTACAAGAATCACACTCAAGAGAAAAAGAAGAACGTTCTTTATTACCAAGAAAGCCTGAGTTCAATACATGAGATAAGATTTGAGTATTGGGATGACCTAAATGACGATGCCACACCATACTTAGATCAAGAACATTATTACAAACAAAAGACTTAATAGAAGAAAATAGATAAAGTGTTGGAACATGTAAAAATAGTGGAAACAAGCGCCCTACGTTAGGTCCATTCGCAATTGGCTCCCCCGTTAACTGGTCCTGCACAACACAACTATCACCAAAAAAATTAACAACACAATTGCTATCAACTAATTGACCAATATAAATAAGATTTGTGGAAAGTTGAGGAGCAAGAAACACATTGATAAATGTAGAAGAGGCATTTCCAACAGCAATGATTGGCAAATAAATTCCATTAGCAGTCTGGATAGCAGATTGGCCAACATAGGGCCAAACATGAAACAAATTTGTGGCAGTATTTGTCATGTGATTAGAAGCCCTTGAGTCTACATACCAAAGTGTAGTAGAATTTTTACCTTGAAATCTCATCGCAAATAATGCTGAAATTAGCATTTGTTGCACAAATTTAGGAGTGCAATAAGTTGTTGCAGAAGGTGCAAGATCAAAAGAAGTACTTGAGGAAGATGTATGTACTATAGAATTCGTTGTTGGAGGAAAACTCATAATTGCCTTCGCGGAACTACCATGAGATTGTTGCATAATAGCTTGAGTACTAAGGCGTTGTTTTTCGCAAAGTAACTCACCAAAACAAATATCAAGAAAAGAAACAAGAGATCTATTCAGTGGAAAAGAGCAAACCAATTCATATCTCCGATGTAGTTTCATAAGAAATTGATCACGTTGGCTAGTCTTGTGAAGATTATGAATAGTTGAAAGAGCAACAACAAGAATATCTACTATAACTAAATCAATATATTCATGCTAAAAAGTCAAAAATGCCAAGTAATAGTCTTGGATTGAAAGACTACCATGTTGAAACATGACAATTGCATGTTCCAACTAAAAGCAACAAGCATTTTTATCTTGATGATAAACTTTCTTCAAATAATTCCATATGGATTGAACAAATCAATGAGCCCGCAAGTTGGTGATGATAAATGGCTCCACCGAACCAAGAAGCCAAGATATGATTCAAGCATCAAGCATAACCCAAGAAGAAGAATACACGACTTCCTTAGATTTGTTAATGTCAGATGTTGGTACAATTTTTGTGCCATCAATATAGCCTCAAAGGTCTTTTTCCTTAAGGAAAAGTTCAAACTGAAAAACCCAAGTAAAATATTTTTTGTCTGTAAACTTGACACACACTTGTGTAGTATCCATTAGAGGTGTCCATGGTTCGGTTCGGTCTAGTTTTGCCTAATTTTTTAAACCAAACTGGACCATTCATATAGTTGAAATCGGACCAGACCGAACCATTTGGCTATCCAAAATGTTATAACCGAACAATTTGGTCCGGTTTGGTTAACATTTTTAAACGGTTTTGAACAATTAATAATACATAAATATGATTCAATTTAATATGATATAATCTAATAAGATACAATCAAATGTGATGCTCATTTATCATCATACATGTATAGATATTATTGTTAAATACATAAATACATAAGATGTTATCAAAATATAAAATCAAAAAAAGATTAGACATGAAGAAATGAATTCCAAATATCTCATTTACACAAAATTCTTAATCATATACAAACATCCAAACACGCAATCAACAACAATATATCATTAGATAATAATATTTAAAACTTACCCATTATTAATCATCAATGATCATTGTAGTGTCTTTAATGAACTCTTCAATCAAACAAAATCAACATCTTCATAAATCTCTAGGTCATCATTGTATTATGGTAAGAGGACATAGTCATTATTAATGGAAGAATAGAACCAATTTTGACTACATACTAATGTCTCTACCATTTTAGGATTCAAAGAACTCTTAAATGGATCAAGAATGCGCCCTCCTGTGCTAAAAGCTGATTCTGATGCAACAGTTGAAACTTGAATTGCTAACACATCACGTGCAATGAGAGAGATGATAGGAAACCTAAAAAAAATTGTCATCCACCATTTCAATATATCAAACTTATCCAACATGACATTTTCACATAGGGTGTTCAAATATTTCTCAACCTCGGTTTTCAACTCCAAACTATTTTTCTCCTCTAAACGTTTAAGAAATTTCAACTTTTTTGCTTCCTGAGATGAAGAAATCCTTCCTATTACTTCTTGTGATCGAGTCACATTAAATTGAAAATCCTTTCCATCCACTAACATATAGTAAGCTTTGAACAGATCCATAAAAGTATTTTTGACTTTATCTCTCAATTTTTGAACAATTTCTAAATCATAAATCTCTTCAAATAAGAATTCCAAATACTCTAATTTGTACCTTGGATCAAGTACAAATGCAACATACAACATCTTATTAGTCTTATCTACATTTCTCCAATACTTCTCAAATTTTGTTTTTATGCTAATAGCCATATTTTTCAATAAGTCATCGGAACCACACCATGTATGTATTTAAGATTGAATGTTATGCAGTTCTTTAAAATATAAATTTGATGTGGTACATAAAGATGTACTGAATGCTAAAGTAGAGTCATAAAAAGTCTTCAAAAACTTGACAAAAACACTAGTATTCTTCCAATCATCTAATGTTGGAGGCCCAACATTCGATCGTTCCTCATGAAAATAAGAAATAAAGTTTGTTCCTTCCTCTTCTTCAAGATGATCAAATGCTTTTTGAAAATCTAAAGAAGATTTTAACATTAGATATGTGGAGTTCCATCTTGTAGGCAAGTCTAGCACGACACTTCTTTTGGACTCAATATTTTCCTTAATAGAACACATTTTAAACTTTTGTAATCTCAAAGGAGATGATCTAACATATCTCACAGCGCAACGAATACTCATAATAGTACTATGAAGATCTTTAAGTCCTTCTCTTACAATCAAATTCAAAATGTGAGCACAACATTGCACATGAAAGAACTCCTCACTCATAACAAGTCCATCATTCCAATTTTTAAGCTTCATTTTCAAGTATGACATAGTAGTATCATTTGAGGAAGCATTATCAAGTATTATGATGAATACCTTACATATACCCCAATCACGCAAACTCTGTTCTATCAGTCTCCCCATTGTCTTACCTTTATGATTCTCAACTTGACAAAAATTTATAATTCTCTTTTGTAATTTCCAATCTTAGTCAATATAATGAGTGGTTAGACAAATATAATTAATATTTTGAATTTAAGTCCAACAATCACTAGTTAAGAATAACCGAGAGAGTCATGACTGGTTGTTGACAATCTATTTGTTTTATGGTAACTACATGGCATTCAACTAGGGCATTAATATTTATTAGTTCCATTTGTAAAATAGTGAAAGGCAACCATCTAATGAGGGAATATCATATGTTTCACAATGTACATGGAGATCCCAAAATTGGTGGAGTTTTGAGTTTGTGGTAAAACTCCAAAATTGCGCTTTTTGCCATGTACAACTATGTATAGTGGTACAACCGTTGCTATTTTGGCCAAATCTCCAAAAATATGCTATTTAAGGCCCAAGTTCATGTTGGAAAAAAATGTATGGTTGTAAAGAAATAAATTTCACACACTCAGGATAACTTCCCAAACTAACATAGAATAAAATAACACCAAAGATTTTTTGCGTGGAAAAACCTTCTAAAAATGAAAGTAACAACCACGGGACTCGTAGGCCACTTAAAACTTCCACTATAATAAGATGGGTTTACACACTCCACCTTTAGATGGATCTCTCACAAAAATACAATAAATATGTATCTTCAATTTGTGGGTTTTAACTTCATAAATTGGCTCTCTCAATTTTCTCTAAGAAATTTTTCTGCTGAGTTTTCTTTTCCTATCAGCTTCTATTCTATGTTTTCTATTGAGATGAAGCAAGGCTTTTATAGAGCCAAAGCTTCATCATTCTCTCCGGATTATATGGAGAGGTTTTGAATTTATTTATTTTCTTCTTCTTCTTTCGGTGCCAACTTTGTTGACTAATCCTCTTCCCTTTTTTTCTTTGCTACTGGCCCATATTAGTTGGACCAACAGATCTCCCCCTCCACCTTATGTGGAACAAGACTCTTTCATACCTACAATCTTTCTACAGATAACAAACTTTTCTCTAGTCACGATCTTTGTCATCATATCTGCCCCATAATCATTAGTGTGAACCTTCTCAACTTGCAGTAGTTTATGTTCCAACACATCACGAATCCAATGATACCTTACGTCGATGTGTTTGGACCTTGAGTGGAAGGTTGGGTTCTTGCTAAGGTGAATTGCACTCTGATTGTCGCAATAAAGAACATAGTTTCTTTGGTTCTGATGCAATTCTTGTAGGAACTTTTTCATCCACAAGATCTCCTTACAACCTTCAGTGATTGCAATGTACTCTATTTTTTGTGGTACTTAAGGCATGTAATCGTGATTGCCATGAAACAACTCCCCCTCCAAATGTTATTAGGTACCTGGATATAGATTTCCTCGTATCTACGTCGCCAGCCATATCTGAATCTGTATATCCTTCTAATACAAGTTTTTTATTACCAAAGCATAAACAATGACTAGATGTTCCTCTGAGATACCTGAGTATCCATTTGACAGCTACCCAATGTTCCTTTCCAATATTTGATAGGAATCAGCTCACAATGCCAACAACATGTGCAATGTCTGGTCTGGTGCATACCATAGCATACATTAGATTGTCAACTGCCGATGCATAAGGCACATTGCTTATCTCTGATTTCTCCTCCTCACTTGAGGGACATTGACTCACATTAAGTTTGAAATGGCTTACAAGTGGACAACTAACAGGTCTAGCTTTGCTCATGTTGAAAAAGTTCTTGAAAGATTCAACATGAGCAAAACTAAACCTGTTAGTTGTCCACTTGCAAGCCATTTCAAACTTAATGTGAGTCAACATGAGCAAAGGACTTGCTTAACTCCTTCAAATTGTTAATCTTGTCAATATTTTGACCCACAATTAACATATTATCAACATAAAACAAAAGAATAATAAAATCTCCATCAGAGAATTTCTTGATGAAGACGCAGTGATCAGTCGTCGTTCTATTGTATTCATTTTTCTCCATAAATGAGTCGAACTTTTTGTACCACTGCCTTGGTGCTTGCTTCAGACCATACAAGCTCTTCTTTAGTCTGCATACCAACTTCTCTTTGCTTTTGACTTGGAAACCTTCGGGCTGCTCCATATAGATTTCCTCATCAAGATCACCGTGTAAGAATGTAGTCTTTACGTCAAGTTGTTCAACCTCCAGATTAAGACTAGCTGTCAAACCAAGAACAACTCAGATTGAAGACATTTTAACTACTGGTGAGAATATTTCATCGAAGTCAACGCCTTTCTTCTGCTCGAATCCTTTCACAACCAATCTTGCTTTATAGCGTGGTTGTGAGCTGCCTTCTTCACTTTTGATTCTGTACACCCATTTGTTCTTGAGAGCTTTTCTTCCTTGTGGTAGTTTCATCATGTCAAATGTGTGGTTCTCATGCAGAGATTTCATTTCTTCCTGTATGGCTTTTAACCACTCAGTCTTATGCTGATCAGTGATAGCTTCGTCATAACTTTCTGGTTCTCCCCCTTCAGTGAGCATCACATACTTGTTAGGAGAATATATACGACTTGGTTGTCGTACTCGGGTAGATCTCATTGTCTGTACTTCTGGTTGGACTTGTTCATAAACTTATTTAGGTTATGAACTACCAATTGGTGGATTAACATCATCAATATCTGGTGTAACTCCATCGTCATCAGGATTTGTTGGTGGAGGGACTGGATCCAAATTAACTAGAATTTCATCTGACTGTGGTTTCTCGAATTTCTCAAAATCCTCGATTGTTTGGTCTTCAAGAAACACCACGTCTCTACTTTTGACAATCCTTTTGTTAATAGGATCCCAAAGTCTGTAACCAAATTCTTCATGGGCATATCCCATAAAGATACACTGTTTTGCTTTTCTGTCCAACTTGGACCGCTCATCTCTTGGGATGTGAACAAATGCTCTACAACCGAATACTTTCAAGTGTTTGTAAGAAACGTCTTTCCCCATCCAAACTCTTTCCGGTACGTCGTAGTTCAGTGGAACTGATGGAGAAAAGGTTGATTAAATCGACTATTGTCCTCATTGCCTCCCCCAAAAAGAGTTTGGCAGTTTTGCATTTGGGAGCATACATCTGACTCTTTCACAGATGGTTCTGTTCATTCTCTCTACGACACCGTTGTGTTGAGGTGTCTTTGGTATTGATTTTTCCAGCATGATGTCAAAACTTCTACAGTACTCCTCGAATGGTCCACGATACTCACCACCATTATCTACACACACACACTTCAAACGTCCGCCATTTTCTCTCTCCATTTTTACATGAAACTGCTTTAAAACTTCATGCACTTGATCTTTAGTTTTCAAAGCAAAAGTTCATACTTTTCTAGAATGGTCATCAATAAAGGTCACAAAATAGTGAGCACCTCCTAATGACTTATAACTCATTGTACAGACATTTGTGTGTATTAAATCTAGAATATTTTCCTTTCTAGATGGTGCGAGACTACGAAATGAAACTCTATGTTGTTTTCCCATAATATAGTCAACACAAGTTTGCAAGGGTGTACCTTTCATTCCTAGCAAGAGCTCATTCTTGGAAAGAATTCTGAGACCTTTTTAACTCATGTGGCCAAATCGCTTATGCCATAGCTTGGTAGGAACTTCTTTCCTTGTGGTATTTACTTCTCCTCTACACAGTCTGGCTTCTGTGATGTAGAGTGATGTATCTTTCTTGCCTTTAGCTATTACCAGATTGCCTTTGGTGAGCTTCCACTTTCCTTCACCAAAACATCATCATCAAGCATATCGATAGAATCAAATTGAGGCGGATATCAGGAACATGCCTCACATGTCCAAAATCACCTTGAGTGTAGATTGAGAAGAATTCCCGTCATGAGGTGACATGATAGGAAACACCTAAGTCAACTACCCAAGTAGTGTCTTGGCATGCAAGATTGACATAATCAGCATCTCAAACAATGACAACTTCTTCAGTGACAATTGTGGTGTCATTTGTTCGGGTTTCTGCTTCCTGATTTCTGGATTATTCCGCTTTTAACCTTATACATTCTCGAATGAAGTGTCTAGGCTTGTCGCAATGATGACACTTCTTGTCATACCTTGATCTAGACTTCAACCGTCCTCTTTATTGACCTTGATCTAGGCTTTTCGCAATGATGTTACTTTTACTTCTCCCGTGCCATTCTTGCTTGTCTTGTTTCTGCATGATAAACGTTTCAGTGTCGGGAGTATATCCTTCATCTTTTTGTCGAGACTCTTCATTTAACATTCTATCTTTTACCATATCCATGATAAGCTTGCCATCAGGAGCTGAGTTGCTAACTGATACAACTAGAGTATCCCAACTTTTTGGTAGAGAACTTAACATCAACAACGCTTGTAGCTCATCATCTACAGTCATCTTCATAGAGTTGAGTTGATCTACAATGCCTTGGAACTACTCATATGTTCTGATACGCTGCTTCCATCTTTATACTTCAAATTGACTAATCGTCGCATCAGATTAGCTTTATTCTATGTGGTTGTCCTCGTAAACATTTTCTCCAACTTTTTCCAAAGAACGTAAGCATCGTGTTCATTAGCAAAATTTTGAAAAATGCTCCTATCGATCCATTGTCTGATTTGAGCAGCACACTTTCAGTTCAGAACAGTCCAATCAATGTCTGCACTAGTTACTTCTTTCTCCTTCGGCATTATAATTGGCTTCCATAGATCTTTAATGTATAAAAGATCCTACATCTTCGCCTTCTAAATTGCATAATTAAATGCGATCAACTTTATCATATTACTTGTGCTCTCCTCCATTTGAATCGTCAGTCAACAAGTTTCGTCGAACTTGATACTTTTTTGATGATGAATAGTACTTTATGTGCATGTGAATAGTACCCCCATGAATAGTATCCGTGAATAGTACCTACCATAGTACATATACAGTATATATGAATAGTATTGTATATGTAAACAGTATTCTCACTAAAAATAACCAAAGTTTTGATACCACTTTGTTGTGAAAAATGTATGGTTGTAAAGAAATAAATTTCACACACACAGGATAACTTCGGAAACCAAAATAGAACAAAATAACACCAAAAAAATTTTGCGTGGAAAAACCTTCCAAAAATGAAAGTAACAACCACGGGACACATAGACCACTTAAAACTTTCACTATAATAAGACGGGTTTACACACTTCACCTTTAGATGGATCTCTCACAAAAATACAACAAATATGTATATTCAATTTGTGGATTTTAACTTCATAAATTGACTCTATCAATTTTTCTAGTGAGTTTTCTTTTCCTCTCAGCTTCTATTCTATGTTTTCTATTGAGATGAAGCAAGGCTTTTATAGAGCCAAAGCTTCATCCTTCTCTCCGTATTATATGGAGAGGTTTTGAATTTATTTATTTTCTTCTTCTTCTTTCGGTGTCATCTTTGTTAACTAATTATCTTCCCTTTTTTTCTTTGCTAATGGCCCACATTAATTGGACCAATAGTTCAATGTACTCAACTACTATCTCCACGAGTCGTCAACTCAGGAAAACTTTACAGTTTAACTGCATAGGGCCTTGATAAACTTGAGCATTCTTGTAGTCTAGGCTTGCTCCACCATCCATGAGGACAAAAGCTATTTCATTTTTATTGAATACTGCCGCCTATAGTCATTGAATCCCAACATTAGATGCCTACAAATAAGAAAAAAACGAGTACAAGACAAGGAGGGAGGAGGCAGACAAAGAGGAGAGAATGCAGTACCAAATGTAGCAAATAAAACCCTTGCTTATCATGGCAATTCACATCCACGCCCTGCCAGTGAGTATATGTGTCAGATCCATTTATCTTCTTTCTTTTTTTCCCCAATAAATGATTTAAATGTTTGCTCAATTAAAAAAGAAAAGAAAAAAAAGAAAGTATCAACCCGATTAAGTAGCCTCTTCACAGCAGCAAGGACACCATTTTTTATACCTTCTCTCAGTCCCTAAGCATCCCGGACATAATATAAATAAAATAATATTTGTGCTGTTAAATTTTAGTCCAAGTGATGCATTTATGACTAAATAGATAACCAAACAGTATATACCTTCCCATTCACTTCATAGGTCACCTTAGAATTGTTTGAGTCAAGGTCAATTGTTTGACCATGATGGTAAGCAGAACTGCAGTTTGGCACAATTAGTAACATGAAATGGTAAAAAGGGCAAGGAGTACCATGTCCAATAATCATAAAACAATAATTAATAACATTGGAGTTGCTTATCAGTCATTAATCTCCTTGAAAAAAGGATGGCTGGTTTTCATATCCATCCATATTCAAAACAATTTTTTGCTTTAATATTATTTATCTAGATAATAGCTCTTTAGTATTTGTTTACTATCAAAGCATAGTTAAGAATAAAGCCAAAGAATGAGATATTCAGCTAAAATGGTTCCTTCTAAGAAAAAAAGCCAATAAAATAAGGTTAAACTATTTCATTGGTACTCAATTTCACATATATCCTAAATTTTTAAATCGTATAATTTAATCCTCAAACTTAAAAACTACACAGATAAATGAATATAAGTCCCAGACAATACAACATGCTTTAAAGGGCAATGGTAACGAATAACACAAGATATTAGAGGAATCTCATTCTTAGACAAGACAGCAACATCCCTTTATCCACTACATAGTTGTACTTGCGACAGGTTTTTAATGAAGAGTTAAAAAAATAGGAGAATGATGAGAAAAAACAACACCCAGCTTAGTAGACTTGCTTGAAATTATTTAATTATCTTTCAAACTGGCGTAGGTTTTTCTCTATATTAGTTATAAAAAAATTAATTTCAAGAACAGAGAAAAAAAAAAATTCAACCTACCCTGCCTTGCTGCTCGAACTTGAAATTCGATTCCTCACAACAGGTTCTGTTTTCTTTGGTCTTGATTTGATTGAGACACAATGGTAGGAGGTTTGCTCTGCCAGGAATGGAAACTTATATTGAAATATACAATGTGTGTTTGCATGGTGCAATACATACATCCAAATAAACGTAAGAATCAATACCTGGATTGGAAGCACATCCATAGATGGGGCTAGAGCTTCACAAATGCATAAAGGCATGCCACACTTACAGTCGGAAATCATTGACATAGGCTGTTGCTCCAGTCTGTTGCTCTGCACTGGACTCAGTCTTCAAATACACATCATCATCAATGTTTAATTTTGAAACTGTATCTGCTGCGGAATTAGCTCCATTTGAAGAAGGCCTTACATACTCTTTTCCTTGTCTGCGCTAAAGAAGAAACTCTACCTTTCATAAATAAAATAATTCAGGAAGGAAATATTAGGAGGTGAGAGATTAAATAGTACATTTCCATCAACTTCGAATGTTGCTTTACCAATTACAACCATACAAGCATCATGTTCGGCTGTGGTTGTTTGTCTCATATGTCTAATTCCCTGCCATAGAGTCTATATTACACCTTACATCCCGATGCAAAAGAATCAACAACTTCTTGCAATATCAGAGGACATTCTATAAATTCCACCAGATAATATTTATGAAAAGAAAAATCAAGTATCTCATCTCCACAGTAGAGCTCTATGATCCCTACTCCAAGGTATTAGAAATCTGACTTTGAATATGAACACATGACAAGAACATATGATTTGTTTGAGCTATAATAGGCAGTAGATCATGGTCAGCTCTCTTTCCTTTTTTGTTTAACAGTAAAACAACAAAATCACGATGAGAGGGCTCGAATCCGTATATTTAAGTATGTATGTGTGTGTGTATATATATATAAAGAAAAATCTGTTTTTGAACTGGCGATGGAATATAATTACTGATCTACTTGTTCAGTTGTTTCCAAGACTAGTTCCCAAAAGCAAGGCCGACAGAATATAACTAATAAAAAAGTAAAATAATCTAAACTAGCTCAACATGAAGAACACAAGCTTTTATGAAGTTATAATCCAAATTGTAATCAAATAATCTACAAAGTAGAACCATAAATCTAAATTAATGAGTCCTGATTTAGAATCTGTTGAAATATAGAAATAATAAGAGATATTAAGGGACGATTAAGGGGTTAGCTGTATAGTTTAGATAGAATTCAAACTTATTTAAATTCCTGATTATCATAGATTTATTTGTTGCTTATTCCCTTTCTATTATAATCATTGTATTATAAATACAAAATATGTAAATGTGATTACAAAATATAATAAAATTGTTCATTCAAAACCACGTGACATCAGACAAGGTTTTATTAAACCTTGTTACTAATAACAAAGGTTAATAACAATATTGAGGCTGTGCCTCTTACCATTCTAACAAAGAAACAGAAACAGAAGAGACCATCCATGAATGGAGGATTCGATAGTTCACCAATTCAACTTAAAGTTGAAAAACTCATTGGGAAAAATTGATGTGATGTTGAAGGAGACTCACGAGAGCCCCAAATCAGCCCTCTTATCGCGCAACACATTTGGGTATGAGGAAATTAGGTTATAACGAGGGGGATTAAATCTTCAAGGGAGTCCATTGGATCGTGGGCCTATTTGGCTAGATTCTGGTGGGTTCACTTATGGAAATTTAACAACACGTGGTCCAATTGGGCATGATGTAACTGGACCTAATTTTTGTAGGCCTTAAACTGGACGAATCAAAGTCAAATAAAAAGATGTCATTGGTGTGAATATTGTCGAAAAAATGGACACACGAAAGATACTTGTTGGGAAATACATGAAAAACCAGTGGATTGAAAACCACAATAGAATAATAAAAATTGAGGTTATCAAGCATCAATTGATCATCAAACAGAAAAAAAATCAAGGAGAGAAATCTAGTTTGAGTGCAACTTTCAACACGAAACAAATGGAACAACTTTACAAAATGTTTTTTAACTTCCAAACATTAGATCAGTCTTCCACGTATGTTCCTTCTGGTTCACTAACCCATAAAGGTAATTTTACAAAAGCTTTGAGTAATACCTCTCGGATTAAGACTCCTTAGACTAATACCTCTTGGATTAAGACTCCTTGGATTATTGACTCTAGTGTTTCAGATCACACGATTGATGTGTATTGTTTGTTCTCCTCATATTTACCTTGTGTTGAAAATCTTAAAGTAAAAATTACATATGGTACTCTTACCTATTGCAGGAGAATAGAGTATAAAAATCTATGATTTTATAACCCTTGAATCGGTTCTTCATGTTCCTAAGTTACCATGGAATTTATTGTCTATTAGTCAGTTGACAAAACATTCCAATTGTTTTCCTAAATTTTTTCCCTCATCATGTATATTTCAGGACCTATCATCGAAGATGTCAATTGATAGAGCTAAAGAGTCTAAAGAATTCTAATACTTTGGTAAATCCAATGTGAATGAACAATGTTAAACTGTCAATTGTGGATCTACATCTGTTTCTAAGGATAGTAAATGCTATTGTGACATTCTAGAATAGATCACCTTAATTTTCAATATTCAAAACATTTATTTCCTTATATTATTTCAAATAAAAAGTTTTCTGATTTATAATTTGAAATTTGTGAACTTACAAAACATCAGCATACATCATTTTCAAAATCCAAATATACATCATCTAAGCCTTTTACCATAATCTATAGTGATTTATGGGGACCATCCCATACACTAAATCATACTCATACAAAATAGTTTGTAAACTTTATTGATGATCATATACGACTCTGTTGGATTTATTTATTAAAAAATAAAACTAACGTGTGCATTATGTTTTTTTAATTTTCACTCCATGATTCAAACACAATTTTAGAAAAAATTAAATTTTGCACATTGATAATGGAACAAAATGTTTCAATGCAACCTTGGGAAATTATATATGCCACTATAAGATAATTCACCAAAGTTCTTGTGTTGACACTCCTCAATAAATTGAAATCGTGAAACAGAAAAATAGACATCTTTTAGATGTTGCACGTATCCTAATGTTTACCACTAATATATCAAGAATGTTCTAAGGAGATGCGATTTTGACATCTACCTATCTCATAAATATAATGCTTAGTCATGTTTTTTCGTTTGAAACACCTCTTCATAAACTCAAAAATTATTTTCCCACCTCTCATCTTATTTTTGACCTATCTCTCAGGGTGTCTAGTTGTACTATATTTGTGCATATTCACTCTCATAATCGAAATAAACTAAACTTAAGAGCTCTAAAATGCACTTTTATAGGATATTCTCCTACCCAAAAATGCTACAAATGCTATGACCCGTCCACAAAAAGGGTATTCACGAGTGTTGATGTTACATTTTTTAAAACCATGCCATATTTTCACAAGCCATCTCTTAAGAGAGAAAATTTAAGTGATGCTCGTTTTTTAAATTTTGATCTTTCATTTCCTGAAACTATTCCAAACACTAACCCTAAAATTATGACACCATATCATTTTAATGTGCCATATACAGAAAACAACTTGAAATCGAGGAGAGATGTTGATACACAAAAAGACAAGGAAATACTTGTTTATTCAAGGAGACCAAACCCAAAATACAAGGAGAATCTCACGTTTGATACCTTCAAAGAGAGGTTGATTCGATGATAGCTCCAAGTATCCTTGAGTCTTCTTCTAATATAGATAATTATGTCTCTTTTATTGATAATTTACCTATTGCTCTCAGAAAATAAACTTTGTTGTGCACTCTCCATCCTATCACTAAGTTTGTATCTTTCAATACTTTATCCCCTAGATTTCATGTTTTTACTTATAATCTTGATAGGATAAAAATTCCAAGAATATTGAAGAGGCACGAGAGATTCTCGAGTGGAGAAAAGTAATAATGGAAGAATTACGGGCTTCAAAAAAGAATGAAACCTGAGATGTGGATTTACCACAAGGCAAAAAACTCGTTGGTCGTAAATGGATACTTACGATGAAGTACAAGGCCAATGGGATGGTTGAAAGTTACAAGGTTCGCCTGGTTGTTAAAGAGTCTACTTAAACCTATGGTATCGATTATACGGGGATATTGCACCTGTGGCAAAATTAAATACAATTCAATTACTATTGTCATTGACAGCAAATCTCAACTTGAAATCTCAAGGGACAATTGAATCATAATGTTATTTTATCAATCTAGGGAAGGGTTGAAGACAATTATTGTGTACGTTGATGATATAATTCTTACCAGGAATAATTTAGTTGAAATTGAAAGGCTTAAAAAAACTCTAACTACTGAATTTGAAGTAAAAGACCTAGGACAAATGCGATACTTTTAAGCTATGGAGATTGCCAAATAAAAAAAGGCATTTGTGTCTCCCAACGAAAGTAAGTTCTCGATCTTTTAACTGAAACTGGCATGCTTCAAAGCAAACCAACTGACACTCAAGTTGAAACAGGGCAGCAGACAGAGGATAATGGAAAACTAATTGAAAAAACAGATATCAAAGACTGGTTGGAAAATTAATCTACCTATCACACACAGGACCTAATATTGCATTTGCAGTTAGTATGGTAAGTCAACATATATATTCATCAAAAGAAATTCATCTAGAGGCTATATACATAATCCTCAGATATCTCATAGGCTCTCCAGAAAAATGGTTGTTTTTCAAGAAATGTGAAGGTAAAGAGATAGAAGTCTTTACAGATGCAGATTGGGTAGGTTCAATAGAAGATAGAAAATCTACTACTAGTTATTGCACTTTTGCCTAAGAAAACCTAGTAAATTGAAAAAGTAAGAAACAAAATGTAGTAGTTAGAAGCAATGTTAAAGTTGAGTTTTGAGCAGTTGTACAAGAGATGCAAGGAATTATGGTTACAAAAGTTCTTGGAAGAACTATAGTTTAAACTAGCAATTACAATCAAGGTTTATTATGATAACAAAACTACTATCAATATTTCTCTCAATCTAGTTCAACATGAACAGATTAAACATGTAGAAGTAGATGGATATTTTATTAAAGAAAATGTTGTAAACGGAATCATTTGCATGACCTACGTCCCCACAAAAAAACAAACGATAGATATCTTCATCAAAGGGCTTCTTCGACAAAATTTCGATAATTTCATTTGCAAGTTAGACATTATTGATATTTATGATTCAACTTGGGGAGAGTGTTAAAATCCCGAAATATTAAGAGATATTAAGGGATGAAACAGTTAAAGAGTTAGTTGTTCAGTTTAGTTAGAATTCAAACTTATTTAAATTCCTAATTATCAAGGATTTATTTATTGCTTATTCTCTTTTTAATATACTCATTGTATTATAAATACAAAGCATGTAAATGTGATTACAGGATATAATAAAATTATTCATTCAAAACCACATAATCACTTAGTGAATGGAGTTATTAAAACAATCAGCACAAACTCTTCAAACTTGTTTATTAGAGTGTGGTCCTTCTACTCATTGGTGTTAACTGCAAAGCATTGACACATACCAGTCTATCTACATAGCTCAAAATTTCTAAATTGTTTTCTCACCTTGTTGGTCGCAATGTATCATATGCCACTGAAATGCGCTGTCAGATTTGTCTTAACGATGCAGCCAAAGTTGCTGACTCTTTTGCATCAGTTAGTAAGTTGACCTCAAGTTAGGTTAGCATACTGTTCGATGTTGTTTTCACCATCTTTTTAACACTTTCTGCTCGATAAATACTGCATGGTTGAATAACGGACATAACATACATTAGAAAGTATAGTTTAGCAGAAGTTCAGAGGAAGAGGATGCTACATAAAAGGCAAGATAGAATTAAGAGTAGGCAGGCAATTTTGATCACCAACCATTCAGTTTACTGTGGCTAGTTTAAATGTTAAAGAGGCATGAAAATCCTGTTTATAGAATAATCTGAGCCATGCAGTAAATTATGTAGCATTCACTTTATTGAGTATAAGCACATTTTACTCTATCAATTATCACAATATTTCAGGAATAAATAGGATCAACACTTGTGTCATACAAAAACCAAAATGTATTAAGCAGAATCATCCTTGTTTGGCAAGATTGATGCCTTTTGGAACCTAAGTTTCTCAATTTCTTTTCCCAGAAAATCCAAAGTTGTGTCTGTGACATGGTTAGGAATGCAACCCGAATCCAACATCATCTTCAAGAATTTATAGGCATCCTTCAGCCGACCAGCCTTGCTATGAACTTCTATAAGTGTATTAAAAGTAACCACATCAGGATTAATACCACTGGTCTTCATCTGCTCGAAGAGCTTGTTCACTTCATTGATCCGTTCAGCCTTCCCCAGTACACTAATCAATGTGTTGTACATAACTATGTCAAGGTAGCCACCAACTTTAATTAGGTAATCCAATATGGAGCTGGCAAGATCTGCTCTTCCCATCTTCCCTAGCCCTTGAATTATCATATTGTATGTTGCTATATCTGCCGGGAATAGCTTCTGTCCCATTTCGTTTAGGACACCCCATGCCTCATTGAAGTAACCTTTTTTAACAAAGGAACTCATCATAGAATTGTAAGTATAGCCGACAGGAATAGCACCCATATCCCTGAAAATCTCAAACAGCTTGCATGCTAAACTCAGTTTGCCCTTGGCCAAAAATATAGACAAGAAAGTATTGACCATATCAATATCAAAAGAGCCATCTCCTTTCACTTGTACTCGTTGCCCCCTAGCAAGTGAAAAGAACTGAGAGTATTGATTGGTGGATATTTGATTAGCCAACTGATCCATATATGGAGATGACGACCAAGGATCAACATCATTGGCAGACAATTTCTCACTGTCATTATTAGTTGTAGCATTGTCTTGAACGGGGTGTTCCTTCATTGTTGAATCAGCAGACCTAATTAAACTCATAATCTCACTCAAGTCACCTTTAGATGGAAACATGGGTGTATGATCTTTTCTTTTGCTCTGAGGGTTTTTCATTAAAGCCTCCATTTCAACCTTCCATCTAAGAACATTTGGAACCAGATTACCATACCTAATGCGTTTCATGAGCCTATCAGTCCAGTCCCACTGACCTTGCTTATACATCCCAATCAAGAGTGAGGTTATAGTAACTAGATCAACAACAAAACCTCTGCCTTCCATCTCTTCCACCAATCCCATAGCTTCCTCAATAAGACCCACCTTGCAAAGCTGCAACACAACAATGCTGTAAGTGACACCATCCACAAACTGACCCTTTTTCTTCAAGTCACAAAACAGAGTATAAGCAGCTTGAGCCCTATCATTCCTAAATAATCCATCAATGAGAATATTATATGTCCAAGACGAAGCTCTTACACCATCCTCCACCATTTTCTCAAACAGCTGGCAAGCTTCATTAACCTTCCTTGCCTTGAACATCCCATCTAGAAGGGAATTGTACACAATTGTATTTGGCAAATATCCATTATCCTGCATCTCGCTAAAGATCTTTGTAGCATCATCTATCTGATAAGATTTACAGGATCCTTGGATAATAGTTCGATACGTGCAAGCATCGGGCTCATAACCAGACTCTTTCAGTTCCTCAAACACAATAATTGCATCTTTTATCTTTCCCACAGAACATAGCACCTTAACGAGGCTATTATAAGTGCATAAATCTGGACCCAATGAGTCTTTCATCTCTCTAAATAAACCCATACAAGTTCCCAAATCACCCCAACAACCAAAAGCATGAATGCATATGTTATATCCCCAGGTATCCAGCTTAAAGTTGTCTTTTTTTCTAATTTTTTCTAACATTTGTTTGAGTTCTATTCTCATGTCAGCTTTTTTAAGAGCAACAAGCAATTCATTGCAAGCAATAGAATTGGGTAACTGCGAACTACCTTGTAAAATCTTTAAAAAGATTGAGAAAGCCAAACCCAGTTGGTTTTTCCTAACCAAAGCGACAATAACGGAATTATAGATGTGGCTATTCAAACTTGTGCCTAATTCTTCCATAATATCCAAAATTTCAATTGCGGAATCGACCTTACCAGATTGAATAAAAGCCCCAAACAATAGTTTGAAGGTTTCTGAATCAACAAGAACGCCGTCTTCTTTCATTGAACTGAGCAAGTTTGGAACTTCATGGAGGTAACCGTGACGGCACACGGTGCGAAAGATATGGGAATAGGTAAGAGCAGAGTGTTTGAAATTTTGAGCTTGAAAGCACCATTTGAAGAAATCGAGCTTTTTAGAAGGGTGAAGAGCGTTGGTTTTGAGGATTTGAAGGAGAAGAGACTCCGAGAGAGGAAGAGAAAGAGGGTTAGGAAGATTGCGAGTACCTGATTCCGATAGAGTCTTTATGACAGACGCTGCCAACAGAAAGTCACTGAGTTGGGATTCGGAGTTAGAACGGGAATGGTTTTGAGATTTGGTTAGTAGAGTCCTTCCATATCGCATTGTTCTAGTGTTGAGTTTCGCATCTCGAAGGACAGTGCTCGTATCACAAACTGGTAAGAAATCAAAGAGTTAAACACAATTACATAATATAAAGTAGAAAGAAAATAGTAATAAATAAAGTTCAAAAGCTAAGAAGATCCGAATAGATAATTGCTAACAAATGAAGCAGAATAATAAGCGGCAACGCTCTTAAAAGCCAGATAAAATGACAAAACAAAGACGAACGACATTGCTGAAAAGAGATCAACACCAGCATTGCATCAAGATTGCGAGAAAGATAATTTAGAACTAAAGACTGATGAACAAGAAAATAACAAACATAATGTAGAGAAATGATAGAGAAAAATATCAATAAATGCCTTGTAAAAGGACTTGTATATTGCTGTATTATATGTATTTATAGTCTTTTTACAATGAGCTGGTTGTACCATACAATTTACAAAGTCGTATGACATTTGTATCTAATTCTTTATAAGATTTGATAGTATAATTTTCCAACTGTTTTTCATTATTTGTAACAGCTGTTATTAAATCTTGATGAGCTGCATTTGTATTCACTCCATCAGCTGCACTCCTCGACAGTCTACTAACTTCACTCGAACATATTGCGCCATTTGTACTTCTTGGCACATTCTTTACTGCATATGCACACAGTATATCAGTAACTCTTCTCAGCACACTATCATTTTGGCCATCCTTCCCACCATTAGTTGTAGCACACATTAGCACTTATGTTTAGTTGCACTATTATGCACATTGCTATTATTGCACTGATGTAAGGCAGTACCAGTGCCAACCTCCACATCACCATTACTTGACTGCACAACAACTCCTTTGTGCTGCATATCTATGTCATTTATATCAACATCTCCCTCAAACTTAGTGGCATCAATTGCACATTGAGTTTGCCAAACAAGAATACAAACTAAGAGGCAGACAAAGCTTTAATAGGTGCCTCTGTTGGTTGAATAGCACTAGGAATAAAACAAACTTGCAGTTGCTTGGCTAGCACACGTTCACAAACAAAATGAACATCGAGTTTAACATGCTTGATTTTAGAGTATAATACTGGATTTGCTGCCAAACTAACAGTTCCTTGATTGTCACACCATAAGATTGGTATGGAAACAAGAGGAACACGTAGCTCAACCAACAATGCCTTGATCTATGATACTTCAAATGCTGCATTGACATAAGCGTGATACTCAACTTCTATGCTGAAATGAGAAACTGAAATTTGCTTACGAGTAGCCCAAGCAACAAGATTAGCCTCTACAAAGATAACTGTACAAGATTAAGAATCATCAACATCATCCTCCTAATCAATATTAGCAAACTCTTGAATAATCGACTGAGTATAAAATTTAAGCACCAAATCATGCATAACAGTGCCACACAAGTATCTAAAGACATGTTTTATAACAAGTCAACGAGACACTTATAAAATAATCATAAATTAACGACACTTGTTAACTACAAAAAATAAATCCTGTGTAAATATAAGGTATTGCAAGGCTCCCACAACACTCCTATATAGTGTAGGGTCGGGGAACATGTTATCACCCCAACTTTGATCACAAGATTAGAAATAATTAGAGTAACATTGGATTTACAATCATTCATGTTAACTTTAACTAATAGATCTTTAATGTATTTGCTTGTATGAGCAATAGATCCCTGTTATCTAGAGCATTGACCTCAATGCCTACAAAATAAGTCAATTGACTAAGTATTTCAAGGTAAATAGAGTATGCAAAGTCAATTATTATTATATCATCTATATTCACAAGTAAAAATATGATAAAATTAGAGGTAGTGTGAAAAAATAAGGAAGAATAAGTCCTTAGTTTTGAAAATCAAGCTCAAATAAAAAAGCCTTTAAAATATCAAACCTAATATTTGGAGCTTGTTTTAAATAATAGATGATCTCGTTTAATTTACTTACAAAATATGGGTGAAGAGAATCTTCAAAACCTTGAAATTGGTGCATATAATTTTTTTCTTGCAATTCACCATTTAAGAAGGTATTATTAACATCAAGTTTATACAATTTCTAATGAAAAGACATGCTTGTGACTTGTATAATTTATCATAATTTATTATTTCTCGAACTCTAACTTTAGTTTAATTTTATATATTTTTTATTAATTTTAGATTTTATTATTATTATTTAAATTTTATTATAGATTTGAAGAAAATAAATATCTAAAATTTTAGAAATATATCATTTAAGAACTCACAAATTTAAATTAAGATTTATATAAATCAAATTTAAATTAAGATTTATATAAATCAAATTTAAATTAAGATTTTTTTTAAAAAATATATATATATTATTTAAATTTTATTATAGATTTGAAGAAATTCAAAATTCAAAATTTTAGAATTATAGCATTTAAGAACTCTCAAATTTAAATAAAAATTTATGTAAATTTAATTTAAATTTAATTTTTTTTAAATATATATATATATGTGGAACGAGTTAGCTAGGAGATATATATATATATATATATATATATATATATATATATATATATAAAAGAAACAAAGGAAACTGAGGCAGTAAAGGATATATATATATATATATAGGAGTGCGCAAACAATCCGATCATTCGATCAATCCGATCTGATCTGTTAATTTTTTGGAGATTTTGATCCAACCATCGGATCATATCGGATGGGAAAAAAATCATCTGTTAAGTTCGGATCGGATGACTGATTTCCCTGTGGTTCATCTGATCCCATCCTATCCGACCGAAAATAATTATATTTATTAAAATAAATATATAAATATAAAATTATAAATAATTATATTTATTAAAATAAATATATAAATATAAAATTATAAATAATATATATTTAATTATTTATTAAATTAAATATATATATATATATTTAGGTTTTCCACTTTTCCTTCGCGTCACCGAATATTTTCTTCACGCAACTTCATTAGGGATTTAGGGCTTCCTTTCCATTTTCATTTCACGCAGTTTTATTAGGGTTTTTTTTCCACTTTCATCGCGTAGCTTCATTAGGGTTTCCTTTCCACTTTCATCGCGTAGCTTCATTAGGGTTTCCTTTCCACTTTCATCGCGTAGCTTCATTAGGGTTTCCTTTCCACTTTCATCACGTAGTCTCCAGTTTCTAGTCTACAATCTCCTCTCTTCTGCCGATTTGCCCTTTTGCTCTCTACCACTGCGTGTATCGTCATTGCCGACTCTATCTCCGTTCTTTGTTCCACATCAATCTGGTTCCCTGTGAGTTATGACTCTTGTTCCTTGTGTAATATATTAATATTTGGTTCTACTTTTGCTTTTCATTATTTATTTTGTTCTTCTATGAGATATGGGAAATTGTATTACTTTGGTTATAAATCTGCTTCTTTACATTCTGAAAATCTATAAATTTGCTTCTTTACATTCTCGAAATCTGTAAATCTATAAATCTATAAATCTGCTTCTTTACATTCTAGAAATCTGGAAATCTACTTCTTTACATTTTGGAATTTGCAAATCTGTTTCTATCTAAGCTATATATTTTTGGTTAAAAGGTTCACATTCTGATAATTTAATTTGATAAAGTCTGAAAAGTTTGTTTTGTTTACTATGTTATATCAGTATGAAGGTTACTGCTAACATTGAGATTGACATGAGTCTACTCTTGTTTATCTTTCACGTGTATTTGTGATTATCATTATATAATGTAATCCAACTCATCCTTTTAATTTTCACTTTAGTAAAGCTTTACACGAACTAATGAGGAAAATAATTAATTTATTCTATTAAGTATTGATATATTGGTAATTGGTCAGTGGGTTCCATGAAAAACAAAGAAAAATTGAGAACTCATTAGAGATATATAGTAGTTTAAATTAATTCATCATTAGGTAACTTGTATTATCATATCTCTTCCTTCAATTAATGTATTTTTATTTTCAAAATTCTAACGAAAAGGAAGTATTATATAGGAAGAACATGATGATTTTCTTGTCTAAGTGCAGATTTTTTTCATTCATGGCATTATCATATCTCTTCCATTTTATGTATTTCTATGGTTTTTTATGATAGCATTTTTTGTCTAAGTGCAAATTTTTTTCATTCATGGCATTCAAAGCTTTTGATAATTCATAATTTTATGATGAATTATGTTTTCGATTTTAAAGTAAACAGATGGTTGTTATTTGTTAACATATGTTTATGTTGTCTTGTTCCCTGTGTAATATCTATTGTTTTTGAGGCTTGTAAGCTTACACTTATAGAAATGATTATAAATTGACATTTAGTCATGTTGAGAATGAAGGATTTAAGAAGTATAGTAGAGTTTTGGAACCAAGGTTCCAAGTTCCTTCTCGTACCACTGTTGCACGAGATTGCTTGAGTCTTTTCTTAAAGGAAAAGGATAAATTAAAAGATTTTTTCTCTAAATCATTTCAAAGAGTTTGTTTAACCACTGACACATGGACTTCTGCTAAAAATTTGAATTATATGTGTCTCATTGCTCACTTCATCGATGATAATTGGAAACTCTAAAAAAGAATCTTAAATTTTTGTGTAGTTCTTAGTCATAAAGGTGATATCCTTGGGAAAGCAATTGAGCAGTGCTTGTTAGATTGAGGAATTGATAAAATATTTATTATTATTGTGGATAATGCTAGCTCAAATAATACATTAGTTTCTTACTTGCGTAAAAAAGTAAACAATTGGGGTGGTGCAATACTAGATGGTCAACATATGCATATGAGGTGTGCAACTCATATTCTAAATTTAGTTGTGAGAGAGAGCTTGAAAGAACATGATTCAAGCATAAGTAAGATAAGAGAAGTTGTGAAATATGTCAAAGGATCACCTTCAAGGTTGTTAAAATTTAAGGATTGTGCGGAGCAAGAGAAGATTGATACTAATAAACTTTTATGTTTAGATGTAGTAACAAGGTGGAATTCCACCTATTTAATGTTAGAAGCTGCAATAATATTTCAGAACGCTTTTGAGCGTTTAAAAGAAGATGATGTGATATTTAAACAAGAGTTTAACATTGGAAATGATAGTTGCAAAACTCCTGATATGTTTGATTGGTCTAATGCTCACATATTTGTGAGGTTTTTGAAAATATTTTATGATGCAACATTGAGGTTTTCTGGTTCTGTATATGTTACTTCAAATTTATTTTTGGATCAAATTTGTTTCATACATAACCAATTGAGTTTCTGGTGTGAAAATACAGATTTTTTGTTAAGCAAAATGGAAAAAGAAATGAAATCAAAGTTCAATAAATATTGGGGAGGTGTAGATAAGATGAATGACTTTTTATTTATTGCAACTTTGCTTGATCCAAGACGTAAGGAACAAGGTTTGAAAATTTGTTTGGATCTTTTGTGTGATGAAGATGATATTATGGTTGGTCATATGATGAAAAAATTTAGACAAACTTTTAATAATATGTTTGATCAGTATTTAGTTTTGTATTTTACAAATGTCCAATCTATATGCTCATAACCTTTAGACACAGAAGAAGTGGATAGTTGTAACATTGATTCATTTTCACTATGGATAGATCGTTATAAAAAACGTGTCAAAGATGCAAAAAAGACAGACAACCAAACTGAAGTAGATAAATATTTGGGTGAGACATGTGAGGATGTGGATGATGAGTCTTTTAATCTTTTAAGTTGGTGGAAGGTGAACTCATCTAGATACAAGGTTCTTTAACAAGATTTCCAAAGATGTTTTAGCTATGCCTATATCAACTGTAGCTTCTGAGTCTGCATTTTCTATCGGGGGGAGGGTTATTGATTCTTTTAGAAGCTCATTGTCCACAAAAACTGTCCAAGCACTTATTTGTACTTAGAACTAGATTTGATCATCACCAATAATTAACATTCGTGAGTCCCTTGATGATATTGAAGCAATTGAAATAGGTAATATTATTTTAATTTTCATTATTAATTGATATCATTCTCTTATGATTTAATATTCTCATCACTTTCTATTATCTTCTATTTTGTAGATATGTTGAGAGACATTAAGGATATAACCGTGGATTGAGTATGATATATTATTATTTTATTTCATATGTATTTCATATATTATTTTATATATATTTAGTTATCAATTTACTAATATTTTTTAAATTATGGCTAATAGGTGATGACACATTGAAGTTTTTTGCTATTGTTCTCAAGATTCAAGACAAGATTATTTTTAAGATGGTCAATGGATGTTAAAGAGTGAAATGATCAATTTAATTTACGTTTAGATTGTGAACTATCTTTTTGTTTATTATTTGAATGAATTGTTAAATTTATTAAAATAACTATTGTAATCGATATCATTATTGATGTATTGTATTATTTTTGTTTTATATAGGTTTGAACATTTTAGTCTTATTTTAACCTTTTTATTTGATTTTTTAAGGTTTCTTTTAATTAAAATAATTTTATATTATGATTTATGTTAAAAATTAAATTTTTAATTCAAAAATACTAAAAATATAATTAATTAAGTTTATTGGTCGGATTGATCGGATGCTATCCGAATATTTTACGGATCGGATTGATCGGATGTAAAAGTTTATCGGATCGGTTTCGGATTAGGATGTTTCAATCCGATCGGATGTTTCAATCCGATCGGATGTTCAGATCAAATCGAATAAGCATAAAATTAACGATTTCGATCCGATGAACACCCTATATATATAAATAGATAGATAGATAGATAGGAGACGAAGAAAAAGAATAGAAAAGAGAGCTTAGAAAAAGAATAGAAAAGAGAGCTTAGAACAGGACAAAAAACAAGTGGAGAATAAAAATAATTAAGATAAATTCATTTATTTTAAATTTAATTTTTAACGTGAATTAATTTTTTTATTATTATAAAATAAATGATATAATTTATGGTAAATCAAACATAATTTTCTATGTTAATTTAATTTTTTTCACGTTTTTCTGAATTATTTTAAGTTTATTATTTATAATTAACTTATCATTAATTAAATGATTTTAATTTTATAATTTATTATCAAAAGAGAGAATTATATGATGGATATGTAGTATTTCAACTTAAGTAAATATAGATCGAAAAGATTTATATGAATAAATGTAGTTTTATAATCATTAACCTTAATGCTTTATTATTTTATTAAATTATATACTCTTGTGTAAATTAATAAATAAGAACATTTTAATGGTCGGTCGAAAAATACTTATAAATGTTTTTTGTAGATTGTTAACAAACAGAGAGAATTAAATTCAATTAGTTAGATGAGTAAAACATAAGGAGGAATTAGTTGAAATCGATTTACTAGAAATTTTCTTCCTATTAATTTGATCTTTAAACGACATCTTTATTTTCTTTTGTATATTTTTTTGAAATTAATTTTATTTTAAATTTCAATTACAACAAACTTAGTGACTTCTCTAGATAAAATTAAGATTATTATAATTTTGATATTTGTCAAAAATAAGTTATTAACCCCGATGATGACAATACTTTTGTTATCATTTTATTATAAAATTATGATATTGCGCACTTGTAATTTTGTATTGATCATATATAAGAGTGAGAACGATTCAAATTGTAACCTGTTTGTCAACTGGGTTACAAATTTATGCAAAATCAAAACCAACTACCTTTGTAAACCCCCGAGTAACCACCTTGAACTTTCTTTTGTCAAGCTATCCATTTGGAAATTTTTTAACTCTAAAAATCCAATTACATCCAACAATCTTCCTATCAAATGGTGGAGGAACAAGGATCCATGTTTTTCCTTACTAATGCATCAAATTTAGCCTGCATTGATTCCTTCCAAGTAGAATTATTTAATGCTTGCTTTACAGTAGAAGACTCAACCAAAGATAAGTCAAGAGAAATTGAGACAAAAGCTTTGGGTTTAAAAATTCCTTTTTTAGATCAAGTGATCATATAATGAGTGTTAATAGATAAATTGACAATGGACCCTTTGAGGAGGAAATGAAGTGTAAGGAGTAGGCAAATCACAAGAAGATACCAAGGATGGATTTGAAGAAGAAGAACAAATATCGTTGAAAATAACAGGAGCAACAAAAGAAGTATTGGTTGATAACTCCTTAGTAGATACTGGACTCACAACAAAAGAAACAGGAACATACAAATTAAAAGGTGTTAAAACATAAGGTGGTGGCTTAATGAGAATAGGTAAAACGGTTTGAGATGTATGGGAAACAGAAGAAATAGGCTCCTAAGATTGATGAGCAAAAGGAAAATAATTCTCATCGAACTCCACATCGTGACTAATATACATTCTACCACTCTGGAATTTATATCCTTTATGACGAGAGCTATAGCTAATAAATGTATAAAAAATCGATTTTGGGTCAATTTTATGAGTAGCATAAGGTCTCAAACAAGTAAAATAACGACATTTAAATACCTTTAGAACACATATAATTTGGTTTCTAACAAAAGAAACTTTTCTAATGGACTAAAATTATTCAGTATTATTTAAAATAAATAAATCACAATAAATTTTTAAAATAATTCTAACCCATTACATTATAAAAAATGTAGGTATGATTTTTATATAATATTATGATTTATCTATATTAAAATTATGTAATAAAAAGTGTATTTTATTTTGGAGAAAAAGTATACAATTTTTTAATACAAAAATGATTTTATTATAGGATATGAATGAGTTCTAAATATAAGTAAGTTTTATAAGAAAAAAAATATATTTTAAACCTTATTATAAGAATAGAGTAAAAAGTTGGGAAGGTAGGTTTGATACCCAATAAACTGGCAACAATCGAGTCTTGAAAATATGAGCAATTCAATTGTAATTTTATTGACACCACGTTTAACACATTGTATCAAGGATATATCACAAATCTCTCATTAAACTAATAATCAAGTTTTATAGTTCACATAAGATAACTAAAACTTGTTAAGAGGTTACTCCTTAATTGATAGTTGATGCATCCGTAATTCTTAATTAAATTCAATGCATAAAGAGCCATCAAAGATTCAGCCTTCAAGACTGAGTTGCTAGCTACAATATATTAGATTATTGAGTAACAAGATTTAACAAGAAGAATGTGAGTATTAGTTTGTAAGATGATGAGCATTGTATAAACTGATATCATATCAATAAGAGAGAAAAAAGTAGAAGTGCATTTCATTGTATTATTCATCAGAATTGCATTACAAAACTAAATTTACATTATCTTTTTATATACAATCATGATGACTACAATAACACTTGTGCACCTACCTATACACTAATACATCATATTCACTCGTAACAAACTCTATTAACATAATAACGATCATATTTTTTATAATAGTTACACGTAGGTAATATGTTATAATAACTCATTTTAACAACACATGCTCCAAGCTATTCATGGTAGGATTGTTCAAAGACCCAAGCATATATATGTTTTCAAAATAAATCATAAGAGGTATATCAAAACAATTTGAATTTCTGATGATGTTTTTCTATTTTACTTATCCAAAAGAGAGACTAGTTCTCAATAGATTCAAACAACTAGATAAAAACAAATAAAAAAATGATTTGCAAATCAAATTGTATGTGTATGTTGTTAAGAAAGTCTTACATCGACTAGGTGATCAATAGTAATACTGCTTATAAACTTAAACAATCTTTAATTCAATGGATATTTATTGGGTTGAGTTAAGTCTGTGTTACTAGCATGGTATCAAAACTAAGTTCTAATGGTGTGGCATCACTACCTTGAAAATCATCCCGTGATACAAAGCTCTAAGGTGGCGTTTGGTTCGTGGAATGGAATCGAAATCGGAATCGGAATCGGAATGGAATGGAATGGAAAGGAAACAATTTTGTTTGGTTTGACCACTGAAATCAAGCTCAGAATCAGGATTATAGTGTTTGGTTTGCCACTGGAATAGAATGAAAAAAGCTGTAAATGACCTTAATACCCCTACATGCTGTAAAGTTCAAATAATGTCATTTAATTACTATTTTTTCGTCAGACGAAATACATTATTGAAATCATTATTTTTCTAAATAAGTATTACTTAATTAAAAATAAATATATTATTAAAATTATTATTTTTCTAAATAGGGTTTAGGGTTTTGAGGGTTGGGATGTGTGATTTAGGGTTTAGGGATTTAGGATTTGGGTTATATTTGTAGGTTAAGGTTTAGGGTTAAAATTCTTATTTTTCTAAAAATAGTTTAGGGTTTTAGAATTTTGAATTTAGGGTTTAGGGTTTTAGGGTTTTAAGGTTTAAGGTTTAGGGTTTATGGTTTTAGGGGATTATTATCATAAATACCCCTGAGGTTTTACGTTTCTTCAAAATTACCCTTGAGCTTTATTTAATATCAAAAATACCCATGAACGTTATCAGCGTTATATCTCCGTTTAACATTAGGGGCAAAATGGTAATCTCACCCTTATACATATATTATTCCCGCGGGATAAAAAATCAAAAATAACCCCGAGGTTTTTAATATTTTCAAAAATACCCTTAACGTTTTAAAAAAAGCTACAATACTCCTCAGGTTTCAGGTATCTTCAAAAATACCCTTATTATTTAACATAAGCATAAAAAAATCATGAAAAATCACATCAATATCTGAAAAATTATTTTCTACCCCTACCTATATAGCTTTTTTAATATTATCGTTCATAATATTATCGCAAATACCCTTGAGGTTTTACTTTTCTTAAAAAATACTCTTATTATAATAATTAATTTAACTTTATCAAAAATACCTCTACTATAATAATTAATTTAACTTTATCAAAAATATCTCTACTACAATAATTAATTTAACTTCATCAAAAATGTATTTGCTACAATATTTAATTTATCTTCATCAAAAATACTTCTACTTCTCAATAACATGATATAAAATATTTTCCAAAAATATTTAACTTGATATTGTTTGCTTTATTAACTTAATTTATCTTAAAAGGTATTTTTGAAAAATATTTTATATCGTGTTATTAAGAAATAAGGGTATTTTTGATGAAAATAAATTAAATATTATAACTGAGAAATTTTTAATGAAGTTAAATTAATTATTGTAGCAGGGGTATTTTTGATAAAGTTAAATTAATTATTATAATAAGGGTATTTTTGATAAAATTAAATTAATTATTATAATAAGGGTATTTTTGAAGAAAAACAAAACCTTAAGGGTATTTACGATAATATTCTCAACAATAATATTCAAAAACTATATAGGTAGGGGTAGAAAAGACTTTTCAGATATTGATTTGATTTTTCACGACTTTTTGACGCTTCTGTTAAATAATAAGGGTATTATTGAAGATATCTTAAACCTTAGGGGTATTGTAGTTTTTATTTTAAATGTTAAGGGTATTTTTGAAGATATGGAAAACCTTGGGGGTATTTGTGATTTTTTCCCGGTTTTAGGATTTGGAATTTGGGGTTTAGGGTTTTGGGATTTATGTTTTAGAGTTTTGGGTTTTAGGATTTATGTTTTAAGGTTTAGGGTTTAGGGTTTAGAGATTTGGAGATTTGGGGTTTAGGGTTTTAGGGTTTAAGGTTTAGGGTTTAGGGATTTGGGGTTTAGGGTTTAGGGTTTTGGGATTTGGGGTTTGGGGTTTAGGGTTTAGGGTTTTGGGATTTATGTTTTAGGGTTTTGGGTTTTGGGATTTATGTTTTAAGGTTTAGGGTTTTAGGGTTTAGGGTTTAGGGTTTAGGGTTTAGGGATTTGGGGTTTAGGATTTAGGTTTTTAGGATTTGGAATTTGGAATTTGGGATTTAGGGTTTAGGGTTTAGGGATTTGGGATTTATGTTTTAGGGTTTTGGGATTTATGTTTTAAGGTTTAGGGTTTTAGGGTTTAGGGTTTAGGGATTTGAGGTTTAGGGTTTAAGGTTTTAGGATTTTAAGATTTGGATTTAGGGTTTTGAAATTTTGGATTTAGGGTTTTGGGTTTTGGAATTTTGGGTTTGAGAATTTTGGATTTAGGGTTTTGAAATTTTGGGTTTAGGGTTTAGGGTTTTAGAATTTTGGGTTTGAGAATTTGGGATTTAAATTTAAGGTTATATTTTAGGTGAGGGTAGAATTGGAAAAAAAAAGTTTAGATGGGAATGGAATAATGATTACCAAAGGTGGGAGAAGGAATTGTGATTTCTTCTCTTTTAATAATCAGATTCCATTCCGCTCTCTATTCCGTCCAACCAAACACGCAAAATGGACGGAATCAATTCTGATTCCATTCCATTCCCTCCAACCAAACGTGGGGTAAGCTCATCCCTATCCATCGATGGACTGTCAATGTGAAGAAGAGTTATGAAAGTCTTATATCGATTAGGTAATCGATAACAATATTGCTTATAAACCTAGTTAATCTTTAACTCAGTAAACACTTATTTAATTAAGTTAAATTTGTGTTTTTGGACTAAGAGAACAAATTATATTTCTCTTATAAATTAGTTTTCTTGTTAGAAAAGAATGAATAAGTTAATTTCACATAAAAATATGAAATTTTGGATGCACGTGAACCTCCCAAATTCCACTTTATAAATTTTTATGTTACATGTTACAAATAATTGAGAGTACCAATGACTATTCCTTAAAAAATATTAATATAAAAAATAACTTGCATCTTTACATGCACATTATATTATTAAAAAAATCAAATTTTCAGAATTACATTCAACTATATATATAAAAAAAGATAATACTAATAATATTCAATAACATAAAATTCATATGAATATTTAAATAAATATAAGAGTTTTGACTTTCTATGAATAGTATAATTATAATTATTTCAAAATTTTAATATAAAAAATCTATCTGTTATTTAATAATCTCTGTGAAATTTATCTTAGAAAGAAAAGGCATCTGGATGGCTTAAAGATCAAATGGATATTTTGGCGGCCCAAATAAATTACTCAATACACTGCAATTTATATAGAATAATTATATCGAATTATATTATATTATATTTAATTTGATAAAATTAATTATAAATAATTTAAATTTAAAATAATATTTATTTAAATTAATATTTTTTTTATATTTTAAAATAAAAAATAATTTCGGATAAAAAATTAAAATATATAATTTTATAAATAAAAATTGAGACATACTCTGTATCCATACAATATATATAATTATTCAGTTATAATCTTTAATCTTATATAATATACATATAATTATTATGTGTATTCTTCACTCTCGTAATACTCCGTGGGCTTCACTTTTCGCATGTGATTCTCACGTATTATATACAAGCAACAAAATTATACATATCTAAGCAACAGCAATAATAATTTTTTTTTCTCTCGTTATAAGTGTCAATCGTGTTATATCATGTCTTCCGATCGAGTTTTTCATATTCATGTCTTGTTTTATACCCAAATTCTTTTATTTTAATAGTATAAATAATTTAAATTATCTTTAACTAAACTATTTTTTGTAATAATAAGAAAAAATATTATATTTATATATAAAAACAAAAGAATTAACAGTTAATTTTAAATAAAAAATATTTATTTTGTATTATATTTATTCTATGAATGTATGGTGACTCAAATTGCACCCTAGGTCTCACCCACTCAAAAACCATACATTCATATATTTGAATTACACGATTATTATAATTTGTTTTCTATAAGAACACATTGACGGACATGGAGCAAGGAAGAATGGTTTTATGAATCAGGTACGAAATAGAGATTAAAACAAACAATTCTTTCGTCGTGTGAGTATAATAGTCTATTTCAACAACAGTTTTTTTTTAAATAATTTTTTTAAGAACAATAACACTTACAAGAATGTTCAAATAATAGGATCAATCCGACTAAATTAAAAAATCCAATTGGATCTATCGAATTTAAATCTGAAAAAAAAACCCGACCAATTTCAAATTAATGCTAGCCCCTACGCACACTCGTAAATCTTAACTAATACTCAAACTTTAGATTTACTATATAACATTGAATCACAAATTTGTTGAAATTAACAAAAAGTTAATTTTTTTTTTTAAAGTCCTTGCCCATTCTAATTAAGCGGGTTTACAGCTTTAGTAAGCTTATGCATAAATTGGAGCGTAATAGATGTGCATAAGCATAGGGTAATTTGTCCTATCCAAGTCCCACCAAGCCACTATCATTACCGTCACTTTATAGCCAAAGAAATCATAGGTAAAAAAAGTAAATAAACGCAAAACCCGTCCCCATGGCATTCCATTACTATTCCAACGACAATGCCTTTTGTTGTTTCCTAAATCTGTGGAAAGAAAAATGTGTTAATTGAAGAAAGCAGGATGAATACAAAAAATAACGTGCCTCTAGCATCCTGGCCCCATCCGCAGCCCATGTCTCCAAGAAGCATGCGATTCAGAGGGATGGGGAAGTTGTGGTCTAACACCACTCTACAAAAGTGCTCTCTTTTATTTGTTCAATCTAATTTGCACATACTAGCTCACCCATTCAAAGACAAAGGGATAATTCAGTCACAATTCTTTTCTTTGCTCCAATGCCTCAGAAAGGACACATTAGACTGTTGGAGGCACTTTCAATAGCTGTTGCTAGAGTCTTTTATCATGAGTCTCATACGCACAATGTTGATGAAACATAGTGAGTTGGATAGAACAAAAAGTTGCACAATTAGCTTAAATAAAAATGTAAAGAACAAGATAGAATTCTCAGGTGGCTCCAGTGCTCGTCAAATTGCCTTGCTCTTCCATCTTTTGTCGCATCTTATATTGCAAAGTAGCAGGAGCACAATCCAGCGGGGTCTCCCCTAAAGAATAAGCAAACTAGTTAATAATAACCAAGAGAGATACGACTAGCTGTTAAAAATCTGCTTGATTTAATGGTGACTATATGCATTCAACTAGGGCATCTAATATTTATTAGTTATGTTTGTAAAATACAGAAAGATAGCCATCTAATATGGAGGTGCTATTCATGGCTCCAAGAACATACTTCTCATAAAAAAAAATCTCTCTCTCTCTCTCTATTAAGTATTAGGTGTTTTTTTCCCCAAAAATATTGTACTAATCCTGAATTTCATTAGCCTTGAGTACCACATCATCCCATACTCCAAAAGCAATGAATAATCTCTTTCTAATATTGGGGAATTTCTTGTGCCTCAAAGTACATTCAGGTCCCAGAATAGGCAGAGTTTTGAGTTTAGGAAAATTGCACTTTTTTGCTATGTGCAAGCTACTTACAGTTGTACAACCCTAGCTATTTTGGCCAAAATTTTAAAAATATGCTATTTACGGCCTGAACTCAATGTACTCAACTACTACCTCCACAAATTGTCAACTCAGGAAAACTTTACAGTTTAACGAAATAGGGCCTTGATTACCTTGAGCATTCTTGTAGTCTAGGCTTGCTCCACCATCCATGAGAGCAAAAGCTATTTCAGTTTTATTGAATACTGCCGCCTATAGTCATTGAGTCCCAACATTAGACGCCAACAAACAAGCAAAAACGAGCACAAGACAGGGAGGTAGGAGGCAGACAAAGAGGAGAGAGTGCAGTACCAAATGTAGCAAAGAAAACCCTTGCTTATCATGGTAATTCACATCCACACCCTGCCAGTGAGTAAATGTGTTCGGATCCAATTATCTTTTGTTTTTTTCCCAATAAATGATTTAAAATGTTTGCTCAATAAAAAAAATAAAAAAAGTATCAACCTGATTAAGTAGCCTCTTCACAGCACCATGGTCACCATTTTTTATAGCTTCTCTCAGTCCCTAAGCATCCCAGACATAATATAAATAAAATAATCTGTCCTGTTAAATTTTAGTCCAAGCAATGCATTTATGACTAAATAGATAAAAAAAAACAGTACATACCTCCCCATTCACTTCATAGATCACCTTAGACTTGTTTGAGTCAAGGTCAATTGTTTGACCACGATTGAAAGCAGAACTGCAGTTTGGCACAATTAGTAACATGAAAAGGTAAAAAGAGCAAAGAGTACCATGTCCAATAATCATAAAACAATAATTAATAACATTGGAGTTGCTTATCAGTCATTAGTCTCTTCGGAAAAAGGATGGCTGGTTTTCATATCCATCCATATACAGAAACAATTTTTTGCTTTAATATTATTTGTCTAGATAATAGCTCTTTAATATTTGTTTACTATCAAAGCATAGTTAAGAATAAAGCCAAAGAGTGAGATATTCAGCTAAAATGGTTCCTTAAAAGAAAAAAGCCAATAAAATAAAGTTAAACTATTTCATTGGTCCCCAATTTCACACATAAGTCCCTAAATTTAAACTTTTAAATTGTATAATTTATTCCTCAAACTTAAAAGCTACACAGATAAATGAATGTAAGTCCCAGACAATACAACAACATACTTTAAAGGACAATGATAATGAATCACACAAGATATTAGAGGAATCTCATTCTTAGACAAGACAACAACATGCCTTTATCCACTACATAGTTGTACTTGCGACAGGTTTTTATTGAAGAGTTAAAAAAATAGGAGGATGATGAGAAAAAACAACACCTAGCTTGGTAGACTTGCTTGAAATTATTTAATTATCTTTCAAACTGGTGTAGGTTTTTCTCTATATTAGCTATAAAAAATTAATTTCAAGAACAGAGAAAAAGAAAAATTCAACCTACCCTGGCTTGCTGCTTGAACTTGAAGTTCGATTCCTCACAACAGATTCTGTTTTCTTTGGTCTTGGATTTGATGGAGGCACAATGGTTGGAGGTTTGCTCTGCCATGAATGGAAACTTATATTGAAATATACAATGTGTGCTTGCATGGTGCAATAGATACACCCAAATAAACTTAAGAATCTATACCTGCATTGGAAGCACATCCATAGATGGGGCTGGAGCTTCACAAATGCATAGAGGCATGCCACACTTACACTCAGAAATGACCGACACAGGCTGTTGCTTTGCAGTGGACTCAGTCTTCAAATGCATATCATCATCAATTTTTAATTTTGAAACTGTATCTGCTACAGAATTAGTTCCATTTGAAGAAGGCCTTACATCCTCTTTTCCTTGTCTGCGCTAAAGAAGAAAATCTACCCTTTATAAATAAAATGATTCAGGAAGGAAAGATTAGGGGAGATGGACTTTCTTCCTTGATTAAATAGTATATTTCCATTAACTTCAAATGTTGCTTTGCCAATTACAACCATACAAGCATCAAGTTCAGTTGTGGTTTGTTTGTCTCATATGTCTAATTCCATGCCATATAGTCTATATTACACCTTACATCCCAATGCAAAAGAATCAACAACTTCTTGCAATATCAGAGGAGATTCTATAAATTCCACCAGATAATATTTATGAAAAGAAAAATCAAGTATCTCATCTCTAGAGTAGAGCTATGATCCCTACTCCAATGTATTAGAAATCCGACTTTGAATTTGAACACATGACAAGAAGATATTATTTGTTTGAGTTGTAATAGGCAGTAGATCATGGTCGGCTCTCTTTACTTTTTTGTTTAACAGTCAAAATGACAAAACCATGATGAGAGGGCTCGGGGCCCCGCACCCGGCTTTGGAGTCATCTTTAATTCATATATGTATATATATATATATATATATATCTGTTTTTGAACTAGCTATGGAATATAATTACTGATATATGTGTTTAGTTGTTTCAAAGACTGGTTCCCAAAAGCAAGGCCGACAGAATATAACTGATAAAAAAGTAAAATAATCTAAACTTGCTCAAGAAGAAGAACACAAGCTTTTATGAAGTTATAATCCAAATTGTAATCACGTAATCTACAAAGTAGAACCATAAATATAAATTAATGAATCCTGAGCTAGAATCACTTACTGAGGGGAGTTATTAAAACAATCAGCACAAACTCTAACAGCTGAGTATATGCCAAATTGCGGCAAAACCTGAATTCGCACATGGAACATGATTAGTTGATAGGAATGCATGTTTCTTCTTCTTTTATTTTCATTTGATTATTCAGTTTATATAAGAAAGGAAATTCATGCATTAGTGTCTGTTAACCAATGTCAACTACAACAAGAAATTAACTCGCACCATTTGATCCGATGAATGTTCATGACACAATGTCCTCCCACAACATCGGCAGTGATGCTGCAAAACAAAGAGAGAGAATGGGGCAGCAAATAAACTTGTTTGCAATAATATAATCCAATTTCCAAACTTTAAGCCGCTAGTTTTCTTAAACATACGAGATGGATTTACCAAATCTTGCAAAACCAACTTTTACTGTCAAAAGGTATCATTTTGGGCATTTTGATATATCCATCTTTACAAAGAGGTTCCCAATCTTACACTCCTATCATAATAAAAAGCTAACAACATTGATATAAAACATACGAGGTGAATTTACAAAGTCTTACAAACCAGCCTTTTAAGTCAAAAATGTATCATTTTGAGCATTTTGGTATTACCTATTACAAAGAGTTTCCAACTTTACACTCCTTTAAAAAATCAACCACACACGCTAACAACTTTGCTCCATCAGTAAGCTCAAATTATCGGCTTTCTGTTTAGCTTAAAAATGCCGCTTCGAAATGAAATAATCTATAACCCAAAAAAAAAAAATACTCAAAAATTCATTCCATCATAGAACTGAAAAATTACTATTGATGTAGCGTAGCCTGTATAAAAGCCATCATCGATCCAAATTGGATATTAATATTTTTTTATGTTTCACAAAATTAACTTTGAATTAAATTTTAAATGACAAAAACATAAATCGTTCAAAAAATCAAGTGAAAAATAGGAGGTATTGGGAGTACCCGACGCCTGAAAGTGTTGAAGCTACACTTGCAGACATCGCAACGCGATGCTTCTTGGAAAGAAGGAGGCTCCATATTGACCACTTATCACAATTCAAATAAGCATAAATATCATTTGTTGATCTATCTGCTAATCAATTATGATCCGATCGCTATGATGGATTTGTATGATTGAGAGTTCCTTCTGAGCTGCTGGGTGCTGATTAGAGTGGATTTCTGATGTGAAGCTCGATTAGGTTTCAAGTGTTTTCTGAACGAGCTTCGGATCAAATCGTGGTGTAGCAGTATTTTTCTCTTCCTATCTCTCCATTTTACGGAAATACCATAATCGACTTGTCTTGGATTGACACATCGGCTTTATCCATGTCCGCTTTTAAGAAGGAAAAAGATAAATAAAATGGTAATTACATAAAAGTTCTAATGATGCATTAGTCTACTTCTAATTTTTTAAAAATTAAATGGCATTACTTGATAAATGAAGTATACTTTTATGTATTCTAACGCATGCTTTTAGGGAAAAATATAGTCTAATTCCATTGATAGAATAGCATCATTAAAAATTTGATGTTACATTTAAATTAAAAGAATTAATCAAAAATTATTCAATAAAACATGAAATAGATATGAACTTATTTACAAACTATTTAAGATGTTTGGACATGATTGTAAAATGAATGATAAAATAAAATTTGAATTTGAAATTTTTTATTGAGTAGTTGTTAAATATATTCGAAATATTTTTTTCATCCTATATAAAATTAACAAAAAATACATTATTATTCAATGTACTACAATATTCACAAAGAATATGTTTGTAATTTGAAAGTTTATTAAGTCAAGAGTGATTTTCAAAACCACTCAAAAATCTATTAAATAATTACACATCCTATTATTATATTAATTTTATATATATCATATTTATTTCCTTAATTATTTAGGATTATTTTACTTTATTACAAGTAGTATATCTTAAGATTATTTTTACTTGGCCATTGACTATTTCTAAAATATATTAAGGTTATATGAGCCTAAGATCTTTTAGATTTAAATTTAGATATATTTTTTGATAATATATGAATTTTTTCATATGTTTTTTTGAAAAAATTTATCGAATTTATCGTGAGTAATTCTTGTAGTATTCATCGTAAGCTTATCACTTATATCTCCTTCCGTTCTTAAGTGTGACGTCTTAAAACATAATTATTTGATATAAGGTTTTTATCTAGTTATAAATAGAGTATCATAATCCTTTCTTTTATCTTTAAAATATGATTTAGAATGTTACTACATAAGAGATCAACATTGATTTTTGGGGCTTACTTCTTTAAGTGAGTTTCATATCACTTTTAATAAAAGTACACTTCAATTTTCTACTTTTATAAAAAGAGTTAAAGAACTCCATTTTGTAAAAGTAATATACTTATATCGTTATATTTTTATAAAAAAAAGTATTACAGTAGAAGTCTAGTTTATTTACAAAATGGATTAATGTAACTTTTTATAAATGTAACGTATTTGTGTTATATCACTTAATAAATAAAAATTTAAAATGTAATTTTGTTAAAGATAACAGATTTAAATAACTCTCTATCATACTTTTTAGTTTAGTTTAAATATGTATATTACACTATGTGAATTTAAATTTGAATGAAAATAATATTATACATTTTGTTTTATTTGAATAATGGAGTAAAATAAGAATAAAATTAAAATTAATTTGTTTTAATGTTTGTATGTATAATTATATTTATCTATCTATATATATTATATATAAAAATTTAAAATATTTTTTACAATACTATTTTTATATTTAAATATTTAAAGTAACGAAATACATCACCATTTAAATTTTATTTTAAATTTTATAAAATTTTAAGTTAATAATCTTAAACAAAAGACTTCTATGATATTAAAAAGTGTAACATATTAACCAAAAAAATTAACTTAAAAGTTAAACACAATTTAAAACTCAAAAAATTTAATTAACAATGTTTATCATATTCATTTTTATATGCATGTTTAGCTTTGTATAAACAAATTTTACAATAATTAATCTTTAATTAACTCAAAAATATGTATTTTTATAATGATTTTACTTTCAAACTTAATTTAGAAGCTTAATAAATTTAATTTTCATTTTTATTTCAAATATGTTGTAAAAAGAAAAACTAAAATAAGCATAATAATTCATGTACGAGATATGTATTTTTAACTAATAATGATAAGTGAAAATAACATTCAGGAAAATTTGAAAGGCATACTCTTCATTAAAATGATCACTCATTAAATTAGAAAAGTTACAATTTTTTTTCAAAACACACTTAAAAATAACCAAATATTTTCAAACATGTCCCTCGTGAGCCTAATAGTTTGATAAGTTAATTAAATATTCAATAATTAATTATTTTCTCAGAGTACCATTCTAAAAATAATTTAATTAATTATTAAATAGAAATATTTTGATTAAATCTAATTGTTAGCATCTTTTCAAATGATTTTTTTGGTTCTTTAACCATTGTTTTAAAAATGATGCTAAACAAATTTCTTATTGTGGATTTTTAACTGTACATGTTCTACCATTAATTTTAAACATAAAGTTATGTTTTTGGAAAGAACAAAAAATAAAGTTTTTCGTTAAGCTTATTCAAAGAAGTGCATGAATTATCAAAATAAGAAATAAACTCATTTTTAGTAATTTGTTTTAGGTAAAAATTATTTTTAGTTACTTATTAATTAATAGATCACATAATAAAGTTTGTAGAAGTATGATATATAGTTATTATTGTAATTTCAATTTTAATTACATGGTGGGTGTTTTGAGAATAATTGAGTATGATTTTAAAAACAATTCTCATTTATTTTGTTTTTAAAAAAATAAATATAAGTGAAAATTAATATATATATATATATATATATATATATATATATATTAGATTTTGTCTATAAAGAAAATATCTTATTCAATAGTTAAAAAAAAAAGTTATATTGTGTTTTAGTTTAAAAATAGGCAAAATTTAACCTTAAACTTGAAAGTCCATTTTTTAATTAATTTTATTTCAAAAATAAAAAATAAAAAAAAGATATTTAACCCTATTTTTTAAAACATAATTATTATAAACATAATAAAATATTAACATTTTATAAATTTATAATTAATTTTAAATACACAAATTTCTTTTATCATATCATATATTAAAATTTTATTTTAAAAAATAAAAAATAATTTATTTTATAATAAAATAAATATAAATTTATACATATATTGAAAATGATATGCTAAATATTTTGATAATTCATAAATAATATAATACATTATTATTATTATTAAATAATATTCATAAAAATAATTAAATTATTAAAAAAAATTATGAAACCTCTATATCCAATTTTTTACAAGATATAATACAAACAGAACATTATATCACAAATTTTGTGGAAAAATATAATATAATATAATATTATTATAATTATTTTTATTATTAATATAATATAATATATAAATTATATCTAATTAATTATATTTTAATATTTAAATATAATTATTGTTAATAAATATTTAGTGTCTTAATTCATAAATATTTTTAGTATTCTTTTAGAAAATAAGAAAGAAAATAGGGTATTGAGAAGTAGAGAAAGAGAGAAAAAAAAAGATAAAAAAATATTTTTTTTAGGAAAATGGGACTTATGGACTGCTTGAATTAGTGGGATGTGAGTTAGAAAAAGACAAAAAAAAATTGTTGAATGGGTTATAATTTACCCATTTTTAGACTAAAACATAATTGAGTTTTTTTTTAAATTATTGAATGAGATATGATAATTATAGATAAAATTCATATATATATATATACAGTATTATAATTATTTTCATTGTTGGTGGGTATTGGGTAGAAATAGTATTACATAATCTATAGAATTAATTGTTTCCTTTCCACTTAAAATCAAACAAAAAAAAGAAGGTAATAATAATAAAAATTTCATTGTTCCATGGACTTAACTTTTTTACTTTTGGCTCAACGATACAAATAGTGTTAATATTTAAAAAAAAAATTATCATTTTTTTTTACGATTTAGTACCCTTATTTTTAAATTTTGAAAAATATTGGATGTTAAATTAGCCCAATTTTAATATTCTGATATATATATATATATATATATATAATTTAAAATTAAAAAATAAAAATATTTAGTTTGGGTTTATTCAATTCCTTAAGATGTCAATTTTTATGACCTATGATATTTAATTTTAAATTGATTTTATCTTTAGGATTAATTTATTTATTAAAACTAAACAACATGCAGATTAAATTACTAAAAAAAAGAAAAAAAAATAAGATGATCCAATTACAAATTTTTCAAGGACTGTTAGTGTATCCAATCCTTTATTTCTAAAGGAATCGAGATATCACTGCAAGTCTACAACTCTCTAGATTGATTTATTAGTTATTATTGATGGTGGATTACATTCATATTTATATTAATTATGGTATATAATTTACAATCCAAATTATGATATAATATGTGTTTAAATTTATTTAAATAATGATTAATATTTTTTTCTAAAATTATTTGATCATATATTATACCATAATTAATATAAATATAAATTGTATAATTTAATATTATTCTAATAATAATTAAAGAGGTTCTTCACCTCATGAAATAAGCATTTAAAAGTTGCACCATGTTTGTTTAGATACTCTCACTACTACAATATGTACTTTTAGTCTCAAAATTTTAACCTCGGTTCTTTTAAAAACCGAGGCCATAGGTTTTTGGTCACAGTTTGATAAAAACCGAGGCTATAATGTATACATATAGTCTCAGTTTTTTCAATAATCGTGGCTATAAGTTAAATTATAAAAAATATATATAAATAGTTTATATAGACACGATTATTAAATTACTGTGATTATAATTGAAATAAAAAAAAAATTAATATTAAAATACTGTATGTAATTCATTTAAAAAAATACAAAAATTAATTTATAATTTTTTTATTTTTCTCTATTATTAATTTAATTTAATTTAATGTATTTTTATTTCTTATATAATATATATATATATATATATATATATATATATATATATATTATATGTTTTTTTCTCTCTCTCCCATATTTTTTTCCTCTTTTAATTTTCTCAATGTTATTCCCACCGAGTAGTATATATATATATAAGAATATATAATTTCTAATTAATATATATATATATATAAGAAATAAGAATATATAATTTCTAATTAATATATATATATATAAGAAATAAGAATATATAATTTCTAATTAATATATATATATATATAAGAAATAAGAATTAATATATATATATAAGAAATAAGAAATTTTTAGCGGACTGAGCACGCTATCGAAGTCTAATTAATATATATATATATATATTAAGAAACTTACGCGTGTAGGATTTAGGAATCATCTCTCCCAACAAATTAACGCGAAATCGATCGTCTCTCTCAGTTTACGCAAATTCCTCTAAAACTGAAATCCCTCTCTCCCAGCAAAACCATCGTCGCACCACGTCGCACCTGAAGAAATTGTAGACTTACAGCAGCTACTCCTTTCCAGCACCTCCCTCTCACACTCGTTCCTTTCCAGCAGCGTCGTATTTTCTCTCTATTTCTTTTTTGTTCATATTCGCACTCATCGTCGGCCATTTGTAGTGTCGTCGCTCACAACGCAGCTCCTGGTAAGTGTGCCTCTGAATTTTTTTTCCATTGTATTGCATCAGATTTGAAACATTTTTTGGGATTTAGGAACGGGCTATTGTTGCTGAGTTTAGCTTTTGGAAGAATGTTTATATACATGCCGATGAGCCTATACAAATTTTCATTTGCAGAAAAGCTAATGGATTTACAAATTTTCATTTGCTGAGTTTATATTTTAAAAGTATGTTTAGATTTTCATTTGATGAGTTGGTTCTTAAGGCATTGAGATAATCTTCATTTACATTGCAGCTTTTTTTCCCAACTTCTAAGTCGACGTCAACTGAAATGAAAATCAATAAACATAAAATTTGTTATACAAATTGAGGATTTAATGAGAAAATAATTTGATAATTTCAATTATCAATTAATATGCTTAAAACAATTTGTTTTAATATACATAATCCTAATTTTCTAATTAACAACATGTTAAATAAAAATAGCTTTTGTTGTGCAGTTGAATAAAAATAAACATGTTAAAAGAGAAAATTATTGCTAAATGAATGTATAGCTAGATTATTTTTTTACTTAATAACCTACATCAGTTTCAGTAAATAGCTTTAAAAAACTAAACCTCATTTATATACACATATATTAATGAATTACTGCTAAAAATAACATATTGATAAATTATTTTTTCTTTAAAATAAAAAATAACAGTCAGAAGAATGTGACCATTTTTACTCAACATGATAAAGTCAATTTATACTTATTTAAATTCAACTTGATCTAATGAAAATAAGTGAGTCTAGACTTTGAATAAATTTTAGAAAAAAGAAAATATCCTCTACTAAATGTAGATACATGTGTGATAAAAAAAATCATAAGATAATTGTGGTTTAGTATGCACAGGAAAAAATAAAAATAAAATAATATACCCTTCAACTTTCAAGTTAGGTGCCCTTGAAGCTTCAGTAAATTTTTTCTTATGATTTACTTTCCATAGTTATTTTTTGGTATATATTTTTAATTTATATTTATTCCAAAGTTTTTTATATGTGTTCAATTCGTGTTAATAATTTAAAATTTTATCTATATTTATTATGTCGAAGATTAGGAATAATACAATATGGTATAAGATTTTAATTTTTATAGTCATTATAATTAGGGGTGTTCATCGGATCGAAACCGTTGATTTTACTGTCATCCGATCCGATCCGACCATCCGTTCGGATTGACTCATTCTAATCCGCAACCGATCCGATCACCACTAACATCCGCTCAATCCGATCCGTAAACTATTCGGATGACATCCGATCAATCCGATCAATCCGACCAATAATTTTAATTAACTCTATTTTTTGTATTTTTAAATAATTTTTTTAAATTTTTACATAAATCATAACATAAAATTATTTAATTTAAAAAAAACATTAAAAATTAAATAAATATATATTAATTATATATATATATATTTAATTTAATAAATATATATATATAATTAATTTCGGTCGGATCGGATCGGATCGGATGAATCGTAGGGAAATTCGTCATCCGATCCGCACTTAACGGATGGAAAAAATCTCCATCCGATCCTACCATCGGATGAAAAATCAACGGATCGGATGAAAAATCAACGGATCAGATCGGATTGATCAGATGGATCGAATGATCGGATTTTTTGCACACTCCTAATTATAATAGTTATAATAACCAAATTGTATATTTAAAAATGCAAAACGAAAAACAAAAAAATATGTTTTTTTTCATGTGCTAAATAAAATTTTAATTATAATTTATCAAATTTAATTAATAATATATTTAGATTAATAATTTTTTTTAAAGTTGTCAACTTCTATGAGTGAAATTAAAAGAAATTGTGGAAGTAAGTCAGCTAAGTTTACGACATTAAAAAAGAGATGAAAAATGTTTGAAAATTTACAATTTCACTAAAAATGTATATAATGGTGTTCTTACAGTCCCTTGTTTCTTGAAAATATACGGATATGTTAAATTTTAAGAAAAAATGCATCCCCAATAAAATAAAAGAGATAAAATAATCATTTTTTTATTTATAAAAAAATCTTTATACTTATTATTAATTTATATTTACTTTTACATCTACACTACTTATATAATTCAATATATTAGAATCAACCGGATATATATGATAAAGAGGAGTTCATGTGTCTCTTTTTACTTGATAAAAAATATAATTTTACATTTAAATTTTTATCAATTTTATCAATTTTATGAAATTTATGTAATATCTCATATCCCATTTAAATTTTATGTATAAACTAAGTTACTTTTTATTAAAAAAATTATTTTAATTATTTTAATTTTAATTTGTAAATTATTTATTGCTTATCAGTGTTCTCTTTAAATTTGAAAACTACATCTATCACTCCTCAAAATTATCTAAAAAATGAACAATTTTACAATTTTTTAAGATAATTTTAACATGTATCATGATATAAGTTTTTTGATTGTAAAAATATACCTAAATTTATATAGTCTTTAACATTTTTCATTTATTGAATGAAAACACTACCATTTATTAAATATATAAATAATAAGTATGTATAAAAAATTAAGTTTATGTACATTTTTCATAAAATAAAATAAAAAACTTAAAATTTATCACATAAAGAAATTAAATACATTTTCATGAACAAATGTAACTGAAAATTTCCTACCCAAAAAAGAGAGAAGGAAAGTGTGTAACTTATAAAGAAGAAGAGCGGTTTAGATCAATAAACCTTTCAAACAGTGTGTACGTTTTTTTTTTAAAGTACAACTTGTCTTTCAATTTTTAATTTAATGAGAACTTTGATTTCATTTTTATTTAATAATTTACAACTTGTGATCCCATTAATTCATAAGGAATGTTAATTAATATATGTTAATGTCCTTCGGTACCGGTAAGCATTCCCTTAAAAGTCAAAATTCCACCGCAAGTCTTTTATGCTTTTTTAGGTTTTATACCATCACATGACTAGGAATGGGTAAAATAAATACGTGTTTAGATATTCGTGATTATATGTAAATTCAGTTTGGTTTTTTTCGATTAGTTTAAGAACGGGGAAGGTTTTGGGATGGAAACAATCTTAGGTATCAGTTTTGAGGCGATAATAATTATACTCATATTTATTTCCATTTATAATGATATATATATTATATTTATTTAATTAATTTATATATTTATTAAAATAATTTTGATTTCGAATATTATTTATCACTCATCCCATCCCCATTATCCACGGATAATTTTTTTTTTCAAATTGTAACGATACTGCACATCCACGAACCTACACATGACCTATTTTTTATATTGAATTTTATTTTTATCCCTTTAAAATATATATATATATTATTGATATTATAAAAAATATATATTTTTAACATAAATAAAGTAAGATTTTTTTAAAATTTAAAATAAAATCATATAAATGAATATATTATATATAAATTGAAGTATTTTTTATCCAACTACTTCTAATTTAACTAAATGTTTTATCCGTATGTTATTTTTCCAAGTGAATTAGATGGCAAGTAGGTGTAGTTGTTTTTAAAAATATATAATTCTAAGCTATTTATTTCATCATTGTTTAGTAGTTAGAAAAAAAATCTAATTTATTCCTTCAAATCAGTACTTTTTATTAAAAAAAATTACAATATTATCTAACTATTTTATTATTGTCTTACAAAACTAATGTATATTTTATCATAAGACTTAGATAAACTTTTTATTATTTATTTATTATTATATTATATAAATTTTAAGCATGTAGAATCAAATAAAGGTAAATTTTTTCTTTAAAAATATATTAAAATTTATGTGCCTTTACTAGTTCTAAAAATGGAATCCAATAACCGCACAAAACAAAAATCCATTCTATATTTTTTTCCTTCGATAATTTCAGTTAGTTTTAAGTTAAAATAACCTTCATCTAATATAATTGTAAATAAAAAAATTGAAATTGAGAGAGTTAACTTTGTATTTGTGTGATAATTTTTTAATATCGACAGAATTAAACTATTACAAAATTAATACTAAACTACAATATAATTTCTCTGATAAGTAAAAGACATGGTAAGGGTGTTTAAACTATTTTCTTGGGTCAAAAAATGGAATTTTGAAATTCAAATGTAAACAACAAATCTTATTCTTCAGAATTAGAAAACTGTTCAAACAGATTTTGTAAGGCTCAAAAAGAAAGAAAACAATTTAATTCAAACCAAAAACAGTTGCTGAAAATTGTTCTTTGACATAGTTCAAGACATAACCGTAGCTGACAATCCTGCAGTGTAAAAGCAGGTGGCGGATAGTTAAAAGTAAAAGCAGGTGGCAGAAGTTATTATCTATAGTCGACTGTCTCACAGAGATCTCATTTACATATACATTAAGCATATTTCATGGCGTGCGCACTTCAGTGAGCACTACGCATGATTCCATGCACGTAGCCACCCGCCATAACAAGGGACACAAGGGATATGACACCAGCTGGAAATATTTTTCCTGAATTCTTGAAACGAGAACCCATAGCTCCCAGCAGCGCAGCGGACACACCTGTAAACCAGTAGATAATGAAAGCAAATGAAGTTAACTAGGGAGATCGAAATCCTACAAAAATTCTTTACGAGACCTCACATCAATGATTGAGGAAAAAAAGAGAAGTTAAAATAGCATGTAATTTAGTACTGTAATTATTAGGTTGAGCTAACTAGATCCTGTAATTTAACAAAAATTGTCAAATTAATTCAATTAACATAATGTCGTCGAAATTAGGTGTTATATAAAATGAAAAATCCATTTGTTAAGTACATGCTTAATTCACTAAAGTTAACTTAGTTTAGTATATCTTTTTCCCATAGTACAAAGAAAAAAAAATTGATTTAAAAATAACAGAATTTAAGAATATTATAACTTAATTTGCAGTCAAAATGGTTATAATCCATCCAGTACCCATGAAGAAGATCACGTGTATTCATCTATTTCGATTGCTTTTTTATTTTCGCTATTTCTAAATTTTTTTGAGACCAATTGAGCCTAACTTAAAAATAACTGGACTAAACTGCTCATTTTCAAGAATAATGAGATTGATTCAGCCTCTAATCCCTAAAAGTGTAGCTAAGCATAATAAATCAAAGATCATTCTCTAGCAAGTAACTTACAATGAACACCACCGATTAAAGGCCTTCAGTCAACTTCATGATTTGTTTTAGCTACTAACCCTACAAACCCAAATGTATGTTTTTAGCATACATGAGTGTTTTAGCTACTAACTAACCCTACAAACTCAAATGTATGTTTTTAGCATACATGAGTGAAAAAAATATTGAGAGATGGTGGAAAGAAACTGAATTCTTGTTTTATTTTCTCTGATTAATTCAAATGTATATATAGTATTATAAATAAGACTGAAAGGTAGACAAATTTCCACTAATTTAAGAATAATACAACTGGTATCAACAACTAAATTCCAGCTTGTACTACACTAATTCACGACCTCTATAACACTATTACAGCCTAATATTCTCAGAAAGTCTACACTCTCCCTCAAGTTGGGTAATAGATATTAATCATTCCCAACTTACAAGTCAGTTCTTCGAAGATTGTTTGAGGTAATGCTTTGGTAAGGATATCTGCAATTTGATGATGAATAGATGTATATAGTAGGTCCACGATTTTTCCATCTAACTTCTCTTTAATGAAATAACGATCAATTTCTACATGTTTGGTTCGATCATGATGAACTGGATTTTTTGTAATTCTTATTGCAGCTTGATTATCACAATGCATGCTGATAGGTTCAGGAGTTGTGAAGTCCAGTTCATTGAGTAGTCTTCTTAATCACATTCTTTCACAAATCCCATAGGTCATAACTCTAAATTCAACTTTTGTACTACTTCGAGCGACTACTGACTGTTTCTTACTTCGCCAAGTTACAAGATTTCCCCATACGAATGTACAATAACCAGTGGTAGATCTGTGATCCACTATAAAACCTATCCAGTCAGCATCTGCAAAGACTTCAATTTTCCTGGTAGGATTCTTACTGAAGTATAATCCTTTTCCTGAGTCATCTTAAGATACCTGAGTATACGATAGACCACCTCCATGTGTTCTTCAGTGGGATTGTTCATAAATTGACTTACAACACTCACTGAAAAACCAATATCTGGTCTAGTGTAGGATAGGTAAATGAGTTTTCCCACTAATCTTTGATAACAACTTTTGTCCACAGGTGTATTATTTTTTTTTATTCCAAGTTTTACTGTAGAGTCCATTGGAGTTTCTGCCGGTTTACACCCCATCATTCCAATTTCCTTGAGAAGATCAAGTACATATTTTCTTTGAGATATAGATATGTCCCTTTTTGTTCGTGTTACTTCCATTCCTAGGAAATATTTGAGATTGCCTAGATCTTTGATCTCAAATTCCTTAGCTAGGAATTCTTTGAGTTTATTCATCTCAATTGTAAATTACCTGTTAGAACAATATCATCTACGTACACAATTAGGATAACTATTTTGTCATTGGGGAAGTGTTTGATGAATAGTGTGTGATTTGATTGACATTGATTGTACTCATATCTCTTCAGAACTTTAGAGAACCTATTGAATCAAGCACGTGGAAACTGTTTCAATCCATATAAGGATTTCTTAAGTTTGCAAACTCTATTGGTTGGAACAGGAGATTCAATTCCAATAGAAATGTCCATGTAGACTTCTTCTTCGAGATCACCATTGAGGAATGCATTCTTGACATCTAATTGGTAGAGATGTCAATCCAAGTTAGATGCTAGGGAGAGAAGAACATAAATAGTGTTGAGCTTTGCTACAAGTGCAAAAGTCTCCTGATAGTCAATCCCATATGTCTGAGTGAATCCCCTAACCACAAGGCGAGCTTTGAATCTTTCTACACTGTCGTCTGCTTTGTTTTTTATTATAAAGATCCATTTACACCTAACAACTTGTTTTCCCGGTGGTAGTTCTGTGATCTCCCAAGTCTTGTTTTTCTCTAAGGCATTGAAGTCTCCAAGAATAAATGTCTTCCATTCAGGTACCTGAAAGGCGTCATGAACGGAATTTGAAACCTGTATCTGATCAAGGTTACTGATAAATGCCTTATAACCTAGTGAGAGATTTTTATAGGAAACAAAGTTGTAGATGGGGTGGTTTGTGCAAGATCTTACACATTTCCTTATAACAATTGACAAATTCAAATCATTAGGAGGTAACTCAATAATAGGAGGTTCAGTGATGTTACCTTGAGAATTGTCGGAATGACCTGTACTCGGGTTGGACTCTTGGACCAACTCAAGATATGTTTGGTTTTTCGTTCCCTCTTGAGTTCTTCTCTCCCTAAAGTAGACAAAAAGATCATTGTTTGGGACATGAAAGTTTGGATCTGTTGGTAGAAGAGTTGAGGATTTATTGGGATTATTAAGAGCATTTATTTGAAATACTGATTCACTTTCTAGAATTTGCGGAATATGATTTGAGACAGAATTTATAGGAGCCTCAGTGGTAATCCTATTCAAAAGTTGGTATTCATTGCTTATGTTCTCCCCCTGAATAACAGGTTTGGAATAGTATGAATTTTGTTCAAAGAATGTGATATCCATTGTATTGTAAAATCGCCTTGTGATAGGAGAGAAGCATTTGTAACCTTTTTGGTTTGATAAATACCCTAAGAATATGCATTTGATAGCTCTGGGATCAAGTTTATCTTTATGATGTACATGGACATAAGTAGAACATCCGAATATTTTAAAACGAATGTTGGACACGATTCTCGTATGTGGGTATGACTCAAGACGAGTACTGATGGGTGTTTTGAAAGTTAGGATACAAGAGGACATCCTATTGATAAGATAGGTAGCCGTAAGGACAGCTTCCCCCAGAAATGTTTAAGGACATGAGTTGTGAACATGAAAAATTTAGCTACCTCGAGAAGATGCCTATTTTTCCTTTCAACCACCCTGTTTTATTGAGGTGTGTTAACACAGGAGCTTAGATGGACAATCCCATGACTTGACAAATAATCACTGATAATTGATGCGAAGTATTCCCTAGCATTGTCAATTTTCAATACTTGGATCTTTGTTTGAAATTGAGTTTGAATCATGGTATTGAAATTTTTAAATATCTGACATGCTTAAGATTTTTCTTTCATAAGAAATAACCAAGTGGTTCGAGTATGATCATCTACAAATGAAATGAACCATCGTGTCCTTGTTATGTTTTTTATTTGAGAAGATCCCCAAATATCAGAGTGAATTAGAGAGAAATGATGTGATTTTTTACGTAGAAAAGTAGGATATGACGCCGGACCATTCCAAACGGTTTTAATTAATACAAATCGGACCAGACCAGACCATTCCAATCGGTTTTAATTAATACAAACTGGACCAAACCGTTTGATTTATAAAACCGTTCGGTCCGATCCGATTTCCAGTTTGGTTTGGTTTTTAGACACCTTTAATGAGAAATAATATGAAAATTTTAATATATTATTAAACCGGTCCGGTCCAATTCAACCAGTTTAAAAATTAATACAAACCGAATATGACCGTTTGATTTGTAAAACCGTTCGATCAAGTCCGGTTTAGTCCGATCCAGACCGGTTTATGGACACCCCTAGTTGGAACAAGGATAGAATCGAGAATAAAAGAATTTTCAATTTTTGCTAAACCAATCCCTGTTACTTTGGATATTGATCCATCAACAATTTTAAGAGTGTGCCCTTCTTGGGAAGTTTTAAGATTCATAAGAAGAGACGCATCACCCGTCATGTGATCTGAAGCACCTGAATCTATAATCCTTTCTCTTAACCTGTTTTACACTAAAAGGGTTGGTGGTGTTGCCTGATTGAGCGACAGTGGAAGATTGGGACCATTGAAGATAATTATGCCCATTTAATTTGTGACTGGTGATGGGCAAAATATTATTTTCGGTAGAATCTCCATTGTAACCGGTCATGACAAGTTTTCCTGTGGCTATTGATGCTTGGAATGTCGTAAAACTGATGTTATTTCAATCTGGGCAGATTGAGCCGATTATTTTCTGAGCAGATTGGGTCTATTGGGCTGAAACTGGGCAGATTGGACTAATTTGATTACTGGGTTTGGTTGGGCTAGCTAAAATTTGTTACTGGGATGGGTTACGCTGAAATTGTTACTAAGTCTCGATGCTGAAACAGAATGCAGAGATGAGCCAGATGGCGACAACGATGAATGACGATGCACGACTAAAACATAGAACCACCAGGATTGACGCCGGAGAACAACGCCTGAGCAATTGGATTTCAGAAAATCTTCATTGGATAGAATTGGTGAGAAAAAAAATTAGATTTCAGAAATGCTCTGATACCATGAAGAAAATATTGAGAGATGATGGGAGAAAACTGAATTCTTGTTTTATTTTCTCTGATTAATTCAAATGTATATACAACACTATAAATAGGATTAAAAGGTAGACAAATTCCCACTAATTTAGGAATAATACAACTGACATCAACAACTAAATTCCAGCTTGTTCTACACTAATTCACAGCCTGTACAACACTATTAGAGCCTAATTTTCTCAGAAAGTCTACAATGAGAAAGCTATCTAGATTCAGTTCTTAAGCAATAAAATCAATAAAGCCATTACATCATTACTAAAAGGTACAGCTATGATAAATATGTGATCACTATACAAATAAAATTTAAGATTGGGAAAGCAGCACACAGTTTAAATAAGAACAAACAATCAAATCTCCATATAGACGCTGCACGGTACAGATATATATATTCACTGCCAGAACTTAATCAAGAAATGTACAGCACCCCAGGGAGATTTACTAAAAGGAAGAGGACACCAAAATAATGTGAAAGGGACCTGGGAAATATACATTGTGGATTTTGCAAGGAGCACTATCACAATTTTTGTGATAATCGCAACGGATATGGTAGCTTATTGATATAGTTTTGTCGTTCCACTGTACTTACCAATGATAGAAGCTTATCGTAGAATACAATTATTTGGCTCCATTGTACTTGGTAATGATACAATGTCATTGTCATGTCATTTGTGATTAACAACTCTTCCTTTTGCAAAGAGGTATTGCATTATTCTTCCTACCCTTCCTCCCAGAGTAAAAGTTTGTTTCATCATTACTCCCAGCTACTAACTAATTATGCATATCATATCAGAGCGAAAATGAGATTGATATCCATTCTATGAACATAACATGAAAAGTTAACTAATCTCTTCACCCAATTAATTTAGCATAGCAAAGGATAAGGAGAATTGAGGAAACAATTATACTTACCAAACCCCAAAGACGATGCAAACAACGGGTTGGTTGGAAGCTGAGTGTACACATAATAGAGGATGGAAGCTGATATACCTCCTGACAACAGCGATTTCTGACTGCCACTCTTCAGATAGCCCATCAAACCACCCACTGTCAACAAAATTCTATCCCAACTTAATTTGTACAAACTAGAATGACAAAAGTAATTAAACTTCTACTAACAATGTCTATATAAGGTCTGTGTGGATGTACTTCTCCTAGAAATTGTTTGAAAAGAAGTAGTTTGGTTAAAAGTGATTTCAAAAGAAGAATATAGTGTTTGGCAAGCAACAGTTAAAAGTAATTTTGAGCTTTATTTTTGTATTTTATTAATTTTTTTTAGAAAAAGAGTATTCATTCTAGATTACTTTTCTTATATTGGTAACTTCTCATGATCACTTCGGTTACATTAACGAACATCAATGGAAGTGCTTTAGCAGTTCCAAAGTAACCCTTAGATATGAGTCACAAATACACAACCGGCCTATAGTTATTTGACTAGCCAAGTTCTAACAGAAATTAAACTTGGTGAAACAACGAATGATTTATCTCAACTAACTAAATTCGAAACCTGCAATCATAGCCGCAACCAAAAGAACCAAATTCGAAACTTTGCAAAGCATAAAACAGATTCAGTACTTAACAATAAAAATCAAGTTATCGAGGAAATTGCAAAAGCTTAGTATTTAAGTACCTCCAACAAGGACAGCATATCCAAGGGTCAATTTTTGAGACATAGTTAGAACCATTTGTTTTTTATTCTTGTCCCATTCACCCTCGTCCCGACCTTCGTCTTCGTTGCGATTATTATCGCCTCCGTTGTCTCCACCACCTCCACCACTACCGCCTCGATCACCAAACCCGCCTCCGGAACCACCACCAGTATCAGGCTCGACATCAGTGGGCTTCCTGGTTGCGGCGTCGAATGAGAGAATATCAGAAGCTTTGGATTCAGATGAAAACCTAACGGAAATGCACTTCTGATCGACTCTCAACGGAAGAAGAGTGATACTCTTCTTTGGAAGCCCTAATTGAAGACGTCCCCTTTGAATTCCTACCGTTTTCGACGAAATGTAAGTGATGTTGCTATTACTACAACCGTGACACAGAAAAGGTTCGATTTTGGGCCGCAGAAGAAGAGACGATTGTGAGACCCCCGACAATGTCTCTGCCATGTCTTCTTTTATTGCTTCTTGATTCTTCTACGTTTAGCTGCTTTCTATTTTTTACGAATTCAGGTAAAACAATTCTTCAAGGGTTTATTACTCAAAATCATAGAACAGTGACAGGGAAGAAAAGAATTTTAAAAGTATTTGTTTGATATGTTCAAAAAGGGACAGCAGAAAAGTCCCGACTGCGTACACGGTAAAAGTGAACAGTTAAAGTGAAAAGTATAATTAGAAAATGGTTAAAGTAATAATAGCTATTTTTCTTACTTACATATATAATAACTATGAGAGAAAAGTCTTACATAATTTTCTAATATTATTAGATAATTTGAAGTAATTTAGTTACTTAAAATAAAAAATGATATTATTTAAATGTGTTTTATGTGCTTATATCTCATATCGGATTTTATATATATATATATATTATTAGGATGAAGATTAAATGTGTTTAATAATTTATATTTATCTAATGTATATTTTAGAATTGATTCGTGTAAGTCTACATGTAGGCACTAAACAAATGTCACATATATGTATATATATATATTGAGTGGAGTAGTAATAGGCGTCGCTATCAATTTCATATTCAATACATTTTTTTACTTTTTTTTCTCTAAGTTAGATACATCCTTCGACATTTTAGCGCTTATCGAGAACTTAGATTTTAAGACAAGATTAGTAAAATTTAACGTCTCTCATTTCCTTGAACTTAATCATAGTTTAGATTGAGTTCATCTGTCAAGTAGAATGCTCCGAGACAAACACCCACCTCAAAAATGATAGTCAAAACTAGAGCTTTTGAAAAGATCGAGTTGATGGGTCCTCATGTCGAATTTGGTATTGATAATGCTCCAGTTCCAAAAGAAAATGTTATCGAGAATACGAGTAATGGAGCTATCAAGGTAGTAAATCTGAATCAAGAGTTGCTTCTACAATTAATAGACATGAGGAAATCAGTGGAAGAAATGCAAAATGAGATGGGAGAGAAAACCTGGAGCTGAGGAGACAAGTTGGAGTAATGATTCACAAATGCCCTGTGCTACCTGAGCTCTAGCCCGTGTGTGATAATGCACAAGTAGTAGGAGAGAAGGATGAGGAAGTCAATAGAATATCTGAACATGAAAGGAACAAGGGGTTGAATGATCAAGCAAATAAGGCTCGTAACAAAACAAATCAAAGACTAGTTGTTGCCCAAGTGGCCCAAACTGAAGGCGCACATCCTTTAGGGTAGCTTGATGTTATGCTTCAAAAAAAGTTGTCATGGCAGAATAAAATGTTGGCCTTGGAGGAGTAAATAAGGAAATAAAATACAGGGAAGGCTCAAACTAATTTTGACAAATTGTCTAAACAATTGGCCAGTTCTCCCTTCTCGGAAGCGATCTTACTAAGTGAACCCCCGAGAAGTTCATATCTCATAAATGTTTTGGATACAAAAGCATGAATGACCCCGTCGCCTACATACTCCTTTTCAAAATGATCATGTCTCTACTCAACATCCCTCAATACAAAGGGATGTGATGTTATGCAAATCCTGTTCAACTACTCTACACGATTCAACCAACAAGTGGTTCAATGATCGAAAGCTTGGCACCATCACTTCTTTCACTGAACTAGTTAGACTATTCGTAACTTATTATGCCAGAAACATGCCCTTAAAGAAAGATTCTCACCACCTTATCTCCATATTTCAAAATGTGAATGAATTTGTCGAGGCATTTACGAAGAGATTTTATGAAGATAAGATATAAATATATGATTGTCTAGATTCTGTCATTATTCAAGCATTTAGGAGAGGAGTGCTAAGAAATTCTAACCTCTTCACTGAACTCACAAAGATGGTACCTCGAACTATGGATGAGGCCTACGAAGAGGCATAATAGTTTGTTAACCTAGAAATAGAGTTAAAACCAATCAAAAAAGATTACTCAACCACACCTATAGTAGTAAGAAGGAAAGAAAAAAGAGATTTGATTTAGCTTTAAATGCTTTATGGGTCACAAAGTAGTGTAACTCAGACTTCTTAACTCATCTTCTTTTGATTTTGAAAGTTTGAGCAAGAAAATGAATATAATGCAAAAGTGACACGATACTATTTTGCATATTATTCATAATATCATGTGACAAGGATATCCACAAAATTAGTGGATCGAGTAAATAATTACTATGTCATTTGAAAAATTATAATGTAATGATAGAACCTCTTATAGTCAATAATATAAAGTTTTATATTAGATCCTCTATACGGTTACACCGATTGAAGAGAAACAACGAGTATTTACCTTTCATAATGATGTATAAGATAAAAATATATGAGATGAAATGCTAAAATAAAATGTCATAATATGACATGCTTAGATCATAAATTAATTTATAAACCAATCACAAGTTGAGATTAAAGAGAGAATAATATGGCTAAACAAGACTAGTGGCATTTGTGTAATTGATTCAAACCTTATATAAAGAGTTGCCCTAAGCCTAGCCTATTTAAGAAGGTATTATTAAAGAAAATGGTATTCTATTTAATGCCCTTTAAACCCTAGCCAAAATCTGCATTTTTTAGCAGCCAAGTTTTTCCTTCTCCTAGGCCAAAAACTTGGAAAGGCTTGCACAAGGCCAAAACCTAGGTGGTTTAACCCTAGGTTGAAAGTCTTTTATCTAATCTCTTCTTGCTAGGTGGTTGGATATAAGTCTTGAACTCTACATCCATCTATCTAAGAGGTGTGGTAGTTTGTTGTTTAGGTTCAAGGTGAACCAAGAGGTGCTTCCGAAAGAAAGGTGGTTTCCAAGAGATCTAGAAAGGAAATTGATTTCTCTCTACTCAAGAGATTTGACAATCTCTTTTGGTAAAGGTAATCTTCTTTATCTCTAGCAATAAGGTATATGAGATTTTTTTATTTTATTTAGTGCACATTAGGTGTTTGTTGAAATGCTTAAGAGAAAATCTTGCTTGCAATTGTCATACAAATGAGATCATTTGTGTATTGAGCCAAGTAGTGATAGGAAAATTTTAAATTCTCACCATATAAGGATACATATGAAATCCCAACAGGAACAAAATATGTCACAACTATGACTTAAGAGAAAAACCACTAGTCCACCGAACAAACTAATTTTCCACTATGAAAAACAAATGATCAAATACAAATTTGATCTTATACTACCTTACATTAATCATGTGATATGTTTGCTAGTTTTGATTGGATTGATACAAATTTTTATGCAAGTGTTCATTATTTATTTTGGTGTACCTATTGAGAGAAAATTTGTAGTAAGTTATACGATTTGATGTGATCTACCATATTTTAGAATCTATTTGATCATCCCTTAAGGTAAAATTCTAAATAGTATTTAGCAAGAGAAATAACTTGTGATTTATTTAGATCGATTGGGCCTTTCAAGACCATTGTTAATATCTGTAGTCACTCATTTGAGCTCGATTAAGAACTTTTCATATCTTTAAGTCACATTTTATGCATGACCAATAATCATTATCTTGACCCTTACACCTTTAGTTATATGAAAAGAAAAAAAAATGTAATCATGTGTTATGTTATAGAGTGAGGTGAAATGGAATGCACCCTATAAAAAAACTCACGACACAATTATCCTTCTAAAGAATAAGAAAATAAGTTTAGGGGTGTTGTGAAGTTACAAAAAAGAGATGAGTAATAAAAGAATACGAAAAAGCAATAAGATAGGATGCATTAAAATATTAAGTAAAAATACATCATGAATAAAAAATAGTTAAAAAGTGCATCATGAATAAAAAGAAAGTTAAGGTGTGAAAAGAATCTAAATGTTTTCATTTATCAACCTCCAACTAAGTCTTACATTACAAACAAGTAAAGCCCTCATTGATCTTTAGTTAAGTGCATATTTATACTAATGAAGAGAGATGTGAAAAATAGATTTGCGAGACTTGTTCTAAGATTGAATTGATTAGTATGTATATACGTCGAGGATCTGAAGGGTTTATTTTTAAATTTTATACTTCGTGGAACTTGGGTATCTCAATGATCACGTCAAGCTCTTTTGCCAGTAAGGTAATGCATAGTAAATACCTCCACCCATTTGGAAGTAGCTAAATGGGACTTTTTTAAGCATGGCTTAGAAAATACTTGATAAAGTTGGGGAAAGAAAACCACAAACCCAAGAAGAATGGTTTCTCATGAAAAGTTGTCCAACCCTCGAGAAAAGTGTCGCAATAAAGAGCTATCGAACTAGGAATTTGAATTTGGACAATCTCTAAAATGTCATAATCCACCTTTAGTTTGGTTGCATCTTTTGGTCTGAACTCACATGGTATAGGCATGGACCTCCATCCTTTAGTCTAATATGTTAATTTCCCATTACCTTTTCAAACTTAAGTCTTTTTATGCCAGACTCGAGGGATTGCAAAACTAATCAAGGTAGGGATACATATCAGAGTATTGGTTAACGATCATGCTTTGCTTATCGAAAGTACTATAATGATTATGTTTTGTGAACTCCTTATGGACTTCCTAAACAAATTCCACATACATGTACCCAATACTATATATATACTCAATGGAATACTAAGAGTCATTATCATTAGTTGCACATTCAGTACATCTTTCTATTTTCTCTCGCTACGCTAGATACGTCTCACAAAAAATATTATTTAATCTTTTAATTATAAAAAAACTAGTTAATTAAAGATAAAATTATATTATTAAAGTAATTTTTCAATAAAAATATTTTTTTGATTATGATTCAAATTTTTAATAATAATAAAATAAGAACTAATATAATATTTTTTCAAACATAAAATTTTCTTTTAATATTTGCTTATTGATACTATTTATTTAAATTTTTATATTTTTTAATTTTTTTGAAATAAAATATTTGTTTAAATAATCTTGTTAATTTTTATTAAATAATTTTGTATTAAAACTTACTTTTATCTTGTTAAAAGCTGTTGGTATTTTAATCAATATATATATATATATATATATAAACTTATCTTATTTTCATAAACAATCCATCAATGATAATATTATATGTCAAAGGTAAAATTGTTAGTCCTCTACGGTTTTCTCAAATAGATGGCAAGCATATTTTTTTTTTATAGAAGAGGTAATTGTTGGGAGACGTATTTAATTTAGAGGAAGAAAATAGAAAAAAAATATTAAATAATTATGACTTTTTGTCTTTTATTAGGCATGCATAGGACATATATACACATGGCATTCCTTTAGATGATTAACGTGGATTTTACAAAAATCAACTCGAAAACCCACCTAAAATAAGCATAAATACCACCTTATATTCAGTTTTCACACTGACCACATGCATATTGGTCCAATCTTTATCTTGTTGTAGACCACCTCTACACATCAAGTCTTTTACTCTTTCAATTTGAACACAAGTACCAAGGTAAAAGAGTATTCATTCCATCCGGACAAAAAGTCCTTTGTAACACTTCAAAGTCATGTTCTAAGCGCACGTGTTCACTTAATTTTTGAATTTCAAACATTGGTGAGAGATAAAAAAAGAAAGTATATACATGGATCAATAGTGTCAAGGGTACCATTCACTTTCAAATTTTCTCCACATGTTGCTTTAAAAATGCTTTGTAACTTTTCCTCAACTCGATGTTTGATACATTCTACTCAAAACTTAATTTTAGTTCGACGGTAATCTTTTAATAACTCAGTTCATCGCAAGGCAGTCTAAGTTATTTTCTTCTCAGACCATCACTAATAGTTTTTTCCTATTTTAAATCGGTTATCTTTCCTATTACACTATTCGCTACATTTTTACCTTCAGGCACCTCTTTGTAAACTTGTTTCCTTACTATTTATATTTCCCTTTTATTTAGGTTCAGCTTGACATTAGGGTCTCCAATAGATATGACCAATAAATTAGAAACCTTCCTATGCCAGAGAGAGTAATAATTTATGAGAGCGAAAAGGAATTCGTCGGCTCCGGAGGCTCTGAGTTTTCCATGGACTCGAGCTCGCCCTTCAACTCGAGCTCTTTATGGAGCTTTAGAAGCAAGCTCTCACAAAGTAACAATCGTTGTGTCTTCGGTAAGCATAGCTCGACTTGCTCATAAGCAAGGAGCCATCACATCTATTCGCCTTCCCGTACTGACTAGCATCGCAATTCCTCTAGTTTGGCAAAAAAAGACACAAACAGACAGAGGTACTGGAAAACCTATATATCGGACTAAAGGGTGGAGTTCCGAGCCCGTACCTTATGAGTTCATACCAAAATATGCTTACAAACTCAAGGAGGCATAGAACAATCTTGAGTCTTTACAAATCCAAATCCCCAGCCCGACATCTCTCAACAATGACCTTCCTCGTTAGGGCTAGACTATTTTTCATGAGAGACCACTTTGGTTTCCTCTGCTTGACTTTATTATCTCAACTTAAAATCCTTCTAATTAGAAACGAGGATTCAATTATTATTTTAAATATTATTTTTATTTTTTAAATTTTAAATTTTTATTATATATGAAAATTTATAAAAATAATAAGCTAATAATAAATATTTTATATTGAAAAAAATTAAATTTTGAATCAATAAATAATAACAAATAAATTATATTTATGCATAAAGAAAGAAAATAAAATATATGTAACAAAAAATATATATTTATTTTATATTAAATAACATTGATAATATCTTGTTACAAACTAATTTAAAATAATAATAATAAATTATGAAATAATTATAAGATTTTAGATTTTTAGAATTTAAATAATTTTTATAAAAGAATTTTTTTATGTTTTAATAGAATAAAAAATAAAAATAAAGAGATTCTATTATCTGTGATGATATGTTCTTCTCGTATCTTACTCAAGGCCATATGTTTAAGTAGTTTATGACAACCAAGAGGAATTTATTTTGAGTGGATGCTTGGGCATGGATCTTACAATGACCAAGGGTTAATCACACTTGTCATCGATACAGGGGATATATGTGAATAGATTAAATCACTAGCACTTGTCACATATCTGCGAGTGATTTATGTTGTTAGCCAGTATAATCAATTAGTAGTACCTTTAGCATATGATCCTATCGTTGGAATGGGATCCATCTTCACCCTCGCGTGCTTTCTTAGGGAGTTTTTGGATGACCTTATTGGTAACACAAATAAGTTTGAGCTCTAGAGGCATTTTTCTATACAACTTACCTTCTTATAGGAAGTAGTTATTTAACTTACTGACGATCAAGTGTGCCTTCCTTTTATCTTCGGAGAGCACTCATTTACTAAGATATTTGGTAAATAGATCAAATTAGGACCTAGATAAATCTTTCACCTAATTTCTTTTTTACCTCAGATGGGTTAACTCCAAATAACACTATTATGGTCACCATACTCAGGTGTTTAGTGTCATATATCGAGGAAAGGGTCATTAAAACGTCAGTGTGGCTACTGTTGTTATGTGAAATTTGTTCTATTTTGATGTCACTGAGTTAGGAGCATTCATTTTTTAGCCTCACTAAGTACTTCCTCATCTTGTCATCCTTTGGCTAAAATTCATGCTTATTGATTAACGACTAGTTTTGAATCACTGAATAATACCAAGCTCAAGGCACCAAACTTTCTTGAGGTTATAACTCCAAAAATGGTGGCCTCATACTCTACGACATTTTTCGTTATCAAGAAAGCTATTCAAACCGAATATTCACTCATCATCCAATATAACTTCTCTAATATATTCTCCCTTGAAGTTAATATAGTATATACCTTCCACGTCACCTTATCCTTTAACTCCAGACTATATATGCTCGACTTGGGTAACCTTTCACAATTTGTTGATTTACACTCAGTACACTTGGCTACAAAATCTACCATGACCCATGCCTTGATAGTTGTATGCAGGTGGGACTTAATGTTGTACTCTATTAGAGACTTCTGGTCAACTAATAACATTTTTCAATGGGAAAGAAGTCAAAATAATGACAATGTGAGATTCAAAATAATGTCTCAATTTTTAGGCTATGACTTTGAGTACGAATGTTAATTTGTTTAGCACTGGGTACTTTCCTTGTGCATCTATCAAGACCAGATTAACATAAGCAATATAACACTGACCATTCAAGAAGTTATGACAAGATAAAGGTACACTAGTACACCAGGAGAAGGCTAAGAAGGATTGGAGGTCACCTAGATAGGTCTTGATGTTTTAAGAATGGATGCTCAAAATTTTTGTTCCAAAATATCGAAGTGTTTTTTTCTAAAAAGCTTGAAAAAAGGCAAACATAAGTTGGTGTACCTTGATATGAACATGTTTAAGGTGATGACTCTCCCATTCATATGTTGAACCCCTTTCAGGTTCGAAGGAACCTCCATTTCCACCAAGGCTTGGATTTTGTAAGAGTTGGCCTTTATGCCCCAAACAGAGATGAGATATCCTAAGAATTTCCCCGAGCTAATACTGAACACAAACTTCTTCGGATTTGATCTCATTCTATGACTTCTTATCATTCCTTGGTCTTTTCCATCATGTCATCCGCATATTTCTTCCAAGGTGGCCCTCAAACATCTTGTTCACCAATCTTTGGTAGGCCACCCCAGTATTTTTTAGGTTAAAAGGCATCCTCCTATAACAAAAGGTCATATCCTCCGTTATAAAGGCTATTTTTTCCTCACCCTCAAGACTCATGTGTATCTGGTGATAACTCGAATATGTATCAAGGAAACTCATGATGTCATACATAACTATTATGTCAACAAGTTGATTAATGCTCGAGAGAGGATAAAAATCCTGTGGGCATGCATCGTTTATGTTGGTAAAAGCAACACACATCCATGGAGCCTCACAGGACTTGGTAACAAGCACCATATTTGACAACCAAGTTAGGTAATCCACCTACCTTGTGATCCTTGTATCTCTCAATGAACTAACCTGTGTCTATATCACTTCATGCTTTTCTCTTGAGAATTGTATCTTCTTTTGTTACACCAGCTTTCTACATGGGTCGATATTCAATTTATAGGTAATCACTATGGGGTCAAACTTGGGTATATCCTTAGTTGTCCAGGCAAAGACAACCAAGTTTTTCTGAGGAATTCGACGAGGTCTTCTTTGATTCCTTTGTCTAGACTCAAGTTCATTTTAATCACTCAATTTTTCTTGCCTCCAAGCTTTACCAGTTCCACCTCATATACGAAGACCATTCCAATAAGTGTCATTCCATTCGCCCTTTATCTGGCCCCCGACACCATCGAGTTGACTATAATTTCTATTTTGGATCTGCTTATTTCATGGCCGTATTGTAACAACAATGAGCGTTCTCTTGATCTTCTCAGACTTCCATAATTACTTCATCAATGGGGTACTTAATTACTTGATGATAAGTATAGGAGACTGCCCTCATTTTGTGTATTCACGGTCTAGTGGGGATCAAGTTATACTATGCTAGTGCATCATCCATCAAAACGTTCGTCATTACTATGATTCCTCAATAGGGTACTTAATTACTTGATGATAAGTAGAGAAGACTGCCCTCATTTTATGTATTCACGATCTATTTGGGATCAAGTTATACTATGCTGATGCATCATCCATCAAAATGTTCATCATTACTATGGATCCTTTTACCATTACGAGCAACTTGATAGTTCCCAAGGCATATGTGATTTTGCTATTAAAACCAACCAAGGGAATTTACTTCTTTACGACATCCTCCTCTTGGACCTCTAATGCATGAAAGGTGGAAAAAATAGTATATTGTTGTCTCTTTTAGGAGAACATAAAATCATACAAGTATACACTGTCACAAGTAATAAAATTGATAAGTAAGATTATTGTTCCCATGAAGATTTGTTATTACAATTTGTTAAGTACTAAAATTATTTTACTCTGATTTTATCCAAACAAACGAAAAGTTGGAAGATGTTTAACTAACTAAGAGTTTTATAACAAAATAGAAGAAAATTCTAAGATTGTAGTTTTCACTAAATTAATCTACTCAAATCATATTATTTTCTCTTGACTTATATTTTTTGTAAATTTAATTTGTCAACCAAGAAGTTGTTAGAAACGAGCGTCGTTTCTGTATTTTTGTTTTAACCAACATATGCCACATGTCAGCTCTTGATTTGCTGAAAGAATATCCAAGACACGTGGCATTGTATGATTCATTGGAATGGTAGAGTGCACGATGTTTCTCTAGACCGCGTCGCACAGGACCATTTCTAGCATAGACACATGGGTCCTACCCTACAAGTCAGCCTATGCAATAGGTGGGTCCCATCAGCACTCTGTGTAGCATGTAATCCAAAAAACTGGGTCCAATCGCCTATGTTACGTCTGACTTACATGCACTTGATCGTAACCGTTGATTGGATGATCTAACAGTGCGTGTTGTTAATGGCGCGTGTGGTCCTCCTTTCCTACACAGAAAAACAAAGTTGATATAATTATATTTTAGCCCTCAAATTTAATTCAAATTAACTTTTAAACTTTTCTTAATTACAATTAAGTCATTTTCTAATATAAATTAACTTTTAAACTTTTGTTAATTGCAATTAAACCCTATTTTAATTTTAATTATATTTTCAGATTTTATTATTTGTAATTAAGTCCTTTTTCGATTCACATTCTTTAATTTTCTTAAAAACATATTCCTTAAAAAATAAACAATAAATATTAATTTAATTAATTAAAATTAACTAAAAATATCAAGAACATAGCAATTATAATTTATAAAATGGACAAAATAATTGTATAATATACAGTTATTATATATCCACTGAACTTTTGTGTCAACCAATATACGACAGATAGAGCTTGAATCTACTCTCAAGATGAAGACCAAAGGATCTTCATATGGGCAAGCTACCTCATCTTCCTTGCTAAACATTATAAGGGTATCATAGCATTTTCTTTGCAAGCTATACACCCCAACACCCATCTCCTTTTGTGCTTCCCTATCATATCTTTTGTGAGCATTGCTTGATTCACCGTTCAAACCCAATCCCACGTAGATGGAGTGAATTATATATACATAATCTACTCGAGCAATTGATCTTTCCAGTGGAGTAGCGGTTATCTAAGGTAAGTCTTTGTTCAACTTGACCTCATTTCTTTGATTACCGTTGCTTACTAGGTCATCCAAATAGACTTTTGATAACAAATTTTCAATCTCTTTTTGATAAACCTTAACATATTATCTGGTCTGATTTAGAGTAATGTTTTTTTATTTATTGGTACAATCGCCCAGTAGTTAGAATGAAGCTCAATTTCAAATTTTTTTATAAGAACTATTATTCAAAAATGTATTAAGAACGTATTTTTAATAATAGTTTTAAAACTTGAAAGTTAGTACTCAGATAATTAAATTATTAGGTTTGATTTGGACACATTGAATAAAGTTTAAACTATCTAACCCCACAAAATGTGGCATTTAAATGATTATTTTCAATCTCTTAGAAAAAAAGAATTAATTTAATTAACCAAATTAATTATTGATCTCACCCATATGTGTTAATTGATTTTTTAATTAACAAAGAATATCTAACTCCTCCAAAGGTGGTATCCATATAAAAAAGAGAATCAATAAATATCAATTTATATCTTTAATAACCTAAATAATATGAGTAAACATAATTAACTTAGTTATTATATCCATAAATACTTCACTATTATAAATGATAAAAAAAATTGCATAAATGTTTTTGAATTCATATCTATGTTTAATTTTTATGTTATTAGATTAGGAAATAAACACAACTAAAATATCGTGACAAAATATTTAGGATTTAATTTAATTTTTAAAAGTTTGAATAATAAATTCAAAACCACACATATTCCTTCCTTAGATCGACCTTAGGAATGTACTTATCATTTTCTATAAAATGATTTGTGCACTTACGAGAGTTTTAAAAATATAAAATCAAAGTATTTGCAGGATCGGCGATACCGGTTATGCTCATCAGATATCTCAATCTTCTCTTCGTGGAACCTTTTCATAAATGCCTCAATGGATTCATCCATATTTTGGACTACAAAGAACAAATAGTATGACTCATATTTTAATAGATTGTTATTAAAGTAGTTAATAAACAACCTAATCGCTAGACGAAAGAAGTGATATTGCCTGTCTTCATATCATTAAAACATTTGCTTATCGAATCATACATGGTGGCTGCAAAGGATATTCATAACATCACATCCCATTTTATCTCGAGGCATGTTAAGAGAAACCATGATCATCTTGAAGAGGAGCACATGTGTGATAGGGTCTTTCGTTCTTTATAGCCAGGACGTTTAGAAGATATGAATTTTTAAGGGGCTCACTCAGCTCGATTGCATCGGAGAAAGGAAAACCTACTAATTGCTTACACACTCTATCAAGATCATTTTGCACCTTCCCCGTATTTTGTTTCCTTATCTATTCTTCCAAGACTAGCACTTTGCTTTGCCACAACAATTTTTCCTCTAGTGTAGTATTGAGCTGCCTTAAAGGTAGCATGACTTTCGACTATGGCACATGAGTGAAAAATGGCCCACGATCGATTCGATTTGGGGTTTGGTTTACCTAGGTTCATCTTCATCACCTCTTGTCATGCATTATCAGGTGCTAACTCGAGCTCAGGGATCGTAGAGTGTTCTTGACTCAACACCTCGACTTGCCTCATCAATTCTAGATTTTCGGTTTTCTTCTCACTTCTCATTTCCTCCATGGATCTTCTCATGTTCATTAATTGTTGAAGCAACCCTTGGTTTGGATTTGAAATTCTATGGTCCCATTTGTTGCATCTCCTTCAACCCTTTTTCTCAAATAGTTGATGTGTTGTGCACACTGTCAGGCTCTTTACGCAACCTATGTCTCTATAGTGATTTTCAAGAAGAGTTTTAGAGGTGCAACGTCTTGTTCGGAAGTCTCTTCGTGCTTACGAGCTCAGTCAAAATAACAAATAAATCTAATAAAATAAGAGGTGTTAAATTCTATTTAAGGTGTTCCAAAATCTAAACCCCACGATTGGCATCAAAATGTTGGAAGAGAGGAGAATATTCAGTTTAGAGAGAAAATTAAGAGATAAGTATTAAATAAACAATAAATGATAATAACCCTTTCATAGGGTATAAATAAGGCATACATATAAGTGGTATTCATTTAAGGGTATAGATTTATTTTTCAAAAATCAACTCAAAAAGCATACATAAAATAGTATAAATATTAACTACATTTAGTCTTTATCCGATTATGATTATATGCATACTCATCTAGTTTTTACCTCAATATCAAAAAGTGGATTACGTTTAAAAAATATTAAAGTTTTATTTTTATTAAATAAATAAAATATTATAAGATGATATTTAAATATAAATCAATAATTAAATAAAAATTAAAGATAACCATAAATATTCTTTATACTTCATCTTGCTAAAAATATTTGTATCATATACCTGTTACGATTTACAACATCCTTGGTTAATTATTAGATACGTGCATGCAACGGACTCCTAACCAGACTCTTTCAGCTTCTCAAACACAATAATTGCGTCTTTTATCTTTCTCGCAGATCATGTCAGAGACATCACCTGAATGAGGCTATTATAAGGGTATATATAAATCAGACTTTTGATGGAAAAAAAGAAAATGTGTATTAAGTTTGAACCAATGAGTCTTTGATTTTTCGTAAGGTTATACTTAATCATCACTTTATTTTTTAATTTTTAATTTTTAATTCCTTCATTTTAAAATTAATTTTTTTAATTATAATTTTTTAAATAAAAATTATTTATTAATCAATTTCTGGTTGAAATTTCGAAGAAGTAGAAATTAAAAATTATATAAAGAAAACTAATTTCTATTTTCTTTACTTTTTAAGCTATAAAATAGTAGGATTTGGTTATTAATTTTTAGTGTCAAGATATAAAAATATAGAAATTAATTTCATAGTTGATTTTTTTAATTTTAAAATTTGATCAAATTTTAAAACTAAATTTCAAAATTTAAAAAATAAAAAATAAAATAAAATTATCAAACATACCTAATTTCAAAATTTAAAATTAAGAATTGAAATAGTTAGTTATATTTAGTAAAATACCGGACAAATATTATTTGAACAAGCATACACAATAATATATTTCTTTTTATATAAAAATACATCAAAACTTTGATATAAAATACAGATATGATAAAAATATATAAACGTGATTATAAATTATTTAATTTTAAAAATACAGAATAAGATATATATATATATATATATATATATATATTAATATAAAAATATCAATAATAGATTTAATATAAATAAATTATAATTGAAGATAAGTTAATTAATAACACTAAATTTAATTTAATTTTAAGGTAATTGACTTAATGATTTGATAGATAAGCCTATAAAACTTTTCTAGCATATTTAATTTTTTAATAATAATATAAAAATATCGATAATAGATTTAATATAAATAAATTATAATGGAAGATAAATTAATTGATAACATTAAATTTAATTTAATTTAAAATGATTGTTTTAATGATTTGATAGATAAGTCTATAAAACTTGTCTCATATATTTCAAATAATTTTTTTGAATTATATCAACTATCATGTTTAATATTAAAAAAAATTATATTTAACCTATTTATCATTTAATATGTGTTATATAATTAAAAAAAAATATTATTAAATATATTTAAATTCAGTTATATTAAAAAAATTCTTATTCTTATTTATTAAAACCTTAATATTACAATAAACTATAAAAAATATAATTCATATATAATTTACTGCATTATGAAAATAATAACTATAAAAAAAATAATTATCCAATAAAATATTTTTATTTATTGAAATACGAAAGAATATTATTTATATATAAAACATTTACGTTAAAAAATATGAATATGTTTTGTAAAGTTTAAAAATTACTCCAAACAATGTAAGTTTGTTTGAATTCTATTCTTATGTCAGCATTTCTAAGTGAAACAATTGGGTAACTTCAAACACCATGTAAATCTTTCAAAAGATTGAGAAAGTCAAACTCAGATGATTTTTTCCTTACCAAAGCGACATAAAGAGAATTATAGATGTGACTATTCAAACTATTGCCAAATAATTCTTCCATTATTCCAAATTTTCAATTTCGGAATCGACTTCACCAGCTCGAATAAAGCCTCAAACAATACTTTGAAGGTTTCTGAATCAACAAGAACATCGTCTTCTTTCATTGAACCGAGCAAGTTGGGAACTTCGTGGAGGTAACCATGGCGGCACACAATGCGAATGATGTGGGATTAGGTAGGACCGTAAGAGCAGAGTATTTGAAATTCAAAGCACCATTTGAAGAAATAGAGGTTTGTGGAAGAGTGAAAAGCATCGGCTCTGAGGATTCGAAGGAGAAGACCTCTGAAAGGTGAAGAGAAAGAGAAATAAAATTTAAATGTAAAATTAAGTTTATTGTTTCCAATCAAATAAACTTAAAAACATTATTTTCAAATTGTTTATCTCTGTACTTTTTTCTTCCCCCGTTTAAAATATTAAAATTTATTCCATAATTTTTTTAATTTATACAACTTAATTTATAATATTTAAAATTTAATTTGAAATTTTAATTCATAAAATTAATTTAACTTTCTTGTACTTAAGTATCATGTAATTAAATATTAATGACCACGTTATCAATTTTTTCATAAATTAAAATTAAACTATATATTTTAAAATAAGTTAAACTAAAAGTTTTAATTCTATCTTAATTAATTAAAATATTATTAAATTAATTTAACAAAAATTAAAATTTTATATTAAATTTATTAAATTTAAATTAAAATATTATTAATCAAATAATAATATTTTAAATACATAAACTTTTTTAAACTAGAATAATAAAGCACTAAATTGTACTCATTAAAACTATGACAATTTTTTTTATCTTATAATTATTATAAATGAGTAAATTTATTTTTTCACTTGAAAATCACCATCATGATCTAAAAATGATATATCAAAAATTAATTTTTAAAGTGTGCTTAATTTAATAGTGTATTTTCTTATATAACCTAATTACACTATAAATGAATTTTTATTTATTTATATTTTAAAATTGTGTTTAGTATAAAATAGTTTATTTAAATATTAATTAACTTTTAGTGAGAGAATTAGGAAAAAAATTAAAAAACATCTTAAAATAATTAATAAATACTATTTAAAATATAAATAATTTTAATAAATTTGTCATTAGTAACAATTTAAATAGGAAATACTAAAAAGACTCGTAAATTTTATAATAATTATTTATTATTATTATTACAAAATTAGAATAAAAAAGAAAAATTCTCCTAAAAACTATCTTAACCCTAAAAATTACATGCTTAAAATTATTTGGCAACCTATAGTTCAACTTTTTGTATATTTATTTATATAATATAATTTAACTATTTATCTATCGACGTGTTATAATCTTTTAGTTTTGATTAATTATGTTTTATACCCACAAATATATATGTAATAATTTATAAAAATATTTAAAATGTTTATTTTATTTTAATTATGTCCACAACGTATATGTTATAATAAAAATATATCTAACATTGTGTATTTTGAAAGTTATAATTATACCCTCAACGTATAAATAGTGATATAATTATGTCTAAATTAGGACATATTTTTATTATTATCCAAATGTTGTGTGTATAATTGTAACAAAATAATTTTTTTTATATTTTTATAAATTATTACATACGTTGTGGACATAAAACATAATTAACATATCTTTTAATATTCTTCGAAATTTTGACTTTTTACAACTAAATCCTGTAATTACACTTATTAAATGGATGTAAAAAACCCTTCGTCTTATATACTTTAAATTTATAAAAACTTTAATATCTAATATTTAAAGTATTAACTACTATTTAATTAACCCATATCTATCATCATTTAATAATCTTTTAGCTTTTATTATTTCTCTTCAATATTTTATTATTATTTATGGTATGCTGAATTATTTTTTAAATATAAAATAATTTTATACACAACCAAAAAATTAAAAAATATATATAATTCATAATTTATTTCTTTAAAATTCTTAACTATTATTATTATTAAATTATTAACTATTATTATTAGAAGAGAGTTACGAAATTTCAATAAATTTTATAATTTTAAAAAAATGAATGTATTTAATAAAATTTGAAATAAATTTTAGTAAAGAGTCTCGTTATAAAATTATTTAAAAATATGTATAAATTGAATTGCGTTAACAATTATTTTAACATATAAATCAATTAAATTTATTAATAATAATTAAACTATATTTGTAAGCCCTTTATAAGTTTATAAGTTAATAATGTTAATAAAAGATTTTGAACTATTATATTTATTTTAAAATAGATTTTTAAATTATCTTAACATCTATTAATATACTCATTTTTTAAGTACGTGGAGAATTATGTTAACCAAACCAAATTAATTGATCAAAATCAATTCAATCTAGTTTGTTAGTTTTAAAAGATTTTTTGGTTGGTTTGGTTTTAAATTTTTAAAAAACTAAGTATGGATTGATTCGATTTGTATTAGTTTTATATCTTTAATTAAGTTTTTTATTTTTATTTTTTAAAAGATTAATTTCATTGAATTGGTTTTAATTTTAAATTAAAATAAAATCAATTGTTATTTACTCTTTAAATTTTAATAATTTTATATTGTTACTTTAATTAATTAATTATTTTAAATATATTAAAAAAAATTCTTATTTTGAATGCTACTTTTTATAAAATATATGAGAGTACGAAAAAGAAATTCCCTCTAACCGTAAAGTAATGACAGGATGCGGTTTAATATACTCCTCCCTCTGTCATACATGACACTTATATTTATTATTTTTAAAATGGATAATGGTACGATATATTAAATTTATAAAATTTAATATTAATAAATTTTTTAAAAATAAATAATGAAAAGTTTAAGTATATTGTAAAGGTAATAAATAACTACTTAGAGCGAGTGTCCGATGAAGGTAGCTTCATTGATGAGCCATAGCCAATGATTTAAAAAGCTCTTATATTTATTATTTTTAAAATGGATAATGGTACGATATATTAAATTTATAAAATTTAATATTAATAAATTTTTTAAAAATAAATAATGAAAAGTTTAAGTATATTGTAAAGGTAATAAATAACTACTTAGAGCGAGTGTCCGATGAAGGTAGCTTCATTGATGAGCCATAGCCAATGATTTAAAAAGCTTGTTTTTTGATTAGGTCTACGGTCTACCCAAGTCAATGAGGAAATTTCCTAAACTAAACTGTTCAGAAAGTAATACACCTCTACTCGAATTCGCTCCTCTATCTTCAGTTAGGCTCTTAGCTCATTTTCTTCAATTCATTGCGTGTTATGGGAGGAGAGAACTAATGTTTCCCAGAAACATTCTTGTACAAATGCCATTCTCATAGGACTAATTTAGAAGTCTCTACTCTAATTGATGCAGTTGATTTTTCTTCATCTTCTCAAAATTAGAGCACCTGTTTGAGTTTCTTTTGCCTTTGATGAATATAAACTGATAGAATTTCAAAAGTTTAGCCAATTTTAAGTAGAGTTTGAAAGTGAATTAAAATGAGAGATAGCGCAGTCAGTCACTTGCCAATTGGGTATGGATTTCGTCCAACCGATGAAGAACTCGTGGGTTACTACTTGAAGAGGAAGTTGCAGGGCATGGATTCTGAAGTGGCTAAAGTCATCGCCAAGGTCGATATCTGCAAATGTGATCCTTGGCAATTACCTGGTATATTATAATATATCTCTGTTTTGATTAACCTCCTTTTCACTTAATTTCTTGCCATTAAATGTTTATATGGGACCTTTAAATTTAGCAATGATCTTGAATCTAATCAATCAGCTTAAGTATAGAATAATTTAATTTAAGACAAAATTAAATAACACATAAGCACATATTTATCATTAGACGAGTGTAATTCACGGTAACATATAATTGGTTAGATTTATTAATTAAAATTATTAGCATATATACGTTTATATTTTGATTGTTTGAATGTTGTGTTTTTGGGTTCTTAATGTTTGTCCAATCTATAAACAAATTGCAGACTTGTCAAAGATCAAATCGGATGACCCAGAATGGTTCTTCGTCAGTCCCTTAGATCACAGGTATTACAACAGCGACAGAGCCAACAGGACTACCCCTTCTGGCCGCTGGAAGGTCACTGGCAAAGATCGTGGTGTCACTGATGTAGCCACCAAAGCTATCATTGGAAAGAAAAGGACTTTGGTTTTCTACAAAGGTCCATATCCTGGCAAAAAGACTGACTGGGTTATGCACGAGTATTTCATTCCCAGCAAGGTTTATTTTTATTTTTATTTTTTTATAAAAATTAATATTTTTCATTTAATCCTCTTTTGTGTATGCTTCTCTTGTTTCATTTCTGATGATGAACTTGATTGTCTTTACTCACTTATCTAGTTTTCTATGTTGTTTGAGGAGGAATTTTAAATGTAATACGTTCATGATGAAAATCTCCATTTATTGTGTTACACTCGTGCATTTATTTGAAGATAGAGGGCCCATTTTAATGAAAACACTAATAATATCTTCTTGTTAATTGAAATTTGCAAGTGTATTACATATCCCTGGAGCTGGCTCATATAAAAGTTTTTTGTTGTTTGAGCCCAAGTTACACGTCCTATATTACACCAATTGTCCTGAATTTAGGGATACTTATTCAGTATCGGATACACCCATTTTTCTCAAATATTTTTTAAATTTACAGCAAATGGAGTGTGTACACTTCACAAAAAATGAGGAATCCATCAACATAGGTTTGAGTCATATATTTGTAATGTGTTGGAGTTTTTTTGGTACCATCTTAGCTGTTTAACTTGCTCTTGTTAGATGGGTCAATTTATTCTATAAAATCTAACATTCCCGTAAGGGTTGGTTCTATTTCCATTGTAGATCTGGTAATATGGATTTTAGCATAAGACCTCGCACTCTGCTTGATACCACGTTTCCCCAAAACCTAAAAGCTTAAGTGATGGCGAACATATCATATATAAGTTAACATGGGTTCTTTTATGGGTACTGCTACATTTTTTCAGATTTGTGTCAAATGGAACTAGGTTTTGTGTATTTTGTTTGCATCTGTTAAGCATTTTCTTTCTTTATTGCTTTATATTCAGGTAGTTGGACTAAGTTTATACTATTACGAAATGCTCTGTATACTGTTTAAATGCAACAATTCTATGCCATTAATTTTATTAAATTGCTGCCTTTTCTTTCAATTGATTGTGTATATGTGGCTCATCTTGTTGGTTTTGTAGTATAGTGGATACTTAATCCTTTATTCCTTTTTTCAGAGTTTTTGGCAAGGCCTTACAAAGTTTTAGTAATGCCTTGTTGTTACCATTTTAGTAATGATAAGGCCTTGCAAATGTTGGTTTTTAACAAATTGTTACAGAATTTTGATAAGACTTGAAAACTTTTAGTAAGGCCTCTTAAAAATTGAGAGAACTCGTTTGTGTAAGGGGCTTACCATAAGGCCTTGCCAATTTATGCATTCTGGTGGGTTAGCTTAGTGATTTTCGTAAAAGATGCACTTTATTCAATATACACTCCTATTTATTAAGTTAAAAGGTGGGAAGTGTTTGACCACATGAATGTCTCTAATGATCACTAACTCTAGTGTTTTCTTTGAAGAGGAAAAAAAGTTTAATTTCTCTGATGATTGATAGATATTTGTTAATAAATTGGCTATAGTTATAAAGCTGATATTGGAAATTCAACTACTTGAACTCAATAATCTTTCACCCCTGCATCATGTAGAAGACATTCACTCTATTTCGATTAAAGAATAAATCTGATGAGAAGACTGATTCACCAAACCTACGTGAAGATGAACCATGTAACCATATTGATGATCAAGCTCCACAGGTGAGATTCTTAGAATTTCCAATATATTTTCGACTTCTTAAGATCAAATTACCTGTACAGAGAGTAAAAGAGTATGGAAAATCCAACACTTTTAATATGTAATGTAGGTGCATACTTCACCAGTGGTAAATCTGGAATCATTGTTTAACACTGTGCAGGACTTGGACTTTCTGGCTTCTGACAGCCATGTTAATGACACCAGTGGGCTGCAATTTTTAAATGGAATTGAGTGGGAAGATGATACAGCAACGCACTTTCTGCAAGCAGGTATTGTTGATGAGGTAGATACCTTCCACGAAGACACCTCACCAACTCCTTTCAGTGACTCCAGCTTACCAATGTCATTGAGAAGGGTTCATGTCAATGATGGAGGAGTCAGTAGTGACACAGACATTGAAGTATTTCAGCGACAGGTAAAAATTAGAAAATTATTGTTCATAAGTTATCTAAGAGTCATCCAGTACCTCATGAATCCTTAATTAGGTCTATAGGGTAGTTTCACTGCAGGCTTCGTAATAATAGGCAGAGATTTGCATCTCTGCACGTTATTACAGTGTCATAAAAGGCACTGATACTCTCCTGTAGAAATAAAAATTTGAGTTGTGTTAATCATTTTTTTTCTGCTCAGGCACTCATGCTTGCTACCATCTGGCTCAGTAGACTTTTGACTTTTTAAGTTCATCCAAAAGAAACTAACTAACCCATTTATATCTGTTTGTCTTTCAGCCTTTCCAAGATTTTGAAAATCCAAACTTGTCCGGTGAGCCTGTGGGCTATAAAAGATCCCGACACATGAAAATGGTTGATACATGTAGAAGTTCCAACCTTAATCAGCTCAGACAAACTGAAAGAGGTTCTTTCAGTAGTCATTTTATTGACGATGAAGTGCATGATGAGACTTGTCGTATTGAATCAGCCACTGACGATGACTCTTGCATTGATCCCTTCGATAACCATCAGTTCATGCAAGATTCTACTCCTGAGAACAATTCTCATGAATTATGCTCGAGTGAGGATCCTATAGTCAGGACATTGTTTGAACTTCGCAATCAAACAAAATCCGTTAATTTGGTAAAAACAGTTCAAGTTCAAAAGGAAGTTGGGCACACAAATAAGGTGAGAATGTTGAAGCACAAACTATAAAATTGAAATGTGAATCATTAACTCTAGGAGAGAAAGTGTCACATTGAAGCCAGAATTTACATATAATGAGTGTCTTATAGCTCATTTTCCACAATATTTCTGTTTACAGGTCCAGAAATTATCAAAGTCTAAAGTTGCAGGTGATTTATCCGAAGGACGAGGCCATGCTGAATCTTGGTTTGATTCTGACAGTGAAAGCAAAACTGTTAGAGTTACCAGCAGAAAAAAGGACTTAAAGTTAGCAAGCCAAGCATCATCTAGAGACAATATGATGGGGTTCTTGACATTTCAGGGGACTCCATCCCATTTAAGCAGAAAATCACATGCACCTGCAGTGTATTTTTTCAATGCTCTTCTAGGCATATGTCTCTTTGCCTTTTTCGTTTGGGAAGTTGTGCTATATGGACAGTGGTTCTAGTCTTTCGAAACAAAAGGCTTTCTATATTAGGTAAGAGCACTTCGTTTTTTATTCTGTAAATGTTTTGTTACTAACCAGTCCTCCCATTTCTTATATATTCAATCACTTTTTGCTCTATACACATTGTAGGTACATCACTTGAAATTCAACATTATCGAGTTACAGGAGTTGAACACATGACTTTGAAAAGCTAATTGTGTTGGTCACCAATTTAGCATGGTATTAGAGCGGAAGTGATGTGCTTAAACCTTAATGATTCTAAATTGTTGAATTTAAGTATTGCTCCCTAAAGTGTGCCGAGGCCACATTGGAGGATTAGTAACCAACATATTCTAACACTATTCTTATAAAATACTCTGCTGGAAACACTACAGGAATAAGCAAATTGTATGGGAGAGAGAGCAAAAACAGCAAAGGAAACAAGTCCCCCTCCATAAGCAAGAGTTGAGAGTTTCTTCATATCAAAAATAAATACATAGGTTTTGTCTTCGCTCTAGAAAGGAACAGTTTCTCCATTACCATGCAAACAAAGAGAGTGAAGACCGGTTCTCTTTTCTGATGAGGTGGTGAATGGAATTTTTTCACTTGAAAATAACTCCTGGTTATATGTTTGCCTCACTACTATACAAGAATGCAATGTTGTCTATGTATGTATGACTGATTCTTCGAATAATAGTCTTTATATAGAATCGAGTTTTCGATGATATTCGCATTAAGGAGTCTGTAAAAAAGGGTCTATGCTATCCTTTTTTTTCTTTATTTTGGACAAGAAGTGCTTTTGTATAAATCTGTTGCTTTCTCCATGCAAAATCAAGCAGGAACTAGTTTTAGGGTCAATTTGGAACTGTTTTTCCTTTTGGTTGAAAGTGGTTTTTAATTGCTCAAAACACTTATAAAGTTTTTTTTGCAATCTCTAATGCTTTTGAGACATGCATTACTTACTTTCGAGAAGATGTATATTCTCTTTCTAAAATAATTTGTCATTCAAAATCACTTCTAACATTTTCATCCCATATATATAAATGTTTTTCTTAAAACCATTTTTAACTAATAATTTCATTCTAAGTCACTTTTCTTGAAGCTACTTTTAAGAACACAGTGGAGATTTTGAGCAGTATCTACTTTCAACTGAAATGAAAAATTCGTTATCCCCCAAAGTAAAATTCTCTTTAAATAAATTAAATTAAATAATTTCTCAAGAAACAACTAACTTTGACACGATCATGAGATGTGTCGTATGAAACAAATTTATCATTTGGGTCAAATGGTATGAAACAAATTTTCAAGTTATCAAGAATGGTTTAAAAAGAAACCAACCTTAAATCAATGAGCGGATAGTCTCATGTTTCTAATAAGTTATATCATTATATTATAAGTTGGATGGAAAAATTATTTGATATGGGTAGTCTCGTTAAGTTATCATATAAAAGTCAAATTTACTAACTTCCTAAATTTAATATAAAATATATGCTGATAACTTAAATTCACATTTATAAAATATTAATTACTAAGTATATGTTATTTATAAGATCGATATTTGGATATATAGATCGATCTGGAGCTCAATCCATCTAATAGTTTGATCCAGCTTACAACCCGAATCATCATACAAACCATCCCAAGAAGACCAACCTACACCCGCGCTCATAACGACACTAACAGTATGCGTCTACCTACACATGATATCCTTAGTGATTGGAAGTACGACTACTAGACCGAGCCATGATGTGGTTAACTTCTAGCTGTAAATATATTTTCTTTTACTCTTGTATCCCTTTGACACAGTTTCACGTGTACTTTTTATGTATTTGACATGTATATATGTAATGCTATATATATATATGGACCTTATAAGAGATCCATAAATTCTCACAAAATTCTCTTACTTCTCTCTCTATAAATTGGACCAATCTCAACAATTTGGCGCCCATTGTAGGGCTCAAATTTGAAAATCGAGCTTTGGTTTCTGACCCTGTATCTTCAAGGATTTACCACGAGTTTTGAGAGAAGAGACTTAGTGAGCAAACATAGTTTTCCAAAATCAAAAACCACCATGGTAGGAACACGAGCCAAAGAGCGATTGAAAATAGAAAATGAGGAGGCAACTGATTCTCACGACCATAACTTTCCAGCTCTTAATGAGCCTAGAGTGGAGGTCGATCCCTACCAAGAGCTGGCATGCCAACTTCTTGAGCTAAAAAGAGAGCTCGAGGAAACCAGACGAGAAAATAGGGCGTTTCGATCACAGTAAGACCTAGTCGCCATTGAAGTTTGAGTTGCTAGCTTAAGTGGTAGAACAAGGCATATTTATGTTATGCCCGAGCCTACCCAGGGTGATAACACTACTGAGGTTGACCCTCCTCCTAGCTCAACAGGGCCCAATAACGAGTAGTTGTATAGAAGTATGAAAGCTAAGAGGCATGATTTCGAGCATTGAAGGAAGTTAATAGAAAGAAAGATCAAACCTTGAGAAGGGTCAACGAAAGGAAAGACAAGGGTAAGGCGTATTACGATATGAATATGGATTACGAACAAATATGTGTCTCCTCCTTTTATGATGAAATAGAGAATGACAAGCCTCTAGCCAAGTTTAGTGCTTCCAAGTGCCCGAACTACAATGGTACCAAAGATTTAGTGACTCATGTGCAGTAGTCAAGATAGCTATTTCCCCTGTGAGCCTTACTTGGGGCAAACAAGATGCTATGATGTGTAATCTATTTGCTACTACCATTTGTGATGGTGCATAGAATTGGTTCAATAACTTGGCACATCGTACCATAACCTCGTTTTCATAGTTTGTCAGGTTGTTCATCACCAATTACACCTACAACAAGCCCTTGAGAAAGGTGTCTCATCATATTTTCTCGATCACCTAAGGAAGGGGTGAATCTATTGAAGAGTACATGAGAAGGTTTAGGGAAGAAAAGATAGAGATATAAAATTGCCCTAACTCTACTATGATAGAGGCCTTCTGGTAAGTTTGCTAAAAAATTCTGATTTATTTGTTGAGTTGACCAAGACGATCTCACAGACTTTAGAGGAAATTTATGGAGAGGTGAGAAAATTTATCAATCTGGAGAGAGAACTAGGGTTGGATAAGATTAGCAAGGCAACTGTGGAAGCTCTTCCAGAGAAAGATAAGAGAAGACTAACCCAGATAGGGTTAGTCAAGACAAAAGGATTAACAAAAACAAGTGCTTCAAGCTTAAACACAAGGTAAACAATCAATGGTCTGGGAACATGGGGCTTGGGGGAGGTTATTGTTTCCATTCAGGGGTCCATCTTTGAGGGTGAGCCTAACCCAAGTAGTATCGAGAATGAAGGAAGAGTAGAATTTCAGATGGCCTCCCTAAGGGATACATATAAATGGTGTACTTTCTATAAGGATGTAGGAGAAACAAGAGACTATAGATAGAGGATCTGCTGGCCAGAGGGTACCTAAAAGACCTTATGGGAATCAATAGTAGAGGGGCAGAGCGTTAACCAGAGCGTGAAACATTGAGGCTACCTGCTCCCTCAAGTAGAGATATGAACCCTCATAATGGGTCTAATATAAGGACTATTCACATCATATATAGAGGGCCCGGGCTCAATAGAACCTCTAACAACTCGCTAAGAGATATGCCAAAGACTTGTGTGGCTTTCCGTAGGTCTACAATTTAGAAAGGGTAAGGTCTTCAATTGAAATCTTTTTTATCGGAAAGGATGAGACCTCATCTCCCCATGAAAACCCCTTTGTGATTACCTTGAGGATAGGATCCTACGATGTTTTCCAGATCATGATCGATACCAGGAGCTTTGTTGACCTTCTTTTTCTGCCAACAATAAGGGCCCTAGGTATAAAATAGGTCGACATAGTAATGAGAGAGGTACCCTTGGTGGGATTCAACAGTAGCACCACCTATGTAATTGGGATTATGGTCTTTCAAGTAATGGAATAAAGATCTATAGTGATTACCAACGTCGTGGTAATTGATGTCCCGACACATTACAATGTCATCCTAGGTGGACCATGGATACACAAGATGAAAGCGATCCCATCCATCTTCCACCAAGTCATTAAATATCCAATTGAGAAGGGCATAAAGGAAATAAGGAGGGACCAAGAAAAGGCCATAATATGTTATAATGCTACTATGAAAGGAACCAATGCCAAGTTGCAACCATAGTATGGGCCTTTTCATAAAAGGCCAGAAGGTGCATGTCTAGCAAAGTTAGTCAACACAAACAAAGTGCGAGATCTACCTATGAGGGACAAGGAGGGAGACCACTCTTTAAAACTAAGCATGGATTTGACAATGTAGGTGAGGGAGTAGCTATCTCATATCCTGGGATCGACGCTAAAATCATAACCCATATATTGAATGTCGATCCAAGAGTTAGACCTGTCAAGCAAATGAAGATGTAGTTCCCTAGAGAAAACAATGAGGTGATTAAAAATCAAGTCACCACACTCAAAGAGACAGAGATTATTTAGAGATGATACTACTACAAAAAAGTATTAAATTCAGTTCGCTGAACTGACTTTAAATGAAATGACTTAAAATTTAAAGTCGATTCACGCAATGAACCGACTTTACATTATGTGAACCGACTTTAAATTTTTAATTTTTTTTTACAAAATTTACTCATTTTCTATTATACTCAAATTAAAACCTGTATTCGATCACTAAATAATAGTAGAAAAAAATTTGTTTAACAAATAGTTTAAATAATACAAAAAATTGAAAAATAAAATATTAATTAATAGTAGAAAAATTATCATGGTGTTGTTTTATGTTATTCAAAATTATCATATTTTCTCCTGATATTATAATACAAACCTACATATATAATACAAAAATTTATACATATAAATTATAATACATAATAAGAGAAAAAAATATGAATAATAAATACGTAGGATTAATAGAAATACTTACAAGAGTAAATGAAGTAACAAAATGAAGGAAATGAAGAAAAAATGGTGTTTTGTAAATGAGAAATGGGTATAAAACATTTGAGTATTTTGGTCAAAAAAATAGGAGATCTAAAAGATTAGTTAGAGAGGAAGAAAACTCACTAACTGACGCTGGAATTGGTGGTCGTAGGTGGTCGGAAGATGAGAAAGAGTGGAGGAGAAGTGGATGAGGTTTTGGGTTTTTGAGAGTTATGTTGTGCTTGGAATAGTTTATGTCTGGGGAAGAAAGAAGAGAAAAGAATTTATCCACGTGTGTAGCGTCGGTTCTACATGTCAACCGACGCTATCCATATAGGACGTAGCGTCGGTTGACGTGGTGAACCGACGTTATCCACGTAGCGTAGCGTCGGTTGACACCTGGAATTGACGTTACGTCCACGTGTAGCATTGGTTCGACACATCAACCAATACTACGTTCTACGTGTATAACATCAATTCTACACCGAACTGACTTTAAATTCATTATAAGTCAATTTTTTCAAAAAACTAACTTTACATATCGACTTAAATACCCCTTTTGTAGTTGTGTGAACTACCCCTATTGATTATCAAATGTAGTGCAAGTGAAGAAGGCTTGTGGATCACCTCGTATATTTGTGGCCTTCACAGATTTAAATGATGCATCACCTAAAGATTATTTCCCCTTCCCAAATATTGATCAGATGGTTGATGCCACTATTGGTTTCGACTTAATGAGTTTTTTGGATGCATATTCTGGTTATCATTATATCATAATGCATCTAGAGGATAAGGATAAAACATCTTTCATCACTAAGGAATGTACCTTTTTCTACACTAGAATGCCCTTCGGATTGAAAAATGCAGGAGCTACCTAACAATGCCTCATCAATAAGATGTTTGCGAGCCAGTTGGGAAGGAATCTAGAGGCATATGTCGATGGCATGGAGGTAAATTCAGCACAACAATAGACTATGAAAAGGATTTAGAGGAAATATTCTCCGTAATCCAAAGGTACGGGATGAGACTTAACCCTAAGAAATGTGTTTTTGGTGTTGCTTTAGGGAATTTATTGGGGTACCTTATATCTGCCTATGGGATAAAGGCCAACTCAGACCAGATACAAGCTCTGGTCACCATAAGGCCTTCTACTAGTCTAAAAGAGATTCATTAGTTGAATGAAAGAATGGTGACACTGAATAGATTCATTTCTAAGTGCACAAATAAGTGTTTTACATTATTCAAAATGCTACGAAAGAACACATATGTTTTTTGGAATGAAGATTGTGACAAAGCCTTTCAAATAATTAAAGAGAACTTGAGTAAACCTCATGTCCTAATCAGCCTTATCCTAGGATAAATGCTTTATTTGTATTTGGTTGTGGCCCCCCCATACTTGCGGTTCTATACTCCTAGCCAAAAAAGCCAAGGTTCAACACCCTATCTACTACGTTATCCAAATCTTAACAGATGCCCAAAGTAGGTATCTAATGATCAACAAGTTGGCCTTTGCCCTGAAAATTAGTGCACAAAAGCTTAGACATTACTTTGGATTGCACACAGTGGTAGTACTCACATCCCAACTACTTAAGAATGTATTAACAAGGCCAGAAGTCACGAGAGGATTGGCAAAAATCTCTATAGATCTAGATGAGTACGATATCAAGTATATGGCTAGAACCACCATGAGGAGGTAAGTGGTGGCTGAGATAAAATATGAAGTATATGGCATCGATCAAAAAGAAAGGCTGACCTGGTAGGTATTCGTTGATGGCACGCACAACTTCAATGGTACTAGGTTAGGAATGTTCATAGTTGATCACAAGGAAAATTATTTCGAGTAGGCTATCGGATTGGACTTTTAGATAACTAATAATGTTGTGAAGTATTAGGCAACTATATTCAGGACCATGATGGTAAAGAAGCTCGGAGCAGATAACATTACCTTACATAATGACTCGCGACTGGTGGTTAACCAATATTTGGGAACATTTGAGGCTAAGGATAGCAAGATGAGGAGATATCTAGAGAGACTAAGAAAGGAGTGCTTAAAATTTTCCAACTTTCAGATCAAGCAGATAGCTAAGAATGAGAATGGTCATACCAATACTTTGGCCATAGTAACATTCGTATGAAAGGCCAACCGTACTCGAGTAGTATTAGTAATGATTCTAATAGAGGCTAGCTTAGAGAAGACCAAAAAAATAGTCGGGAGCGTAGATGCTACCACAAGCTTATGGTTCACCCTGATATTTGACTTATAAGACATGGGTACTATTGGATCATGAAGGAGATTAAGGCTAAGATAGGTCGATACTTCATTAAAAATGAAAAATTATACAACAACTAGAGGATCGTGAAGGAGATTAAGGCTAAGGTAGGTCGATATGTCATTAAAAATGATAAATTATATAGAAGGACTGTATTCAGACCAAAGATCTTGTGTATAGCTAGGGTGGGGTCTGAAAGAGTTATATTCGAAGCCTACGAGGGAGAGCGTGGCTCCCATTCAGGTGGAATGAGGTTATCCCAATGAATTATAAGACATGGGTACAAGTGAGGGCTTAATATAGTAGGGCCTTTACCCCAAGCAAGGTGCCAAAATAAGTTTCTATTAGTAACCATAGATTATTTTTCCAAATGGATTGAGGTGGAACCCCTAGGAAAGATATAGGAAGAGGAAATGATTCAGTTCATATGGAAATCTATAATTTGTCATTTCATGATGCCCAAGGATCTAGTCATTGATAATGTAAGAGAGTTTATGGGCTGTAACATCAAAGAATTTGCTAGCAAGTAAAACATCAATATGTGCCATTCAACGTTGTATTATCCATAAGCCAACGACTAAGCCAAATTTTCTAACAAGTTGATGATCACCTTGCTAAAGAAAAGGTTGGAGGGCATTAAAAAAATATGGGTTGAGGAGCTATGGAGAGAATTGTGGGCTACCAGAACTAGCCCCCAATGGAGCACCAACGAGACACATTTCTCGCTAGTATATAGGAATGAGGTTGTAATACCAACTAAGATTATAGTTCCTACTATAAGATTAGCTCTAATCGAGGATTGAAATGCCACATGGAGAGGATTTAAGCTGACCCTCATAAAGGAAAAAAAGATGAGGCCTTGAGAAGGATAGTTAGGCAAAAACAGAGAGTAGAAGACTATTACAACAAGGTCGTGCATTTCAAAGCTTTTTCCATAAGTGACTGGGTTCCTAGAAGAGTCTTCCCCAACAAGAAAGAATAGATGGTTGGAAATTTGGGTGCAAATTGAAAGGACCCATACCAAAGAAACAACTCCAAGATGGGCCTACTTATTGAAAAGTATTGAGGGAGTTGATGATAACACATGTTGGAATGCCTAGCACTTGAAAAAGTATTACTTCTAGTGATATCTGATTTGTCACTCTCATGTATCGTCCTTATATATATATGAAGCAACTATTTACAAGCAATAAATCTCTTACGATGTTATTTTTAAAGTGTTGATCATCTCAATCACAGGTCAGGTCAAATGCTCTCTCTTAAAAAGAGTTGTTTACCTTAGTCATTGATGACTCTATGAAAGTAGAATCATTAGGGCACTTTTTTACTTAATATTTTTTTATTCAATAAATAGTATTTTTGGCTAAAATATTAAAATATAAACTTTTTAGTGAAAAAAGGGTGAAAATATAATTTTTGGGATTTTTTATGAATTTTTAACGCATGATCAATCAAAAATTGACACGTGGCCTGTCATGCAAGCAAATGAGCTAACTAAACAAGCCACGTGGACACCACACAAGTAGTGATAGTAAATTTTAGATCGCTGCTTGTGAAGAACGAAATAACGTGTGCCATATGTCAACATGACATTCAATCCAAGCTCGAAGAACGGTCAAACCTTCACACCATGTGGTGCTAACTAAACATATGTTGACTCAGACTAGTCTTCCCTACCACGCATCGCACTTTGATTTTCCCATTGAATTCTGTGTGACACGTGTTACGCTGTGATTGGTTAACGTTGTTGATTTTGCTTGTTTTGATCTCAACCTTTGATCTGATGGTCCAAATTGTACCTGAGTTATATTTAAGTCCCTAATCATTCCATAAACACTAATAAGCTACCATTAGCATAATTTTGATTAGTTTTGGGAGCTAAAAAGTGAGAGAAAGACAGAAAAAAAAATCAATAGAAGATACAATTTTGGTAGAGATTTAAGAGAAAATTAGCACTATAATTCAAGAGATTGATTGTATTTATTTTTCTACTCTTTTCTTTATTTATTTTTATGTCGTTTTTTATGAAAAATATGAGCTTTATGAACAAAAATATGTGTAGTTAATTTATTAATCTAAGAATCTTATGAACCCAATTTTTACCATGTAATGATTTGATATTTTACCCCAATTATAATTTAATTATATTATTTAATCTAATTTTTATGCTATTAATTTTTTGCCAATATTTTATCTATAGAGATAATTAAATAGATTTGAGAGAATTATTTAATTGTTTGTCTTTATTAAATAACATGCATAGTTTCTAGGCAGAGATATATGATTCTTATATATGTGATCTATAATTGATGAACTTAATGAGTAGTATGCAATTTAATTAGAACGAGAGTCTGATTAAATTAATTACTATATGATGTGTAGTTTACTTGAGAGAGTAATACATGCTAGGTTAGATTAAATTTATCATGTAATTAATTGATAATTATATTAAGGGTATTTTGGGGATTCATATATTTAGAAAATTAGGGGATAAAATATTCTTAGATATTTTCTCATATATATATTTAGTTATTTTTATTTTTTTTAGTTTTAAAAATTAGTTTCTAATAAAATAATCTCTATATGAATGATCTTTTCTTATCACTATATTATTTGTTACGATATGTATACTTGCGTATTCATTGCACACACAATTTGTGTGGTCATACACCAGGTAGAACACTCTTCTTCAAAAAGAGTTGAACACATCGATCATGGACCAACTAGAATTCTCTCCCTTAGAAAGAGCTTATCACGTCAGTCATAAACCATATAGAGCACTCTTCTTCAAAAAATGTTGATCACCTCAATCACAAACTAGAAAGAACGTTCTCTTTCAAAAATAATTGATCACCTTGGTCACAAACCAGGTAAAGTGCTTTCTTTCAAAGAGAGTTGATCACCTCGATCACAAACTAGGTAGAGTGCTCTCCTTAAAAAATAGTTGATCACCTCGGTCATGGATGAGGTAGAACGCCTTCCCTCAGAAATAATTCATCACCATGGACCAAGTAGAGTGCTCTCCCTCAAAAAGAGTTGATCACCTTGGTTATTGATTGACGCACACGAAGTGTGTGCATTGAATACATAAGTATACATATCATAACAAGTAATATAATGATAAAAAAATATCGTTTTTATGGAGATTATTTTATTAGAAACTAATTTTTAAAACTAAAAAAATAAAAATCAATTTTTTTGTGTTTTTATATTTTAAAAAAGAAAAATTAAAATAACTAAAAATAAATAGCAAAAATTAATTAAATCAAATTTGGTAACTAAAAAAGATATATGAGAAAATATCTAGGAATATTTAATCCATTAATTTTCTAAACATGTGAATCGCTAAAATCCCTCCAATATAATTATCAATTAATAATATGATCAATTGAATCTAACATAGTATGTATTCCTCTCTCAAGTAAACTACACACCATATAGTAATTGATTTAATCACACTCTTATGCCAATTAAATTGCATACTACTCATTAAGTTCATCAATTATAGATCACATACATAAGAATTATACATCTCTACCTAGAAACTATGCATGTTATTTAATCAAGATAAACAATTAAATAATTCTCTTAAATATATTTAATTTCCTCTATAGATAAATTATTGGCCAAATAATTAATAGCATACAAATTAGATTAAATAATATAATTAAATTAAAATTATAATTGGGGTAAAATATTAGATCATCACATGGTGAAAATTGGGTTTATAAGATCCCTAGATTAATAAATTAATTACACATAATTGTGTTCATAAAGCTCATATTTTTCATAAAGAAAGACATAAAAATTGATAAAGAAAAGAGTAAAAGAAGAAATACAATCAATCTCTAGAATTGTAGAATTAATCTCCTCTTCAATCTCCACCAAAATTGTGTATTCTCTGGAATTTGTTTTGTATTTTTCTCTCTTTTTAGCTCCAAAAATTGATCAAAATTATACTGATGGAGGAAAATTAGAATTTATGGAGTGATTATAGGCTTAATTATTGCTCAGGTGTGATGTAAGGATATGATCAAAACAAGCAAAACTAACAGTTCCAGCCAATCACAGTGCGACACATGGTATTAGAAATTCAGTGGGCGAATCAGGGAGTGACACATTGTAGCGGAGACCGGTCAGAGGCAACACTTGTTGAGTCAGTGACACGTGGCACTACATGATTTGTGGAAACAAATGGTATGATGCATGGGTGGAACGTACAGAGCAATGGTGTAGAGACACGTGGCATGACGCGTTGACCAATTTCCGAACTCGGATTGAACGTTGTGCTGACACATGGCTCGTGTTTCATCTTTTTCACACGTGGTGTAACATGATTAGCTCTCCGAGCTTGCATGGCATCTGTGTCGCTTACCTAGTCAACTCCTCTACTTGTGTGCCATACCACGTGGTAGCTCTTGATTTGTCCTATGTTAAAAATTCGTAAAAAATTCATAAAAATTCCAAAAAAAATCCAAAAATTATATTTTCACTAAAAGTTTATATTTTAATTTCTTTTGCAATAAAAATTCTATTTATTAAATAAAATAAGTAAATATTAAGTAAAAAAAGTACGATAATGACTCTACTTTCATAAAGTCATCAGTTACAGACTAGGTATAACGCTCTCTTTGAAAAAGAGTTTATCACCTTGGTCATGGACTAGGTAGAATGCTCTACTTCAAAAAGAGTTGATAACCTTGGTCATGGACTAGGTGGAATGCTCTCCGTTAGAAAGAGTTGATCACCTAGTTCACAAACCAAGTAGAATTATTTTCTTCAAAAAAGAGTTGATCAATTCAGTTATGGACCAGATAGGGCGCTCTCCCGCAGAAAGAGTTGATCACCTTGATCACATACGAGGTAGAAAACCCCCACCACAAAAAAATAAAGTACATTAATCAAGAGTCATTGGTTCATTTTATTAAAAAAAAGTTTATTGCTCGAGCTTACAAAGCCTTCAAAATTTATTGGACCACAAAAGTTAAAAGTTTTTCAAACGTTTGGATGCACAATCGGTGTTTGGGTCATCTATCTCCTCTACCAAGGGCAACAACTTGGCCTAAATCTTGACAACTTTCTTATGAATATTGGACCCCATTTCAGTACGGGCCAAGCTCGAGTTGAGTATGGAATGTTCCAATTCCTCAACAACATCCATCATTTTGAGAAAGACCCTCTCAGATGGGTTTCGTATAGAAGTTTTCCCAATGGAACTCCCTATCAAAGAGAGAAACCATCTTGGTCCTTCTATCTCGAGCTCATGTTTATGATAGTTTCTCATTGCAAAAGGTGAGCTCACACTTGGTTTCTTTATAAAGAAAAAGCTTATCTTTGAGCCTAGCTAGCTCAATTCTTAATTTCTATATCTCAAACTTAAGTCTAACATAATCCAATTTTAAAGTTCGAGCTGAATGTCTATTTTCCTTGTCAGAGTTCATAAGGTTCGTATAAGAAAGATGGGAAAAAAACTTTAACTGCTTCAAGCAAAAGGAAAGAATGTTTGAATTTTACAACACTCATAACCCCCTTTTATAGTGAATAATGATGGGGAAAATTTAATGACACGTGTCTTTTAAAATAGGAAAGTAGGTTAGGATTATAAATAAATACTATAAATTCCATAAATACACAATCACACGTAAGTTGTTCCCAAAATCAATTGTTTCTCATCAATAACAAAGGGTTACAAGTGCGAGCTCACGACCACACAATAGAGAATGGTATTGAGCATAAAACATAAAGATACATTGATTAGAAAGGGTTATATATGGTACCCAATATGTGGAAAAGACAGAGAATATGGGTTTGGAATATAAGGAGGCTCAATACAAGGCCAATATCAGAGGTCCCTAGTACCACCCCCTCCATCCCCTACTCTGAGTCCATCACTACTCGTACTAGAGTCCAAGCCATGTTTGTCACCCTTATCTTAAGTTTGAGTAGGCAAGTACTAGAGAGTGATTAGGATATTTAGGATTTGATAGTAGTATTCCTCCAGGCCCTTCTTATTGGCCTCATCCTTGAAGAATTCCATGGCAAGGTTGTACCCTATCTCGAAGCTCTAGGAAAGTTGTTCTTTCATTGCCTCATACTCGCGCTTCCTCTAGCTCTCCTCGAGCATACAAGTTTACACTCCACTTGAGCCTTTCTTTGGGCCTTCTTGAGCTGTTCAAAATGCCTCGAGATATCATTCAACTCATTTTTGGCCTAGGATAATTTCTCATTCTTTTCAATAGCCTCCCCTTCCCACTTGTTGGCTTTGGCTAGAAAGATGACGTATTTAACTCAAATTGAAGCATATACCTCTTTTTTTATCGCAAGCTCATGCTTCAAACTCTCCACACCTCAAACCTTGATCAACCCATAAAAGAGCTGGGCTTGAAAATAAGATAAACAATGTGAGGTTTGTAAAATAGAAAAGCCTAAGGCTCAATTAGAAACAAGGTCAGATTAGCACTTGCGTGGTACATGAGGTGACTGAGCACGACCTTGACGTCTACACCTTCACATATGATATCAAGTTTCCTTTCATATATCATGTAGGAAAGATGGATCATGTGGTGACCTAACCTATCTAGTGCCATACCCTTGTATAAGGTCACTCCCTCTACATCAGTCATGAAGCCCTTGATGACACCCTTCCCTTCCTCGAATCCCTCACAAGGGGAGTATATGCTTACTGACCTATGTTGATGGGTGAGGAGAGGTGTGGACTCAGGGATACCAATGAAGGCTCAAATACATTCATAGGCACATGCTCATCGATGATGACTCTAATCTTCCTTTTTGGCAAGGTTAGGGTGCCCTCTTATCTAGAGGAATTACTCTTTTTCTTCCTTGTGGAGCTCATCCCTCCATACTGGGTGTGCTTACTCTAATGCTGTGCCAATAGCTCAGAGGCATCAAACTCTATGTTATCTATAAAGACAGAACAATGGTTTTAGTTTTACAAGTATAGAATAAATACAAAGAGCTAAATAAAAAGAAATTTATGGGCTTAGAGCTAGTTTATCATTATCTGGTACCACCTCAAACCTCCCCCTAATAGTCTTTGGGAGGGGTCCTGCACTTTGAGGGTGCTTCGCCTCTTGACTTAAGGTATTGATAAATGAGCTCATATTTTTTATCATGACCTTGGTATCAATCCATTTGCTTTTTATCAACCTGACGTCATTATCTGGAATCTCCTACCAACTAGAGACATAGAAGAAATATTCCTTCAATTTCTTCTCATTTTTGGGGAAGATCATATTTATTCCACAATTATGTTTCATGGACATATAAACCTTCGTTGCGTCTATAGGATTCTACTTAATACATATGCCTCATTGAACTCGGGCATCTCTAGTTCGATAGCGAGCTCTCTGCATATCAATGTAAGGTAGAGTAGGTACCTCCATCCATTAGGCATCAATTGTCCTGGCGCAAGCTAAGTCATAGCCAAAAATTTCCTTATAAAAGGGTATATGGAAATCTAACCCCCAGCCATAAGGCCTTCTCGTGGAAGACGGTCTACCCAATTGAAGGTGGGTTGCTATCATGAGCTCCTGACATAGGAATCATTATCTAGACCGAGGAGGGAATGTTGTATGTTCTTCTTATCCTCTCCTCGTCCTAAGGTGACAACCCATTGGTCTTGACCTTAGCCATCCAAAATTTGGTACGACCTGTTGGCTCCCCAATCCTTTTATTTCTTATCTTCTTCCTCCATGACCTCAGGACTAATATCTGTGTTTGAGCCATGTTAAACCTAATTGTAGGTATAGCCCGAGGATGAAAGATGGAGGTAGAGGGTTAGGGTTAGGACAACTCCATTTTGTTCAAGGTTCTTATTTCATTAGTAGATCCTGTGATGAAACTTTTTGGTTGACCCGAGAAAGTGGGATATTGTGGGCTTTCCCAGGACAAGCCGTAAGTACTTTCTCTGTGCATGATCTCTACAAAATATCAAGAAATAAAGATTACCTAGAGTCAAGTTTGAAATAAAAGAGGGAATAATTCTTTAAACTTACCTGAAAAGAAAGTAGAAAACTATTAGATTCAATGAGTTTTTTTCTTGAAAACCCGAGCAAGTAAACTATGTGTCAAACTTATTTTCTTATCACCGAATTAAGAATTTATATGGCTGGAATTGAGACAATAGAGCATTTTTTTATTAATTTTTGTCTGATGTGTTGGAGGTTATGAAAGGAGGAGAGGCCCATGCTCCTTCTTATATAAAGGTCCATGTTTCCCTTTCCAATCATCTGACAAACATTTATTGAGGGAACTAAACATTTTAGATTTGTTGCTCGGATATTACTCTTACACCCCTATTCAAGACCCAAGTTGAAAGAGTATGAGGATTGGATGTTTGGACGTATAGATCGACCCGGAGCTCAATTCATCTAATAGCCTGATCTAGTTGACAGCTTGAGTCATCATATGAATCATCCTAGTAAGACCTACCTACACCCTCACTTATAACGACACTAGTAGTATGGGTCAGCCTACACATGAGACCCTTAGTGATTGGAAGGTCAACCACCAGATCGAGCCATGGTGTGATCGACCTCTAGCTATAAATATATATATTTTTGCTCTTGTACCCCTCTGACATACTGTGACGTGTACCCTCTATGTAATTGATACGTGTACATACAATTTTTTCTATATATATGGACCATCAACACATTCTAACAAATTCTCTAACTTCTCTCTTGTTTCTCTTTCTGTGAATGAGATCAATCTCAATACCATCTTTGATTCAAATATAAAAATAGGCTCATTTTACTAAAAAAGGTTTACATAAGTAGACGCTTAAATTCTCTAAATCTTTTCTAATCTAAGTTCACTTATATAGAAACTGACTTAAGTAGTAGATATAACATCTCAAAATATCATTATTTTTGAAGTGTTTGTTAGTTATTTATAGGATTAATATGAAAAAAACTTAATAAACATAAAATAAGTTAATATTATATTTTATCAATGTGAAACTTCTATATCTACTCTTTAAGACATAGATATTGGAAAGGAATTTTTTTTTATCAAAATAAAGAACCGATAATGGATACTTTGACTTGTTTCATTTGATCAAGTGAGATAAATGGTAATAAGGTATGTTCTTCAAGTGGGAGCATAACGGATTGGAAATCTTCAATGGTAGGGCCATACCAATATTAGTTCAAATTAAACCAACTTATATATATTAACTTATTTTTTTTTTCTATTTATCTCTTAGTTTTTTTAAAAATTAAAAGTATTAACACAATATCTTAATCATCTTTAATCTTAAATATATTTTTATATTTGTAAGTATGATATAGATAATATTTTATTTCACATTATTTGCTAGGAAAATTTCTATTAATTAATTGAAATTATTAAATAATTTAATTATAAGATAAATAAATAAAAAATTAATACACACAAACATTTTTCTCTTTCATTCGGGTGTAAGAATGGTTTCTTTTATGGTTTTCATTTGTTTATTTAGAGTGTTATTAATAGTGTTTTCATATATTTAATAAATATGCTTGAGTATATATCTTCTATTAAAGGAGAACTCTCTCTTCAATGATCAAAACAAAGCAAATATTAAAAGAAAAAAAAGTTAGAAAAAAGATGATACAGATGGTTAGAATTTTTCCTCAATATAGGCTACTTTAAAAGCATAAAATTTTATATTTAAATTATATGAAATCATATTATACAAATAATAGTATTTAACTTTTCAATAAAGTTAAATGTGTATTTTATTTCAAAATAAAATTAATAAAGTAGAAGGTACAAAATAAAATACACTTTTAAAGATTAAAAACCTATAGCATTTCAACTAGAAAAATGGAAACATTAACTAATCCTTTCTATCAAAGATTAGAACCGAACAATAATAATTAAATAGTAGAGTATTTCTGCAATGGAAAAATATCAAAAGAATACTTCATATAATTTAAGTTACTAATCTATGATTGAATTAGACTAGTTTACTAATTTTGTATATAATGTTTTTTTTAACTATATTGAAATATGTTTTATTTATTTATTTAAAGCATAGTATAACACTCTAACGCAGAGCTATTGAAAAGAAAAAAAAGGAAAAATTAATTTATCAAAACAAAGAACAGCGATAATTGATGCTTTCGCTTGTTTAATTACGTAGTAGGTAAAAAGATAGATGAGTGATATGTTCTTCCAAGGGGGAGCATAACAAACTAAAGCACAAGGATTGGAAATCTTCAGATGGTGGGGGCCATAAATTACAAAACTTGGGTTTTTTATGTAACAAACTTGGGTATCAAGTCTAAAAGACACAAGACAATTTTGAAAGATTTGGTTAATATATCAAATAAGTTTCGACAACATTAACAAGATATTTACATGTTAAGTAGGGTGAAAAGATTATTCCCTCAATTATTTAACATATTTTTTTTTATTTTTCTTTTATAAAAAAAATATATTAATTTTTATACTATGTTATAAAACATATCTCTATATACGTTATAAGAAAAATAAACACATTTTTTTCTTGAATTGGAAATAAAAATAAAAGTTTGTATATAAATATTTGTTTTTTTTTCTTAAGATGTGGTTAAATTTATTTAAAATATCAAATCTAAACCTAATAAATAAGGATTTTTATTTAGACACTCGTAGTTACTCTCGTCGCTCACGTTTTATATATAACTTAAATCATTTTTAAATTAGTCAAAAATTTGGTCAAAAATCTCTAAATTAATAATTTTTTTACATTATTATATAAACTATATTTTCTGATTGATAATATGATATTTCACCAATTCCATTTAGCACTTTAATTTCTTTAATTTTTCTATAATAATTTTATAAGAAGTTTTTAATGATTCATTTTGAAAACAATCACAATTCTATATTTATATAATACTTATTAAAATCATCTTATTTCTTCTTAATAATAAAAAATTAAGTAAATAAAATATGTGATTGTAATAACTTTTATGTTAAATTATATGATATATATATATATATATTTATGTTTCAATTATATGAGGCTTTTATATCATATTATGAATATATTTTCAAAACCATTAAACAACCCTCTTTTATTTTATAGATTGGCTTGAATGTTTTTTTTTTAGATCATAGATCAAATAATAGTTTGAATTTTTTAAAACCATTAAGATAAGATTAACCTATAAAATAACTCAAAAAATTAACCTAATTAATCACCCCAAAACCTTACCTTATAATCACTACCATTGTCAACCACCACAATGGTCCATCATCATATGAAAAATCTTAAATCAGTGATCATTCATAACGTCAAACACCACCTCTCCAAATTCTCTCTTTTTGTTCCTTATAAGTTTTAATTGTTAAATTCCTAATCTTAATTTATCTTCTTCTTTCTCCTCAATTCTATTTTTTTTCAATTTATATCATCATTTTTAAATGAAAATTTAGACAAAAAGAAAATCACACTATATCAAAATTTAATTTTAATATAAATGTAAATTCCGACTAAACAAAATTCAAAGTATATCAAAATTTAGATTTAACATATTTATTAAATTAAATTAATAAGAAAAAAATATATTAGATAAGTTCATACAATAAAATACTCTCTTTATATTAATAAAGAAAACTTAAAAACACATGTTTAAAATGTATAAAAATTTAATATATTTATAAATATGAGTTAAGCATATCTTTATAATAAACATAAAACATATATTTACTACTTTAAAAAAATTAAAATAAAACTTGTCTTACAAAAATCTTATCTGCTAAAATCCAAGTTAAATGACAACGAAGGGAAAAAAAATAACTTTTCAATAAAATATACCCCGGGAAATGACGTGTTTTTCTTATTATTTCCTTTTATTTTTGCTCAACTCCTTGCTTACTAAGTTGAAACAACTTCGTCACTAAGCCGAAGACTTGAAAGACTATTTTTTAATCATACACTCACTCTAGTCAAAGCACTGTGTCATAAACTTATATCTCTCTTTTGTCTATCCACCTCATACTATATATAGAGACTCTTAGCTCAGGCATTTTTCCTCCAACAAACATTCTTGCATCATGCTCTCTCTGAAATCTCTTTGAGACATAGCTCAGTTGATGTATCTTCTTCCACAAATTTTGGGAAACTTAAATGCAGTTAAACTTTGACTGATATTCTGATTCACCTAGTAGTCTGCAATTTATTGTGAGTAAATTGATTATTATTATTGAAAATATCTATTGAGAAAGATGAGAGACATAAGAGTAAGAGAGTTGCCAAGGGGTTATGAATTTCGTCCTACAGATGAAGAGCTTGTGGGTTACTACTTAATGAGGAAGGTTCAAGGTATCGATTTTGAAGTTGATCAAGTCATCGCTGAGATTGATATCTGCAAATTTGAGCCTTGGATTTTATGTGGTAACCCTCAAATTTTTTTCTTTCTATTTTTGTTCATTTCAAAGATTGTATTTTTGTGGGTTTTTGATAAAAATGAAAAAAAATGTAGATAAGTCGAAGATTAAATCGGATGACCCAGAATGGTTCTTCATAAGTCCTCCTGTGAAAAAGTATGCAAACAGTAAAAGGATGAACAGGGCTACCGATTTTGGGCATTGGAAAGTCACTGGCAAAGAACGTTATGTTACTAATCAGAAGACCAAAACAGTAATTGGAAAGAAAAGAACTTTGGTTTTCTATGAAGGGCATAGTTCTTCTAAGAATAACTGTTCCAAAAAGACTGATTGGGTCTTACACGAATACCGTCTTATCGAAGACCTTCCCAATCAGGTTCTTCATTACCTTAACCTCTTTTAATTTCTTTGTTCTTTTAGTGGGTAATCGTTTTTTCTGATTTTTGGTTTTGTAGATTTTTGTTGTTATGCTGTATTTTGGTGTTGTTGGGTGGAGTGTCATAACATCTGAAATACAAATCAATCTCTTCGCCATCTTCTTACATATTTAGGCATCTGAAATACAAATAAATTTAGGCTCCTTCTGAACATATTCTCTTTTGGTTGAAATTGTTTTTGAATGTGTCAGATCACTTTGAAAGCAATCTCAAGAGATGCTTTCAAAATTTTGAGATTCTACTTTTACCACAAGTAATTTGAGATTATTTAGATATATTGTCTTCATCCAGAGTCACTCAAACACTTATATTCTTTTTTTTTGCCAAAACAGCTAAGGGTTTTTTGGAACTGCATCTCCATGAAGTATTTCAAATGACTTATAGTGCTTTTAAGGTTGTTTGTCTATCTCCATGAGAAGTAATTAAATTTTGAGAAACATTCAAAACTATTTCTCACAAAGTAAGTATTATTTCATTAAAAACAAAATTAATACTTCTTTGAAAGAATTTTTCATATTGATTGCTAGATATCATTGAAAGTATTATGATTCATTTGAAAGCACTTTCCATCAAAAGGAGAATCAATTTCAAAGGGATCCATGTCAAACACTTTAATGCTTCTCTTTAAAACATTTTTAACCGAATTACTTCTAAAGAAGCACAACTAAACTGGCCCTATATACATCTCTTAAAATCATTTTTGAATAAATCACCTCATTTCAAACATATTCCAATTAAACCACTGCCATGATTGAAGCATATCGAAACGGATCCTTATCTTTTATGTTCAATTCTTTAACATTTAGCATTGTCCATCTGACTATTAGCATCCAAAAATTTCTGATGCATGTGTCATTTTTAAGTTTTCACTCACAATTGCTAACTTGTAATAATGTGTGAATCAGACACGTTACTAGACACATTCATAGGCCATTCTTTGTAAGATAATACTTTGCCATTCATGAAATTGCTGAGTGAATTCTAGCTTTTCCGTAAAGTTTCAAATTATAAGTATTGTTTGGTATAAAAAAACTCATACTTTTGTGCCCCTTGAATTATAGAAGGAACTTGTTCTTTATCGTTTAAAGGATAAATCGGACGAAAATGTTGATAGTCCAAAATTTGAAGATAGTGACCCAGGTGGTCATTTGACAACTGATTTTGAAGATCAAGCAGTAGATGACGCGACTCCAAAGGTGAGAATGTAGCAATAGAAGCATATTGAAATCTTACATTTGCTTGTTTATTGATTTGTTATCTGATGAAAAATATTATTTGGATGGAAAGACTGATACTCCAACATGCGAAGAAAGCGAGCCAACTAACCACCTAACAACAGATTTTGACGATGAAACAGCGCTTGATACGACTCAAAAGGTGAGAATGAGCATGTCATTTGGATGTTTCTTAAGTTATATGCTGAAGCATATTGAAATTTAACTAGTGTTTGCTGTTTCTTTTTTAAAGATTGATACTCCAAAATGTGAAGACAATGGGTCGAGTAGCAACGTGACGACCGATTCTGAAAATCAAGCCATATTTGATTATGATATGAATGAAGAGGTGAAAATGATAATATTATTTGGATTTAGTCAGATCAATTTACTTTTATGTAAGAATAAAGCATTTTGATTTCTAACTCATGTTTTTTGATTTATAATATGGGCATTATTAACTCAGTTGGGTGCGATTCTTGGCCCTATCCTCGACGACCTGCCATCCTTGATGTTGCTTCTAGAACAATTTGAAGAAAATGAGTCAAATGCTCTGGTTGCAAACAGAAGCTATAGCGATCCATCAAGCAAGCTCCAATTTTCAGCTGGAGCTATTCAACAAAAAGAGGATACTGTAGCAATCGTGACACCGTTCATTAACAACCCCCAGCAGACATCGTTGAAAAGGCCTTATGTTGGTGGTGGAGAAAGCAATGACACAGACACTGAAGCGATTCAAAGACGGGTAAAGAATCGTTCTTCATGTGCTATTGGAAATTTTTTTCAATAGCTCATGAACCACAATATAAAAGTTATTGGAGAAGATAAACCATTGGCGATGCAGTAATGTGAATCTTGCACATTATTGTCGTTTCTGTGGTGATATTCTTCTTCAAAATTTCCTAAGGTAGGTTTTAAGAAGACCAAAAAACAAAAGCACCGCACACAGCCTAATGCCGGGTAGCTATGTCTCTTATCTTTCTTGAAACTTATCCATCAAAAAGTATCTAAAAGTTTTTAATTTTGAAAGCTTAGCCAAAATTTGAATCTCTATATCAAACAGTTCAAAACCATGGTTGGCCAAACTACCTATTTACCATTTTTATATTGCAAAACCAAACCACCTATTTTGAGTTGCAATCATCTTTTGGATGGATTATGCACTCATAATTCATTCAATCTGTCTCTCTTTGATAACTACTACACATTTTATGACTTTTCAGGTTGATCATTAGAGAACCTATTAGTCACTTGAATCTCTGTGAAATATTGCCAAAGTTAAGATTGTTCAATCCTTCTCAATGAACCGTAGGATTGAAAGTGATTCATAAAAATATCAACTCTACCCCCTGCACATTTGAAATAGGTTTCTCAAAACACTTAAAAGTCTTCACAATCTAGACTTTCTCTAATTGTCAGAAGAACCAATCAAAATCTCCCAACCTCTTATCAACATGAATTTTTCCTCTTTTCATTAAACATAACAGTTTCCATCACGTGAACTAAAGAACGGGCAATACAAACAGCCCTATCTTTGGTTAGGAAGACTTTTTAGCAAGAAGATAATCAGTAACATCATGACTAGAAGAAATTGCAGCCTATTTGTCTAGTTGTATGGCCATAATAGCCAAGTTCTAAAAGGAAACAGCCCCCTTTTTGCTTAGGAAGACTCTTTAGCAAGAAGATGATCAGCAACAACATCATCAAAAGAAACTACAGCTTATTTGTGTAGCTGTTAGTGCGGCATGGCTATAATGCCGAAGTTATACAAGGAAACAACCTTCTTTTTGGTTAAGAAGAGACTCTTTAGCAAGAAGATGATCGGCAACAACATGATCAGAAGAAACTACAACTTATATGCCTAGTTGTATGGCCATAATGGCTAAGTTATAAGAAGCTTTGGGATCGACAACGAGGCTTTTTTATGTAGGAGCCTAGAGCATGATTTGCACTCTCTTTTTCAGCACAAAGTACTATTTTTTTTCCATCAAACAATGTGGATGTTCAACCATCAAACAATCTACTCCATCGAAATTCCGAAATTGCAATAGATCGATGACCGATTTAGATAATCGGCCAGTTCTATAGAATTATCGGAATTCCTGTGGTCATTGAAGTATGAACTTTCTTAAGAATTAGTAAATTGAAGAAAGTAAAAGACTAAAAGTCTCCCATCATAGAAGTATGTCTGGTGCGTTGAGTAACTGTGGCACTCTTTTAACATATATGTATGTGTTTTGGCATGTAGCATTTGCTTTTCTTGTATGAGTGAAAAAACAGCATTTTCATTTTGAGAGGTCCTATTGTATACATTTGATGTCTCTATGTATTGTTATTTGAGACTGTAGATGTATAATGTTTATATTTCTATATTTATCTATGTTGTTATTTTGAGTTCCGAACTTAGAATAATACATGTACAATTAGTATATAATCAAATTGATTATTGATTATCAATAATGCAATGTATACGTTATGTAAAACCGACTATTGAATATCAATAGCCAAAGACAAGAAAGAAATGAGCGGCTCCATCCCGTGTTTTTCTTTTTTCCTTTTTGGTTAAACAAATTTGACATTACCATAAAATGCAAATGAATAGTGTATCCTTTATTTACCCAACCACACCTACAAAACCTTTCCTGTAATAACAAAGTTCACAGGAGATTAAAGAAATGAAATTTCTAGCTCTGTAGATGAAGATACCCTGCTATTTCAATACATCAGAAAGCTTGTCCAATGACAAAAACAAAAGCCAAAAGTAGTAGGAAAAGAGTTTGACAAACGATAACAAATCGTGATCTCATAATGTACCAGCCTTGAGCACACGGGAGATCAAAATTTTGATCAAATATGCTCCAAAACAGGTAAGTACGCATCTACTCATAGTTGATTCTGTAATAACATCAAACAATAAAGATGGGGGTAGATAGCTACACGATAATACTTGATAGATTGATCGTAAAGTATTACAATCTCATTCACTATATGCTCAGGACAAGCTAACCATGTAAGCTATTTTGATGCATTAACAATTCAACATGCATTATTGGTCATTTATCTTTTAACCACATTAAAGACACCAACCCCTCATAACAGGGACAAAAAACATTCATCCTCTAATCTCAGGCTCTCAGCACTAGATCTTCATACATGCTTCAATTACAATCCTCAACTAGATTTGCCTATGTATCCTCTTCTTATTACCAAAGTCTTTTGTAATGAGTAAAAACACATGAAGGTATGTATGTGATAAGATAAATGAAAGCATCAAAATAAGTAGTGAATATGAAAGCACATACAAACCCATCAAGTCCTTCTCATCTCACCTTGAAGTGCCACGGAACTGGATGATAAAACAAATAAATCCATGATAACAATCACAGAAGATGGGAATTTCCAGACCTGTAATTCAAGCATTAGTTAGATGACTGTCAATTTAACTAGGCGAACAATCGACGAGAGCAGCAAACACAACTATTACATCTACATATCATACTATCGTAGCAAAAAGAAACATCTTGAAGTTACTTGAAATAAGAATTGTGAGCAAAAGGTCTTTACACCTGCGCAAGGATAAACTAAAATTAAGTACTCAGTGCATACAAAAAAATGTGTCCATTAAATCAATTTCATTCTAATCTTTCCAACAAATCAATTTCGTTCTAATATTTTCCAACATACAACTAATTTAGTGCTAAACATCCAAAGTTTCTTTACAAATATTGACACCCGAATGAGTCCAACATAGGCAACCACTTCAAAAACATAAGTAAAACCCAAATGTTCACCTGAGGGATTCAGCTGAACTCTCAGGAAAACCCGTGTTGAAAGCAGAAGAATACATAAATAGACGAAATTCCCAAGAAATTCATCCACCAATATCTACAATGACATAGTTGTAAACACGTCCATTACAGAGATAATAAACTAAAAGCAGGAAAAAAAATCATCACAATTCAAAAAGATATGGAAACCTCCTCAAAGCCCCAAATTATAGAAGAAAACCCAGTGGAAGAATTCCATTCTTCTTTGGTTATATCTATAAAGGGACTTGTATCTGCATATTGTTAAGGCACCTTATATGCAAGAATATCCATACATTGTGTACGAAACAACAATTAACTGAATGGCACTAAGGATTTAACAAGAGGGGAACAAATACAAAATGAAAAACCTTTTTGTCTCAACGATACCACTCAATACCACTTAGGTGTCAAAATCTCTTAGCCCTCCCTCTTTGTTATGCTAACCTCACCCCACATATATGGCCATACCTTTAAACGAGTTTGCATACTACTGGTGTTATATAGCAGTCCTCAATACAAAATTAAATAATCAGAAACAGGATACAAACATCCTAAAAAAGATACCCAATAAACGATTTCCACAATAAACCCTGAAAAGTTGAATAAAAATCAGACAAACAGAAGATATCAAGTAGAGCTCAAAACAACTACCACATTCAAATTGAAATGAGATGGAAATAAGGAGCAAAAGCCAACCTCAATGAGACCAGTACGTGGATCGAGCACATTATAGAGTATATGTCTACAAGCTTTCGGTTTGTGTAATATCAAATCAATGAGAATAATCTGCGCAAATATAATAAAAAAACTCGTCTTCAAATATATGTGCGGTTATGGGGAGCCAAAAACGATAAAATACCATAATTTCGCACTCGATATACACATCAGCAACGGGTTTGCAGTTCTCCTAAGAAAAAAAAAAGAATCCCAAATGAGAAAATTTACAATGAAGATAGAAATGTGTGAACATAAAAAAAGAAATTAATGAATATGAAATGGAAATTATAAAAGTAAATATTTTTTTAAAGAAAATAATAGGCCTTTCATGAGTCGGATGTTGCCGGGGGAGTACTGAACGTAAAGCTTCTTAATTCCATGGCCGCACACCACACATCTATACTCCATTCCCGGGTGGGCACGTTCGGTTTGGATGGTTTGTACCGGCGAGGATAGGCGAGGCCTATTGGTGGATGAATGGGTGTGACTTGTGAGAGGGCAGAGAAGGGCGATCCAGGCGACTAGATAGAACAGGGATGATGGTCGAGGGGAAAGGAGAGGAAAGAGACGGCGAGAACCGAGAATGCAGGGGCGATGGATGATGGGTTGAGTGGTGGGAAAAAGGCTGAGGGAGAAGCGTCGTGACCGGTGCCCAGGGGAAAGGTTGGACTCTTGGACGCAGCATAGCGGTGGAAATTCCGGTAACACGACTCGAAATGTCTTGAATTATTATATTTATTATAATTAGTTTATTAACATTATATATAAATAAATTGATAAAATATTTTATTTTTTTATATTATTAAAATATATGATTTTTTACCAGGTAAACATATAAATAATACCATACAAACATATAACACAACAAAATGTTACTCTTATATTCAATTATGTAAATCAACAAATAATATAATAAGTTAAAAATATATATATTATTCTTAAATTAAATTTTACAAGTAAAATTATTTTAAATTTTATATATTTTATTTTAATAGATATTATAAATGAGAAAATAACGTATGTAAAGATTATGACCGTTAATTATTTTCGTGAATAAAATATTTATCTGTAAATTTATTTTTAAATATGCTATCAAGTTATAAAAAAAATGAACAAATGTTTGAGTTCTATATAATTGTACTTCAAGTATATTTTTATTAATTACGACACATAAGACTACATTTATGCACTTAATAATAAATACTTATAAATCTGAAATTATTTTTTATGTTAAAATATTTATTTAAACTTGAATCAATTTATAAAATTATTAATTAAATATTTTTAGATGTGTTTTAATATTTTTAAGTTATGTTTTAAAAAATTATTTTTTATAATATTAAGGTTTTTAATAGGTTTTGAAAAATTAAATTTAATATATATATATATATATATGCATTAGGGTTAGTGTTGTGTGTAAAAATAGAAATTATTATATATATATATATGCATTAGGGTTAGTGTTGTGTGTAAAAATAGAAAGTGAATACATTAAAAGCTACCGAAACAAAACAAATTTTGAAGTAGTCGAAAAAGAATTGACACATTGTTGAAACAAAAAAAAAAAATTGAAAACAACATCAATCGGGATTGAGCACCATTTTAATAAGAAGTTTATATATAATAATATATATAATTGATGTTAAGCACAAGGAGCAAGTTAATATATATATTAAGAATTGAGCAAAACAAAGTCATAAAGTATAAAGGTAATTAATATATATATTAATTACTTTTTTCTTAATTTATATATATTGATTTAAATTAATTAATTTAATTCTTCATGATTAGATTTTTAAATATTTAGATTAAATAATTTTATGAACGATTATAATTATTTGATTTGATTATTAAATTTCAAAAAAATTATTTTTATTGAATTTGTACTTAATCTTTTTATTCTCGAATTTGTTAATTGATTTGATTTAAGTAACATGTTTTGAATCATCTACTTAGGATTATTTATTGTTAAAACTATCCTAAAACACACACGAACACTTGTGTTTTGTGCTAATCTTTTTGCAATTAATTTGTGAACGATCTGATTGACATGGAGCTTATTGAAACGTTGGTCTGGAAATCGCTCACGCTAACATTAGAAATTGTGAAAATAGAGCAAGGGCTCGTAAGTAAAGTACATTAGGGCAGTATCTTAGGGAGGATAGTATAAGACCAAGTTTGTACTTGAATATTTGATTTTCATAGTGAAAAATTAGATGGTCCGGTGGACCGGTAATTTTCTTCTTAAGTCATGGTTGTAGCTTAGGTTGTTTCCACCTAAAAATATCGTGTATTATTCTCTTATTTTCGCACTTTATTTTTACACATGATTACATGTCTGAGCTTTGTTTAAATTATAAATTGGTAAAAAATAAAAATAACATATCCTCCTCTAGGTTAATTAGGTCCGTAATTTATTAACTTTCAATGTATATGAAACACAAACACTAAATATAAATATTATTAGTATAAAATATCATACCAACAATTTCGCATAAACAATAAATTTTCACTAGTGAACATATATTTACCAACTAAACAACTCTCGTGCAAAAAAGATATTAAATACTAAAGGAATAAAAATTTACATATATATTAATTATTATATATTACATATTAAAATTTTATTGAAAAATAAATAATTTTATTATTGTTAAATTATTTTGTCATTGGCGTGCAATAAATGATATGATTATATTATTTAAATATTTACTAATTTATGTATCTTTTATATTCTTTCTCAATTAATCCTTAAAACACATCCTGTATATATGTTTCTCAAAGTTTTTATTTTTATTTTTATTTTTTGTGTTTGTTGTGTTATATTGATCTACTAGTGTTTAGGTATAAACAATGTGAGTTTTGTTAGTTATTAACTTATTTTATAAGATGATTTTATCTTAATAATTTTGAAAAGACTAAAAATTTAGTAAATTCATATAAACTCACAAAATTGACCTCAAAACAAAATTACAATATAGATTTGAGGGGTTCAGTTTGACAATTTTGGACCTATAATTTTTATTAAAATTTTATTTATGATAGCATAATCTAAAACTAAGAAGAATTTTTGATATAATATATCTTTTTTACATGTTACTATTTAAAAATATTTAACTTTATTAAAATTTAAAATTACTTAAAGAAGACTTTAAAATATTTATAATAGATTAACATGAAGTGAAGAATAATAATAAAAATTATCAAAGTTGATGAAATTTAAAAACAAATAAGGAATAAACATCATGTAGATCAAGTAAGAAAATGTTATCAAATTATATATGTTTATCTCCATCTTAAAATTCAACATCAATAAAACTATCAAATATAATTTTATAATCGAACTTTCTTAATAGACTTTTAAATATTATTATATTAGTAGATTTTTAGATTAGTAATAAAATACTATGTTCAACTTATCCAATGTATTGAACTTGTAATATATAAATATATTATAGAATTTTAGTAGTAGTTGTGTATAGGTTGTAATAGTAGTGTATTACTCTAACTCATAGTCTTATTTATATTGGTGTAAATACATTTGAAAAAAATAAAGAAATAAATAAATAATACTTCAGATTTTCTTCACCATTTCTCTCAATATTTTCTTCATAATATTAGAGCATTTTTGAAATCTAATTTTTTTCACCAGTTTTGTCCAAAGAAGACTCTTTCTGAAATCCTATTGAGCCTCTTATCTCGTCTCTACTCAGACCAACGATCGTCTTCCAAATTTCGTCTCAACCAACCCAATAATCATTGTTGACTAGTCCCTTCATCTCGTGTGATCTCAGCAATCAATTTCACGAGATCTTAATCATTAAATCTCATAAAACTTTAACCACAATTGTGAACAATTCCCACCACTATTCACAACCTAGTTCATCTCCCACGAATATCACAATTCTTTGCGGACAATTTCATCACAAGCCCATTTCCCATTCAGCAGGAACCCGGTCACTATCATCTTCCACTTCGATGATTCCTATTTACTCAATCGTTGTCGTCTTCCACTTTGGCACTTCTGATGAGTGCTCAAAAAACATTCAAATTACCATGATTTTATGCACATTAATTGATTAAAAATATATATATTTATATGTTTTATCATATATTTATATAAATTTGTCTTTTTCGAAATCACGGGTATTTTTATTATTTTTCATGTATTTTTGCTTAAAACGTAACTTAAAGACTCAAAAGAGGAATAATGGAGGCAATACATCACAAATATATTAATAAATAAATGAGAAAAGGTCAACAAAATGGGTCCAAAATGTCAAAAGTAGGAAATCGCAGTCCCACGTGTGCCGCCCAGCCGCCCGGCTACCCAGTCCCGCGCGCACCGCCCAGCTTCCCGGCTACCCAGTCCCGCGCGCGCCCGCGCACTACTCCTACCTTCCGCGTGCGCCGTTGCCATCTCGCCCAAATCCGTGTGCAGCCGCCCCCACATCATGATGATGTCATCAAATGACATCATCATTCACCATTCCGCGTTTCCACCATTTTTATCATTTTTTCACCCATTTTTTCTCTTCATCCTCACCTATAAATACCGCCCCTTCTCTTCACTTCTAAATACACATCAAAACACATATTCTCTTCTCTTTCTTTCTCTCATTTCTTAGTTTTTAAGCTTTTCTTAGTTAACTTCTCTTAATTTTAGAGTTCTTCTCTTTTTGAGAAGAACTAGTTATGTTTTTGTAATTTCCGTTTGGAGGTTTTCCAGTAACGGGAATAACATCGAAGTTCTGTAGGGATTTTATTTTCTTTGCAGTTATTTTTTATGCTTTATTCTTACATGTTATATTTAATTTTTCTGTGATTAAATTTAACTATGATGGCTATTTGTAAACATTATATAATAATAGCGTTGTTATGCTTGTGAAATATTAAATAGGTAAAAATCTCTAAAATGAATTGATTTTATTTTTATTCAAGATTTTATATTAAAAATGTTATAGAGAAATATATTATTTTTCATTACAAACTTAAATTTGAAAATTAGATTTTAAGGTTTAGTTATCCGGTCTAATTTAGAGTAGTGCTCTTTTATTTGTTGGTACAATCGCCCGGTAGTTAGAGTGAAACTCTATTTCAAAAGTTTTTATAAGAATTATTATGTGAAAATGTATTGACAACATGTTTTCAGTAGTGGTTTTAAAACTTGAAAGTTAGTACTCGGATAATTAAATTCGTAGGTCTAGTTTGGACACCTTGAATAAAGTTTGAACTGTCTAACCCCACCAAAGGTGGCATTTAAACGGTTCATTTTCAATCTCTTAGAAAAAAGAATTAATTTAATTAACCAAATTAGTTATCAACCCCACTCATAGATGTTAATTGATTTGTTTAGTTAACAAAGAATATCTAACCACACCAAATGTGGTATTCATATAAAAAAGAGAGAATCAATAAAATATCAATTTATATCTTTAATAACCTAGATAATATGAGCAAACATAATTAACTTAGTTATTATATCCATAAATAATCCACTAATATAAATGATAAAATTTGCATAAATATTTATTGAATCTGTATCTATATTTATTTTTATGTTATTAGATTAAAAACACAAAAACTAAACTATCGTGACAGAATGTTTAGGATTTAATTTCGTTTTTAAAAGTTTGAATAATAAATTAAAAACCACATATATTCCTTCCTTAGATCGACCTTTGGAGTACACTTATTATTTTCTACGAAATGATTCGTGCACTTACGAGAGTTTTATAAATATAAAACTAAACTATTGGCAGAATCGGTGATACCGGTTTTCCCTCATCAACTTCCTATTCCATTTTGATGCTTCATCTTTTCCCTTCAGTCACTGTTATCCTTCACTTCGTAACAAGCTACAACCAGGGCTTTGTTCTACGAGTTATTTTTTCAACTATTGAATCAACATTCAAGAATCAACCCACATATCAGCCCAAATTAGTAGGCCTAATCAAACCAAAATTTCCCAAATTGGTAGGCCCAATCAGCCCATATATCAAATAAGCCCAAATTGAAATAACATCAATTTCACAACAGACTGAGCATCAATGGTCATAGAAAAACCTATCATGACCGGTTCCAATGGAGGTCTCACATAAAATAATATTTTGCCCATCAACAGTTACAAATTAAATGGGCACAATTACCTTCAGTTGTTCCAATCTGTCATAATGTTTATATGCGGAAAGATGAAAAATGATTACCTCACTGGAGATGCAGTAGCCCCGAACAAAGACAATCTAAAATATAGAACATGAAATTCCGAGAACAATATGGTGATGTCTTGGTTGATAAATTCCATGACGAACGAGATTGGAGAGAACTTTATTCTCTACAATACTACTAAAGGAATATAGGATGCCACCAGAGATACTTATTCCAATTTTGATAATATGTCCGAACTATTTGAGATCGAAAGTATTCTCCATGATCTTCGTCAATGAGGGTCATCAGTCACCCAATACTTTAACTCTCTTACTCAATGTTCTCAACAGTTAGACTTATTTGAGGTTCACGAATGGACATGTTCAACAAATGGTATCTTGTACAAATAGATTATTGATAAGAAGCGGGTTTTCAAATTTTTGATGGGGCTCAATAAAGATCTTGATGGGGTGCGAGGTAGAATTTTAGGAACAAAACCCTTACCAAGCATTCGTGAAGCCTTCTCCAAAGTTCATCAAGAGGAGAGTCGAAAAAAGGTGATGATGGGTCCTCAATATGCCATTTCAGTGACTGGAGAAAGGTCTAAGTATTCGAGGACATCAACAATGTCAAAATGCAGAAAACCGTCCCCAAAGAGGCAGACCTTGGTGTGACCATTGTCGTAGACCTGGTCACACTAAGGAAACTTGCTGAAAAATTCATAAAAAACCAACTGATTGGAAGTCACCCTTCGCATAACACATCAACAAAGAAAGCCATAGAAATACTACCTTCATAACCTACAGAACTGTATCACCTGAATTTGCTCTGTTTAGCAAGGAATAGATTGATCTCCTCCAGAAAATATTTGGACAATCCTTGTTAGCATCATCTGCCACTGTAGCTCAATCAGGTAACATCCTCAATGCTCTTAGTGTGAAACAAGTTATGAGACCATGGATTGTTGATTTAGGTGTTTCAGACCACATGACGAGTGATGTTTCTCTTCTTATGAATCTTAAAACCTACCAAGAAGGACACATTGTTAGAATTATTGATGACTCGGTATCGAAAGTAATAGGGATTGGTTCAATAAAAATTTCAAATTCCTTTATTTTAGATTCTATCCTTCTTGTTCCCACACTTAATTGTAATCTTGCATCAATTACTAAACTCTCCTATGATAAAAATTATGTGGCTAAATTTGTTCAAAATCTATGTGAATTTTAGGACTTGGATTTAGGGAAGATGATTAGTAGTGTTAAAGAGTGCTCAGGACTCTATCTCCTCAAAAGTGAAGACCCTTCAGCAAGACAAGCCATCTAAGCTATATTCGAGGTTTCTTATCATAACAAAGCTTTGTTAAATCTTAAGTCCAAGAATGATGGTGAAATTATGTTGAATCACTATCTCTTAGGTCATCCTAATTTCCTATATTTGAAAACACATTTCCCTTCATCCTTTAGAAATAAAAATTCAAAGGATTTTCAATGTAAAGTATGTCAATTTTCAAAACATGTTAAAAATTCACATCATCATCTTCCACTTAAAAAATCACATCCTTTCTCATTAATTCACATTGATATTTGGGGACCTTCTCGAATGAAAAACATAACATGAATACGTTGGTTCATTTCATTTGTAAATGATCATACTTGAATCATTTGGTTATTTCTCATGAAAGAAAAATCTGAAGCAGGTCAAATCTTTAAAAAATTCAATACCATGATTCAAATCCAATTTCAAACAAAATCCAAGTATTGAAAACTGACATTGTTAAAGAATACTTCGCTTCCATTCTTAGTGATTATTTGTTAAGTCAAGAGATTGTTCATCTAAGCTCTTGTGTTGACACACCTCAACAAAATGGGATGGCTGAAAGGAAGATTAGGCATCTTTTTGAGATAGCTAGATCTCTCATGTTTACAATTCATGTCCCTCAACATTTCTGGAGGGAAGTTGTCCTTACAGCTACCTATCTACCAATAGGATGCCCTCTCGTGTCCTCACTTTCAAAACGCCTATCAACACTTTGCTTGAGTCATATCCACACACCAAAATCATGTCTCATATTCTCTTTAAAATATTCTGATGTTTTGCTTATATCCATGTACATCATAGAGGTAAACTTGATCCCAGAGCCATCAAATGCATATTCCTAGGGTATTCATCATACCAGAAAGGATACAAATGCTTATCTCCTATCACAAAATGGTTCTATAATACAATGGATGTCACATTATTTGAACAATATCTGTATTATTCCAAACTTGCCATTCAGAGAGATAACATATACAATGAATACCAGCTTTGGAATAACATTACCACTTAGTCTCCCATAAATTCTATCTCAAATCATATCCCGTAAATTCCAAAGAGTGAATCAGTGTCTCAAACAAATTCTCCTAATAATCCCAATAAACCCTTAACTCCTTTGCCAATAGATCCAAACTTCCCTATCCTAAATAGTGATATTTTTGTCTACTTTAGGAGGAGAAGAACCCAAGAGAGAACAGAGAATCAAGCATATATTAAGTCAGTCTAGGAGTCCAACTTGAGTACAGACCACTCTGACAATTCACAAGGTAACATCAATGAACCTCTTATTATTGAGCTACCTCCTAATGATTTGAATTTTCCAATTGCTGTAAGGAAAGGTGTAAGATCTTGTATAAACCACCCCATCTAAGAGATTATTTCCTATAAAAGTCTATCACCAGATTATAAGACATTTATCAGCAACCTTGATTAGATATAGGTTCTAAATTCCGTTCATGAAGCTTTTAAGGTACCAGAATGGAAGACAACCAGTCTTGAAGAACTTATTGCCTTAGAAAAAAACAAGACTTGTGAGATCACAAAACTACCACTGGAAAAACGAGTTGTTGGGTGTAAGTCACTACTACAAAAAAGGGTATTTAAGTAGCCACGTGGAGAACCGGCGCTAACAATGTGGCTAACGTCGGTTTTCCACATCAATTGACGCTACGTCCTATTTTTTAAATTAAAAAATGGATGAAGTAAATAAAATTGAAAATTTTTTAGGTCATTAATTATTATTTTATTTGACTCTTTAGAATTTAAGTTGGATATAAATATATAAAAATAATATATTTTTTCTTTTTTTTAGACAATTAGTTTTAAAAATTATATAATTTTGTTTATTTGTTTGGATATTTAAATTTATATATGTACGTACAATATATCTTTATTTAATTGTGTATCTGTTTTAAATAAATATTATTGTAATTTTTTTTTCTTTTTCTATGGTACTTATATGCATAGTTTAAATAAAATAATAATTTACAAAAAAAAAAATTTGAATTGCGTGGATAGCGTCGGTTTGCCATGTCAATCGATGCTATCCACGTGGACGTAGCGTCGGTTGATGAGGCAAACCGACGCTACCCATGCGGCTAGCATCGGTTTGCCACGTCAACCGACGCTACCCACGCGGATAGCATCGGTTCGCCACGTCAACTGACGCTATTAACGTAATATATCCGTTCGACTCATTTTTATGCAGAAACCCAAAAATTTCATTTCTCTCTTCCATTTTCTCCCAAAACCGAGCCACACCCACCCTATTTCTCAATTTTCGTCCACCTCCGACCACCATTTGCAACGCCGTTTTGTGGGTTATATTCCTCTTCCATAATCTTTCAAATCTACTATTTTTTTGAACAAAATACTCAAATTGTTTATACCCATTTTTTCACTTATTCTCACTTACAAAACACCATTGTATTCTTCATTTCCTCCATTTAGTCACTTCATAACGCTCTTGTAAGTATTTTTATTAATTTTGCAGTTTATTATTCAGTTTTTTTTTTTTTGTATAAATTTTTTATTTATGTATGTATTTTATTTTACTTGTTATTATATGTTTGACTTATTTTTTCTGTGAAAATAATATATAAAATGTTGTGAGTTTGAGGGATTATATATATTTACCATGCGTGGATAAATTTATTTATATATAAATAATTATATTTTAGACAATTAGTGAATAGAGGAAAAATAATATGTTTTTTTAAATTTTTAAGAAATTATATTGGTATTAATTAGATTTATACGATCTCTTAACTCTTAAAAAATTATATAAACTCAATAATTTAAATAATATATATATTAACAAAATTCAAATAATAACTAAAAACAAAGTAGTAGTATTTTTTTTTTATATATGCTACTTATGAGTTAAAATGTTAAATATGTTACTATAGTAGCCCCTACTTATATAGAATGTTATATACGTATAATTAATATTACTTTTTAATTATGATATAGTAATATGTTTAGAAATTAGAATCAATCAAAGTCATTGGTTTTTATATATTCATGCTGACATGTTGCTTATTTTTTAATTTGTATAGAAATGAGGTTATTTGTAACTTTATATTTTCATTACTACTTTAGGTATGGATTGATTCCCAACTCTAACCCTATTATCCTTCCCAAAGTTATTTATATATAATAATACTTGATATATATTCATTGAATACATAATTAATTAATATGCTTAATTAATGTCATTAATAGAAAATAGACAAATCTTGGATATCAAAGTGTAGAATTAAGCAAGACTATATTTCTAGAGTTAAAAGTTTCATGAAATTTTCTTGTAGAAATAGTAATACTTAAACTAGTATGATTTGATGCCCATGTGTTAAATGTAAAAATGAGCGATTTCATGAATTTGACGAGGTTAAGTATCACCTTATCCGTAATGGTATTCTTTTGAGCTATAAATGTTGGTATTATCATGGAGACAATATTGATATTAATACTCATGAGAAAAAGATAAATAAGAATGTGAGTGGATTACATACATCTTATCATAATGTACATACAGAAAATATGTTTCATGGTGTTGAAGATGAATTATGTGAGGATGATCCCGAAATCTTTAAAAAACTTATAGAAAGATGCCCAAAAACCGTTGTATCCAAAATGCAAAAAATACACTAAAATATTGGGATTGGTTCATTTGTACAATGTGAAGGAAAAACATGGTTTTTCTGACAAGGGATTCACAGAATTACTAAATCTACTAGTCGATATGTTTCCTGAGGGTATTGAATTGCCATCTTCAATGTATGAAGTGAAGAAATCTCTTAGTCGATTTGGCATGGAATATCATAAGATTCACGCTTGTCCAAATGATTTCATTCTTTATAGAAAAGAATATGAGACATTAGATGATTATCCTATGTGTAAAGAATCAAGATGGAAGCATGGTACAAATGAGACAACACATAAGAAAGGTGTGCTTGCAAAGGTTCTTTGGTACTTTCCTCCAATTCCTCGCTTTCAAAGACTGTTCAATAGTAAAGATACATCAAAGATGTTGACTTGGCATTCAAATAATCGATCTGATGATGGGGTGCTACATCATCCTTGTGATTCTCTAAATTGGAAAGTAGTAGATAATTTATCTCCTCAATTTTCATCTGATCCTCACAATCTTCGTCTTGCCATTACTACTGATGGAATTACATTCCACATAGTTCCCTCAGTAGTTGATATAGTTGTTGGCCAGTAATTATGGTAATATACAACCTTCCTCCCTGGTTATGTTGGAAAAGAAAATTCACGATTTTAACATTATTGATCTCAGTACCGAAACAACCCGATGTTGATATTGATGTATATTTGTAGCCTCTGATACATGATTTAAATACGTTTTGGAATGATGGTGTAAATGTTTACGATGCATATAAAGAAGAACACTTTAACTTGAAGGGGGTCCTTTTATGGACAATTAATGATTTTCCTACCTATGGAAACTTATCAGGACATGCAACAAAAGGTTACAAGGGATGCCCTATATGTAGTGATGGAACTTCTACAACTTATCTTGTTCACGGATGAAAGATGTCTTATAGAAGACATAGAAGATTTTTGCCATCTGGACACAAGTTTAGATACCTAAATAAACCGTTCAATGGTGAAGAAGATCATGATCATGCAACTCGACCTTTGCGAGGTGTTGAGATATTAAGGCAATTGAATGGTATGACATTCAAACGATATGAAAAGATGAAAAAAAACTCACTAAGGTAGGGAAACGAAAGAGGTCAACTAATGAAATGGGTGAAAATGAAAAAGAGTTTGAACCGACTTACCATAGTTGTTGGAAAAAAATCAATATTTTGGGAATTACCTTATTGGAAAGACTTACACATTTGTCACATCTTAGATGTCATACACATTGAGAAAAATGTATGTGAAAGCTTGATTGGTACTTTACTTAATATACCTAGAAAAAAAGTATGGAATTAAAGCAAGATTGGATTTAAAGAAACTATGTATACGACCTGAATTGGAACCAAGGGTGGAAAATGATAAGAATTGAACATACTTATCACCAACATCATATACAATGTCAACAAAAGAGAAGGATGTGTTTTGTAAATGTTTGGAGGGTGTGAAAGTTCCTGATGGTAACTCATCCAACTTAAGAAATTTTGTGTCTATCACCGATAAGAAATTGTATGGATTGAAATCACATGACTGTCATATTTTAATGCAACAATTATTACCAGTTGCTATTAGATCAATTCTTCTAAAACATGTTTGATTATCAATAATTTGGCTTTGTTCATTCTTCAATACAATATGCAAGAAATCTATATCAATTGGCGAGTTAAATTCTTTACAGAAAGATGTTGTAAAGACTTTGTGTCTAATTAAAAAATATTTTCCTCCTTATTTTTTCGATATAATGATTCACTTGTGTGTTCATTTAGTTTGAGAAGTTCAATTGTGTGGTCCTAATTACTTAAGGTGGATGTATCCTTTTAAGAGATATATGCAAGTCCTTAAGGATATGTAAATAATAGAAATCAACCTGAAGGATGCATGGTGGAACGCTACATTGCTGAAGAGGCCATTGAGTTTTATTCTGAATACTTCAGTGGTTGCACTGAAATTGGGAATCCTACGCACAAGTTGTTCGTAGAACGTCACATGATCCAAGTAGGTAACCCTATGCTTGGTAGAAGTAAGAAATTATTTATTAATCGCACTAGATGGGAAAAAACACACCGAATCATTTTGGTAAATAATAATGAGGCACAACCGTACATAGAGTAAGTGATGTTCATTGTTTCATGATTGCAAAAATAATCTTTTATTTAACTATTAATGATGATATATAACTTCATATATATTTAATAACATTACAGGATGCATTTAAACTTATTGAAGATCGATCCTCGTTATAAAAAAAGGAGGAGAAAAATGGTTGTATGATGAACATAAGCGAGAGCTTATTAATTGGTTTCGCAACCATGTAAGTGTCACAAACAAAAATTCATGCATGTATCTTCCTAGATCTATTCAATGTTTTAAAACTTTGCTCTAAACACATTTTGTGTTTTTGTATACATAGATTCGAGATGAACTCAAGAAACTGATGAGTGCTCAAAAAGCACTAAAATAACCATGATTTGATGCACATTAATTGATTAAAAATATATATATTTATATGTTTTATCATATATTTATATAAATTTGTCTTTTTCGGAATCACGGGTATTTTTATTGTTTTTCAGGTATTTTGGCTTAAAAATGCAACTTAAAGACTCAAAGAGGAATACTGGAAGCAATACATCACAAATATATTAATAAATAAATGGAGAAATGTCAACAAATATGGAAAAATTGGACAAAATGGGTCAAAAAGGTCAAAAAGGAGAAAATTGCGCTGCCGCGCCCCAAGCTGGTACTGTTCATCCGCGCAGAACTGCGCGCGCTCATACTGTTCATCCGTGCAGAACTACGCGCGCGGCTACTGTTCATCCGCGCGCGCCGACGTCCATTTCGCCCCATTTTCCACGTGCAGCCGCCCCACGTCATGCTGACATCATCAAATGACGTCAGTAATCACTAATCCACGTTTTTACATTTTTTTAACATTTTTTTCTCTACTTTTTCTCTCCATCCTCACCTATAAATACCCCCTTCTCTTCACTTCTAAATATACCTTCAATACCTTCAAAACACACTTCTCTCTTCTTTCTTTCTCTCTTTTCTTAGATTTTTAGGTTTTTTTAGGTTTTTTTAGTTTTTCTTAGTTAATTTCTCTTAGTTTTAGAGTTCTTCCCTTTTTGGGAAGAACTAGTTATGTTTTTGTAATATTTTAGCTTTTTGATTCAATAAATGGGAGTGCAAATTCCACTTGGAGGTTTTCCAGCAACGGGAATAGCGTCGAAGTTCTGTAAGGATTTTATTTTCTTTACAGTTATTTTTTATGCTTTATTCTTACATGTTATATTTAATTTTTCTGTGATTAAATTTAACTGTGCTGGCTGTTTAGTAAACATGATGTAATAATAACGTTGTTATGCTTGCGAAATATTAAATAGGTAAAAATCTCTAAAATGAATTGATTTTGTTTTTATTCAAGATTTTATATTAAGAATGTTAGAGAGAAATATATTATTTTTCATTACAAACTTAAACCTAAAAATTAGATTTTAAGGTTTAGTTATCCGGTCTGATTTAGAGTAGTGCTCTTTTATTTGTTGGTACAATCGTCCGGTAGTTAGAGTGAAGCTCTATTTCAAAAGTTTTTATAAGAATTATTATGTGAAAATGTATTGACAACATGTTTTCAGTAGTGGTTTTAAAACTTGAAAGTTAGTACTCGGATAACTAAATTCTTAGGTTTAATTTGGACACCTTGAATAAAGTTTAAACTGTCTAACCCCACCAAAGGTGGAATTTAAATGGTTCATTTTCAATCTCTTAGAAAAAGGAATTAATTTAATTAGGCAAATTAGTTATCAACCCCACCCATAGGTGTTAATTGATTTGTTTAGTTAACAAAGAATATCTAACCCCACCAAAGGTGGTATTCATACAAAAAAGGGAGAATCAATAAATATCAATTCATATCTTTAATAACCTAAATAATATAAGCAAGCATAATTAACTTAGTTATTATATCCATAAATACTCCGTCATTATAAATGATAAAATTTGCATAAATGTTTATTTTTATATCAGTAGATTAAAAACACAAAACCCCAAAATATCGTGACAAGATGTTTAGGATTTAATTTCGTTTTTAAAAGTTTGAATAATAAATTAAAAACCACATACATTCCTTCCTTAGATCGACCTTGGGAGTATACTTATCATTTTCTACGAAATGATTTGTGCACTTGCGAGAGTTTTATAAATATTAAAACCAAAGTATTGGCAAGAATAGGCGATGCCGGTTTTCGCTCATCAGAAACCCAATCATAAAATATCAAAAAGTTTACAATGGCTTGCACATGGGCTAAAATTCGATGTCGAATCATTTTATAGTTTCACAATAAATGGATCGAGATTTACGACTCAAGCTAGGGACAAAGTCCGAGTAAATCAAAATAGTGGTGTGAAGATAGTTGCACAAACTATGCAATTTTCCAGTTCAAAAGATGTTAATCCTATACTTTATGATAGAACATATTATGGTATAATACAACAGATTTGAGAATTAGATTATGAGGTCTTCCATGAAACAGTTTTCTTGTGTGATTGGGTCGAAGATGTTATCAATGTTGGATATAAAATAGATGATTTTGGATTTACCCTTGTAAATTTATCCAAGATAAGTCACACTGATGATCCTTTCGCGTTAACACTTCATGCAAAACAAGTATTTTACATGAGCGATCAAATTGATCCAAGATGGTATGTTGTGTTAATGCCTCTACAAAAGAGTTTTACCATTGTGATGTTGTAGAAGATGATGACTCTATGCTTGATACATTAACCAATATTAGTAATTTCTCAAATAAATTGCCTAATGTATGTGATGATCTAATTGATGATGATGATTCTTCGTCATGGGCTCGAAGTGATTGTCAAGGAATATATGTATACGATCAACAACCTAATTAAACATAATGTATGTTCTATATTATTGTAATAACTCCTATATATATGTATGTTCCTAAAATTGTCAATTAATTTATATATTTCTTCATTGTTTGCATATATATATTTCATGGATCTTCAGATAATAGAGCTTGTTGATCCAAATGATCCATTGGGGTATTTGAAAAGAAGAGGTTAGGCGAATATACTTGATTCTCCACTTAACCCAAATGATAGCATACATGTTCTATTTGATGCTAATGATAATCCAATAGGGGAAAATGGTCAACAATTGAAATCCTCTATTGGTCGACTTGTGAAGTCCAGTATACCAATCAATATAAATGATTGGTCTCAGGTTGACGAAGTAGAAAAGTTCAAATTATGGATAACCATTTGGGTAAGTCTCTTATATTTTATAATCAATATATATATTATATCTTTCTTGTATTATATCTAATCTTTTGTACTGTGTTTTTACAGAATCATTACAAAGTCGATGACAGTTGGAAACTTAAGTGTTATAAGATTACAAATAAGGCATGGAAGGAATACAAGACTTCCAGATTGGCAAGAAATTATGTGTTTCCATATTTGGAACCACTTGATGAGGTAGAGCTCTACAAAATCTCTGAAGGACACCCCTGGATTACACCTCAAGTTTGGAAAGACTTTGTGGATTATAGACGTTCAAATGAATTTCAAATTATTAGGGAAGAACATCATAATATACAAATGCATAACATTCTTCCTAACTGTACTGGGATGTCTTCAAATCCCGAAGTTAGATATAAAATGGTATTATTAATTTGTCTTCATTTATAAATATTTTTATATTTATTTTCCTCAATTTAATTTCATGTCATTGTTAATAATTTTTTCATAATTTATGTAGGAAGCTGAATTGGGTAGACCTATTACCCGAACTGAATTGTACATAGAAACAAAGACTCCCAAAACGAAGAATTCAAGACCGATGACTAAGCGAGGATAAGAACAACTAAATAAGTTGGTTAGTAATTTCGGTTGATAAAAAGTCTTAATGATTTTTAATAATTGATGTAATAATGAATGATATGTTTGTCTGTTTTATTATTTGTAGAGAGTTGTTCAAGAAAAAATATCCAGGGGTTAAATAATTGAAGAGCCTAGGAGAGATGATTTATATCATGCATTCGGACGCGAGCATCCTGGTCATGTTAGAGGAGGTAGCCAATATGATGGTTATATGGAGTATTTTAACATTCCAAAACAAAAGCCTTAAGTAAGGAGAAGTACACTAAAATTGAAGAAGAATTCAACTCCTTTAAAGCCTCAGTGTTAAGTGAGATTGGCACTCTAAAAGAACATCAATCATAACAAATGTCAGTCATGGCATCATTCTACAACCAGGGCATGTCATATTGGCCAAGCATGTAACCATCCATGCCAGGCATGCCACCATCCATGTCAGTCAGGCCACCATCCATGCCAGGCATGCCACCCATGCAATCTCATTGCGCTCAAACTACATCCAGTATGGGATATATCTATCTTATTGGTCTTCACTATATGCCAGGAATGCATATGCAATCAAGTAGTGGTTCATTTTCTCCAATGAAATCTACACATTCTTACCATCAATCAAACCACGATGAACGTTTTGGTAAGAATGTACATCCAATAGCTACCCCATATGGGAGTCCTCTTCTATTTGATGAATCATATGTGGTAAGATTTTAATTTTTGGTGTATATAATCTATTATTTTTAAATTCTTATTATATGTTTTATTTTTTATATACAACACTTAAATTTTTTACATAATATGAAATGTTTGTTGAAACATCCTTTATCAATGGACTTTGTTGCTATTGGAACGGTACATCAATTGAGCGATGAATGGATGATTCATAATCAATATTTGCCTAATCATTGGCAAATAGTAATTGATCAATCATTGTTTCATGATTGTCCCCTACTTGTGCCTTCTGATGCTACCACATTCCAAGAGGCGGTTGGACAGTATGTGGCTTGGCCATCGATTCAAGTTGTTCTAAATTTTGACGTGGTACTATTTTTTAACTTAAAAGATAACACTTGTTTACTACTATTATTTTATTATATCTTATATTGTTACTAAAATACATATATAATACTTTTTTTAGTCTATTTTACCAGAACTCTTAAATGCGACACATTTAAGAGATACGAAGCAAGTATCTCGTGCTAAATATATGTCTAGTGGTCAATCATCGTGCACCAAGTCATTCAAGAAGAAGCCTTGGAAAAAGTATAGTTATGATTATGCTTTAAACTTCACCAAAAATCTTGGTACTTTGATGACTATTGTTGGGAGGGCCTCTAGCATAAATGATGGATGAACTGTGGCACTTCTTATAGAAATTTCTGGTGTAGACCTCGGCCAAACTTATATATCGATCGAGTGCATATTGCAACTATTTGAATATCAAATGATCGATTTAAGTATAATTCAAGTGTGGACAAGGTGAGTCCTCAATTTATTTATTTTTCTTTCATTTATGTAGAATTATATTATCTAATTATTTATATATATATATATATATATATATATATATATATATCTTTTATATAGGGCATGCTATTATCGACTTCAACATAATCACTCATCATATTTAGCAATGTTCTATGATTCTTCATATGTCAATAAATATCAAGAGAAGGATGTTAGCATCAGAGCTAAACAATTATGTGATAGGGCATTAACGCTTAATAGAAATCAAAAGTTGATAATCCCTTGTCCATTAAGGTTTGAACAAGGCCAAGATCATTGGATGTTGGTAATCGTTCATCTATTCAATAATCATGTTTGGTACTATGACTCAGCTTCCACAGAACTGAGTAAAGATACAAAAGCAGTTGTTGAAATGTAAGAGTTATAGTTACATATTAGTTTCTTCTATTATTTTTTGTAATATTTAATAAAAAACTAACCGTTTTAAACCTTGATAGGGCATGAAAGTTGTGGAACAAGTTTAAGGGCATTTCCCTTAAAAAATCTCATAAGCTTATATGGACAAAAGTTATGGTATGTATAAGCTAATATTAATAATTTTATTAATTTTACAATTGAATAATAAAGATGATCGAATATGAAAAAAATCATGTACACTTGTTTTTTGTAGGTTCCACAAAAAAATAATGAAATTATGTGTGGTTATTATGTCATGAAGTTTATGAGCGAAATCATCACAAATATCAAAATTCTAATTAATGATGTGGTAATATCTTTTATCCATATACATAAGTTTTTAACATATTTGAGTTATTTTTTGTAAATAAATGAAATTACATTCTTATTTTGATTTTAAATACATGTAGTTATTTGGTTGGAATAAGATAGGCTACGATTAGCAAATTTTTGATGATTTACGAGAGGAATGGGTAGAACACATGGTTCAAATTATATCATCATAAGAAGAATTAGGAGAAGATTCTGATGATCTTGAATAGTATATGACAACATACCGATAATTTTTTTAATGATTTAATTTCTCTATTCCTGTGTCTGAAGTCCCTTGTTTGATGGATGATTATATACTCATGTATTTAGGAGAATCTATTGTTTTATGGACCTATTTTGGACCACTCATCTCTCTTGCCTACTTTCCTTATGACAACAATTGGCACTTTATTAATCATATGTTTATAAATATGAAATTATCTGGAATCTTTGCTAGTACTTTTAATGCTATAATGAACTCTAAATATGAAATTAGATGTAACTTTGATTTGTTTTCTTGGTTTGTATGAGTTTTGGTGCCCATAAACGTGTTCCATATGTTTAAGGGCACCAAAACTCACACAAGCCAAGTAAGAAATTGGAGTTATACTTGATTTCATATTTAGAGTTCATTATAGCATTAAAAATACTAGCAGAGATTCCAAATAACTTCATATTTATAGACAAATGATTAATAAAGTGCTAATATGACTTCGTCGAAGGGTTATATATATCACTCGAATGTCGGTGTGGTAATCTCTTTTTTACGGTAATATTTATAATGATTTAATTTCTTCATACGTATGTCTCTGAAGTTTAGACTGCTTATTTGATGGATCGATGTTTACGTGCTCATGTATGTAGGGGAATATGAATTGTTATATGGATCATCTATTTTTTGTCTAGTTTTCTTGTCATGGTGATTCTAAGTCAACCAAGATTCTAAGCCAACCAAGATTACTCGCATCCAATTACACTTTGACGACATTATTTTATTTGTAATTTAAGTTAACTATATGTATTGTAAATACATTATTTGTTTTTATAATAAATTTAATTATCAAGTAATTAATTATATTTAAATTTTTAATTATTTGTATTATTATTTATATTTTAGTTTTTTTATGCTATTGAATATTGAATACGAAAAATGAGAATAAAAATAAAAAAAAATCATAAATGTACTTGTAGAGTCGGTTCACCACGTGAATCGACTTTACTTGTAAAGTCGGCTCACCACGTGAACCAACTTTACCTGTAAAGTTGGTTCATAGCGTGAACCGACTTTACATTTTAAGTCACTCAATTTAAAGTCAGTTCAACGAATCGACTTTAAATTTTTTTAAAGTCAATTTTTAACCGACTTTAATGCCCATTTTTGTAGTAGTGAGTGGATCTTTACAGTTAAACACAAAAGCAGACGGTAGTGTAGAAAGATTCAAGGCTCGCTTTGTGGCTAAGGGATTCACTCAAGCATATATGATTGACTATCATGAAACTTTTGCACCTGTAACAAAGCTCAACACTTTTCGTGTTCTTCTCTCCTTAGCATCTAACTTGGATTTGCATCTCTACCAATTAGATGTCAAGAATTTATTCCTCAATGGTAATCTTGAAGAAGAATTCTACATGGAAATTCCTCCTAGAATTGAAGTTTCTACTCTAACCAATAAATTTTGCGAACTTAAGAAATCCTTATATGGATTGAAGTAGTCTCCACGTGCCTAGTTTGATAGGTTTTTTAAAGTTCTGAAGAGATATGGGTACAATTAATTCCAATCAGATCACACACTCTTCGTCAAGCATTTCTCCAATGACAGAATAGTTATCTTAATTGTGTACGTAGATGATATTTTTCTAACAGACAATTCTACAGTTGAGATGGATAAACTCAAGGAGTCTCTAGCCAAGGAATTTGAGATCAAAGATCTAGGCAATGTCAAATATTTCCTAGGAATGGAAGTAGCCTGAACAAAGAAAGACATATCTATATCTCAAAGGAAATATGTACTTGATCTTCTCAAGGAAACTGGAATTATGAGATGTAAACTGGTAGAAACTCTGATGAACCTACAGTAAAACTCATAATCAAAGAAAATAGTACACCTGTGGATAAAAGTTGTTATCAAATATTAGTGAGAAAACTCATTTACCTATCCCACACTAGATGGTTTTCAGTTAGTATTGTAAGTCAATTTATCAACAGTCCCACTGAAGAAAACATGAAGGCGATCTATCGTATACTCAGGTATCTCAAGATGACACTAGGAAAAGGATTGTACTTTAGTAAGAATCCCACAAGAGAAATTGAATTATTTGTAGATGTTGACTGGGGAGGCTCTATAATGAATCACAGATCTATCACTGGGTACTGTACATTCGTGTGGAGGAATCTTGTAACTTGGCAAAGTAAGAAACAATTAGTAATCGCTTGAAGTAGTGCAGAAGCTGAATTCAGAGCTATAACATTTAAGATTTGTGAAAAAATATGGTTAAAAAGACTACTCAATGAATTGAACTTCATAAGTACTGAACCTATCAGCATGCATTGTAACAATCAAGTTGCAATAAGAATTGCAAGAAACTATGTTAATCATAACTGAATCAAACATGTAGAAATTGATTGTAATTTCATTAAAGAGAAGTTAGATGGTAAAATTGTGGACCTCCTATATACATCTACTCGTTATCAAATTACAGATATCATCACAAAAAATTACCTCGAAATTGATTGCATTGTTATGAATTTGAGCTTTTAAGTTTTTTCAATTGATGTTTGTGAGACAGTATAGAGAAGTTTTTGTTATCTTACCATAATGGTCTCTAGTATTGATTATGTTTGCGGATTACTGTGGAATGCCGTTTACTCTAACTGGATTTTTTTTAGTATGACATGAATTATTACGTTTAGACTCTAAATAATTTTTTAGCAAGAATATTTTTATCAATCAATTTTTACATATGATGAAATTTTATAGCTATCTTACCGTGGTTACGATAAATATTGTCGATGAATGCTATCTAACATAACTGTAGGACATCATATCTGATTAATAGGATATTTAATTATATTTTATTAATAAATATCATATTTATGTATTAACGATCGAATTGTTAAAAATTATTAATTAAATTAGACTAAATTAAATTAGATAATTTAGTTATTATATTTTTATTAATCAAATAATCCAATCAAATTTAATTAAAATAATATGAATTATCTAGATAAATTTTTTTTTACTAAAAATCCAAACAGATTGGAGGACGGACACTCCTAATTGCAGCTTTAGAATCTTGTAGATATAGTAAACAAATAGAGTTGTAGAGTTAATACTTATTGTTTTCATGTGTTTCTCGGTGAGGTAGCTAGCTAGGTTACTTACCCTAGCTAAATAACAAGTTATATTTATACAATTAATTCATACGTACTAGCCTTTAATTTCTAGACTTCATAATTCAGCCGTGTAGTATAGTGTCGTGTCATCTTCATAATTCTGGTGAGAATACTATCATTGAAAGTATTGAAGTTTCTGCTACAATATTAATTCTATGATGAATTATTAATTTTTTATATAATATGTGATCACTAAATAAAATTTAACATTAATATAATTATTTAAAAATAAATAAATACTTAATAAAAAATTAATGTAATTAATGAGTAATATATTTCTTTAATAATGAATAAACTCTAGTTCTAATGAACTCTTAATTAAGAATTAATCTCCTAAATCCTAATTAATTTCTACAGCAAATGATAATTTTCAAAAGGAGTATGTTTTCCGAAGACAATAATTTACTGAGTACTGTTACGGCATGTGATTCCATAAAACATTTTTTACGAGACATGTATATATATCTTAATTAATTGAAAATAATAAGATATGTATATAGGGTATAATAATAATTATAAAAACATGAGATACAGAGCTAAAAGATGTGTAATAAAATACCGGCTCTATTGATTAATGAACACAATTTAGTATATATTTTTTGACAATAGTATTACTTGAATGGTAAAGATTTATAAACCATATCATAAAAAATTATTCATTTTAATTTTAATTTTTAGATATAAAATCATGTTTGTTTTGCAAGTAAAAACATAATGAAAACAATATTAATAATATGAATTAAATTTATGTCTTATTTGATTCATAGAATTTAAAGGTAATAAATTTTATAGTAAAAATAGGAATAAAATTTAATAGAAATTGTATTACTATTACTATATTTATTTTAATAGAAAAATCAAAATAATAATATTATTAAAATAAAATTTATAAATTTATAAAAGAAATAAAATTAAGAAATAACTTTTTAGGCTTCCAAACGAGGTCAAATAAGAAAAATAATAAATATTCGTATAAATGTGTAATGAAAATAATGCATTACAGCATATTCTTGAGATGTATGAAAGGAATAAGTATTCCTCTTAATGTTGGAATGATTTACGATTCATTATTATATTTGTTTGAAAGTTAAAATCAAAATAATAATAACACGTGACATAAAATTATAAAATAAGTAAAATAAGAAAGTTAAATATTTTCACTTTTAAATTAGATAAAATGAAAAAATATATATATAAATATATAAAAAAAATATTTCAACGTATTTTCAAAAGATGTAAAAAGAATGAATATTTATATTGCTATTCGAATACTTTACATTTCATTATATTAATAATAAAAATAATCACATAAATACACAAAATTGATAATCTTTATTATCATTCTTATTACTATTAATCAAACATGATTTAAAATTAAAAAATTGTGTAATAAAATCATGTAACTAATTATATCCATATGTATACGAGTATTTAGGGATTATAGATAAAAGTAGCTTTTGTAAGAGCACCGATCCAAATTAACTTTCTCAACTTGCAAAACGTACATAATGGTTATAGTTAAGCAGCTACAGCAGAGACAAGTTTAACTGTTGTATATACATCCATCAACCTACTATTAGCCCCAGTTATATATATGCTACTTATTAGAAATGAAGATGATATATTTAAGCATAATATTTATATACATATATAAATAAATAACATTTTTATACAATTAATATGATATATAATTATCAGTAAAAATAATAAAATTTACTTTTTAAATTTATAATTAATTGACACATATATTACAACTTTTAATAGAATTTTTCAAAAATAAATGAGTAGTACAAGTTTTTCTTAACATTTTTCAGGCTATTGATGTTTTCAGAGTAAAAAACACTAATTTAAGAAAATTAAATATTATGTATCATAATTTAATGATCCAAAGTTTTTAAAAAAATAGAAATATTACTTTGATATTAGTAAAATTTACTTACATAATAAGACTATTTGTTTTTACCAATTAATATCTATAATTAAGTATCATTTGGATGTGAGGATCATGTGAGTAAATGTAAATACATCTGTGATTCAATCATACTCATTTTATTTTGAGAAATATGTATACACAATCAGTGATTACTATTTTAACAAATTTGAAACAGCAAATTCATTCAAATTATAAAAGATAAACAAGTAATATTATAGAAAGATGCGAATAAAGAATAATGCATATATATATATATAAGTGATATGTTCTAGGCCAAAAGAGAACATACAAATGATATATAAAATAACAAGAGACTAGTGATAAATATTATCTTATCAATATTATAGACAGTTACACAAATTCATTAATCTAAACCCTTTTGATAAAAATGCAAGAAAGCAGATTTTTCTCTTCTAGTAAACTCATATTAATTTTACCCTTACAAGTTACCAAATCACCCCAACAACCAAAAGCATGAATACATATAATAAATCCAGCTTAAAGTTATCATTTTCTCTAATTTTATCAAACACTTGTTTGAATTCTATTCTTAAGTAAGCATTTCTAAGAGAAACAATCAATAAAATTGGGTAACTTCAAACAACCATGTAAAATCTTTAAAAAGATTGTTAAATTTGGGCATAACTCCATCTTAAAACCCAGGTTATGAGATGGAGGATTGCCCTTGTTTATATATGTGTTTGATATTGTATGTCTAATCGATGTGGGACATTTTAACACTCCCCCTCACATCGGTAGTTCATCAATGGACGGTGGTGGGCTTACAGCTGCGTGCCACGGGGTGAGCTTGCCTGCTTTGATACCATGTTAAATTTGGGCCTAACTCCATCTTAAAACCCAGGTTATGAGATGGAGGATTGCCCTTGTTTATATATGTGTTTGATATTGTATGTCTAATCGATGTGGGACATTTTAACAAAGATTGACAAAGTCAAACTCAGATGACTTTTTCCTAACCAAAACGACATAAACAGAATTATAGATGTGGCTATTCAAATTATTGCCAAATAATTCTTCCATTATTCCAAATTTTCAATTGAGGAATCGACTTCACCAGCTCGAATAAAGCCTCAAACAATACTTTGAAGGTTTCTGAATCAACAAGAACATCGTCTTCTTTCATTGAACTGAGAAAGTTCGGAACTTCGTGGAGGTAACCATGGCGGCACACAATGCGAATGATGTGGGAATAGGTAGGACCGTAAGAGCAGAGTATTTGAAATTCAAATAGAGGTTTGTGGAGGGTGAAAAGCATTACTTTCCAATCAAACAAACTTAGCATTATTTTCAAGTTGTTTATCTCCGTACTTTTTTCTTCCCTCCTTTAAAATATTAAAATTATTTCATAATCTTTGTATTTATACAACTTAATTTATAATATTTTAAATTTAATTAATTTAATTCAAAATTCTAATTCATAAAATTAATTTAACATTATTATATTTAATTATCACTTAATTAAATATTAATAACCAAATTATAAATTTTATTACAAATTAAAAAATAATTTATATATTTTAAAATAAACAGAACTAAAAAATCAATTTCTATCGTAAATTATTTATTTTAAAAATAAAGATAGTTAAATGAATTAAAAAATCAAATTCTATCATAATTAATTATAACACCATTAAATCAATTTTAAAAAAATAAAAATTTTATATTAAATTTAAAAATATTAAAATTAAATTATTTAAATTAAAATATTAATAATCAAATTATAATATTTTAAATACATCAACTATTTTAAATTATAATACTAAAGCACTAAATTGTACTTGTTAAAAAAACTACTATAATTTTTTATCTTATAATTATTATAAATGAATAAATTTATATTTTCACATGAAAATCACCATCATAACTCAAAACGATATGTCAAAAATTAATTTTTAATATATACTTAATTTAACAGTATATTTTCTCATATAACTTAATTACATTATAAATTAATTTTTATTTATTTATTTTTTAAATTATATTTAATATAAAATAATTTATTTAAACATTAATTATCTTTTAGTAGGAGAATTAAATAAAATATTAAAATAATTAATAATTATTATTTAAAATATAAATAATTTTAATAAATTTGTCTTTAGTAGAATAGTAGGAGAATTAAATAAAAAAAATAAAATATTAAAATAATTAATAATTATATATAAATAAATTTATCATTAATTAAAATTTAAATAGAAAAAATTAAAAAGGCTCTTAAATTTTATAATAATTATTCATTACTATTATTATGAAATTAAAAAAGAAAAGTAGAGTTCTCCTAAAAAACTATCTTAACCTAAAAATGACATGTTTAAAATTATTTGGTGATATATAATTCAATTATCTATTTATTTATTCACACAATATAATTTAACTATTTATTTATTAAACGTATTACCATATTTTGGTTTAGATTAATTACGTTTTATACTCACATATGTATAAAATAATTTATAAAAATATCTAAAATGTTTATTTTATTTTAATTATGTCCATAACGTATGTATAATAAGAAAAACATATCTAACAATGTATATTTTAAAAGTTATAATTATGTCCACAACTTTTAGATAATGATACAATTATGTCTAAACTTAAACATATTTTTATCATTATTCATATATTGTTGGTATAATTGTAACAAAATAAATATTTTAAATACTTTTATAAATTATCACATATATTATGTGCATAAAACATAATTAACTTTTGGTATTCATGAAAAAATTGGCTTTTTCCTTGTGATTACACTTATTAAATATATGTAAAAAAACCTTAATGCTTTAAATTTGTAGTGATTTCAATAAAAATATTAACTATTAATTAATCTATATCTAGCATCATTTAATAATCTTTTTATTTCTATTCAATGTTTTTTTAAAAATCAATTAGATCAGATTGGTTTAAATTTTATTTCAAAATCAAACTAACTCAATTTTACACACTTTTATTTATTTATCTTTTATTTGTTTTATTATTTTTATAAATTTAGTTTTTTGATTGCTAGTTTTTATAAAATATACAAGAGTACGAAAGAAAATTACTTTACGCTATATGCTTAGAGTAACGATAGGATGCAATTAAAATATCGTACTCTTCTATCCCACATGGCACCTATAAACCTCCTCAATTAGATCAAGTGTTAGATGAAGGTAGCTTCGTTGATATATGACTAAATTCATATGGTTCTTTTTGTATCCAAGAACTAATATATTCTATATTATATTAATGTTCATTATTTATAAAGTTTTTGATGGTACCTAAAACCTTCTATTACTTTAATGTTTCTATTGCCTAAAATCAATTTTTTCCCTTAAAACAACCTTAACAAGATTTAAAGATGAAAAATTTATGGGCTTTGAAACAGTAGTAGGTATGTGAATTTTTCAAAAACTTATGAATAAGAGTAATAATATAATATAGGTTGTAAGTTCAATTATAATGCAACGAATTGATCCTTGGCTCTGATACCATTACACATATTTTTTTAACAAAGTATGAGGACAATAAATATAAATATCTATTGAAATTCTACTAGAATTATGAGAAATTATTATAATATCATAAGAATAATGAACTTGAATAGACAAATAAAAAATAATCTTCTTATTATTAAGATATCTTAAGCTTGATATTACAAGAAAATATTTTACAAAGAAAGACTCTTATGGAAAGCTTACTACTACAAAGGATTTTCTATGTTTTTTTAAATTTTCTCTAAAACTTATGTCTCTAATATATTACTAAAGACTCTTATTTATAGAGTAAGATTTGGTCGATTTTTCTAACTTGAAAATAACTTCATTCTTATCTTGTTTAGATGATTTCATTAATGACTTCATCTTTTTTTATGATGACTTGCTTACTATGTTGTGGGGTTCACTATGCTTCTACGATGTTTATTATATTATGCAGCTCTTTTTCAGGGATACTCTAAGAATCTTGATAGGTGTCTTTTATGTCTTTAATATATAGTGATAATTTACATGTAATATCTAAATTATTTCTTTTATCAAGATTTTTCAAAAATAATTCTGCTTCTTTTATCTGTTCTTTAGACCTTTCATAAGTGATAAGGAGTTCTGTTATAAAAATTCTTTTTCCATCTGTAATAATGAATGGCCTTTTATTCTCTTGTGTAGATAAAATGACTTTTTCCATTTGTGATGTATAGATGAAGTTTTGCATCTAATACTCTTTTGTACTCATATTTTAGATTACCTCTTTAGAGTCATTAAGGGACTCTAATTCATTTTTTTTTCTTTTGTTGTTGTTAACCACCATATCTTATACGATTGAAAGAATTTATCTCTTTCTCACCATCCAATGGTGCTAGCAATCTAAAATGTTAAGTATTTGGTCCATTTCTAATTTTTTGTATAATGATAGATTATAGATTTGATCATCATTGAAAATTGTATTAATTCTACCATACTAAGGCTTTGAAAAATTACTTGATTAGCAATTTTCCAATCAATATTTTCAATATGCCATAAATCATGATTAATAAGTAAAATTAGTTTAGGAAATCCATCAGTTTGATTAACCGATGAACTGTTCCTTTGAAGTATTTCTTTTATTTTATTTTTATGATCTTTAACTCTACTTTTGATATTATGGTATATTTATTTATATCAAGAATCTAATAATACTTTAGCTTTTTCAAAGAGACAAATCCTTTTGAATTTTTTTCATAATTTGGATCAGGAAATTCATTTTTAATTATATTTTATAATTGAAAAAAATTGGTTATTTTCTCAAAAATCAATATCATCATCCCAATTAGTCTCTTTAATGATTTGGAAATAGACTTCTTTGAGACTTGATAATGTAGCTATTTCTTCAACTATCTTTTCTACCAATTGAGTCATATGTGTTTTAAACTGTTTTCTATGTGAATATCTTAGAATATGGGTTTTCTATACTCCATTGAGTTCCTCGTAGATATTTTATGGAACATCAAGATTATAAAAAAATTCATGTCTTGTTTAGACATAATATGAACAAGATTAGATTCTCCTTGATATGTTTCAAAAGCTTGTTTAGCTTTTTCTAGCGAGTCATATGCTTGATAACATGTATTTTTTTTATCTTATTTACTTGGTAATGACAATCATTCCAAGAAGTATATATGCTAGGATGATTTGCTCTAAATACAACATAATATTTTCTTTTTGAAACAATTATTTGTTCCACCATTTTTGTCTTCTTAGCAATAGTAATCCAATCTCCTCGAGGTTTTTTCATATGAAAAACTAAATTTTCATTTGGTTAATGGTCTTCATAAAAAAAATTATTAAGATAATCTGCAATAAAATTGTTAATACCTTTAAATGTTTTACTTCAAAACTATATATGAAAATTTGATTATATCATTTTAATCTTATTACTTCAAGATTATTTCTTTTGCTACAAAGAAAATCTTTAACTGCTTAATTATCAATTCTAACAATAAAATTTTCTGGAGCTAAATAAATATGAAATCTTTTAATAGCAAGTTTTATTGCTAATATTTTTTTCTCGAATATAATATAATTTATTTTATTTGGTTTAAATTTTTCTAAATTATATTCACAAATTAGTTCTTCTTTTTGAAGCCTTTTAGGTATAGGTGTTTTTCTAGCTCTTATACCATTTACATGGATTGGCGGATCATTTTCCTCCCATTTCTCTTATGTTATATCTTTTAACATATATCTCCAACAGAAATCTAAAGCATCTACTTTTAAAATTAATTTATCACCTGATTTAGAAAAATAAATTCCTGTAAGATGTTGTAATGCTTCTTTTATTTCTTTTAAGATTTGTTTATCTTTTTCAGTCCAAGAGAATTTAGTATCTTTCTTTAATTTGTTAAAAAATGAATTTCTTTTTGAGATGATTTGTTTTTATAAAACTTCTTCCATAATTAAGAATTCCTAATAATCCTTGTAATATTTTTTTGTCACTGATTTTTTCTGAAAATTTTCTTACTTTTGATATAATATGTTCTTGAAGATTTATTCCTTATTGCTTTAACATTATCCCTAAAAATTCAATAGATGTTTTTTTTACTTCTATTTTTTTTAGATAGAATTATTCCATATTTTTGAAACATTTCACATAATGATTTTAAATGTTTTTGTGTTCTTCTACTGTTTTAGAGAAAACAAGAATATAATCAATATATATAATACAAAAGTCTTTAAAATCTTTAAAAATACTATCCATCCATCTTTGATAGACTTGTGTGGCTATATTTAATCCAAAAGGCATTACATTCCATTGATAATGTCCTCTTGGTGTATTAAAGGCTATCAATGGTTTTAACTCTTTTGTTAATTTGATTTTCCAAAATTCAGATTTAGAATCAAATTTACTAAATTATTTGGCTCCTTTAGTTTGATCAACTAACACATCTTTTCTAGGAATAAAGTATCCATAAAACTCCAAATGCTCATTTAACCTTTTATAATTAATGACCATTCAGGGTTTTCCCCTTTTTATTTTACTTTGGGTACTTACCATGAAAGTTGGACTAAGATGTGGACTTTTTGTTTCTTCAATCAATTTTTTTGTCTAATAATTCATTTATTTGAATATCAAAGTCATCTATATCTTCTTGTCTAGTATAAATCATTGGTTTAACTTGAATAATTACGTTAGGGTCACGTAATTTTAAAGTACAATATCTTGGATTTTTTTACCAAAATTTTAGTGGGTCTTCACTAAAATATTTTTCCAAAATTTTATATAACCAATGAGTTTCTTCTAATTGGTTTATGGATAAAGTATGATCACCATGCTTGCTTAGCGAAAAGTCTTTATCACACTTATACTTATATTGTTGTAAAAGTAGAATTTCAACAAACTGGTTATTTAAAGTAAAAGATATAGAATTATGATTTATTTTTATTGGATGATAATTTGTCATAAAATACAAAATCTCTATGCATATTAGGAAAACATAATACTTTAGGTATAATATTTTTTTATCATTAAACCAAATAGCTATATTTTTAGCTTTGTATTTAAAAATGGTCTTTTTGCCTTCTATTCCTCTAACTAGAATAGGATTTTTCATAAGTATCCATTTTCTGAAGGTACTGCATTAGGTCTATAAGAACATATTATTGCTCTTGTATCTATTAAAGCACATAAGCTATATGGTTTTATAGCCTACAAAATTAAAATATCCTAAAAAATAATTATAACATTTTTTTACTATAACTTGGTGAAAAGATGATTTATTCTTTACCTATTTGGATATGATAAATTTAAGCTTGAAGGATTTCTTCTTTTTGATTGGTTTGAGGTAACATTGAAACTTGAACATTTTTAACAGCAATAATCTTATCATGATTATCGTCAGTTTTAGAAGATGATTCATTAATTCTTACCTTCTATTTAAAGTTTTCCCAATCTTGTTCAGAATATGAAGTTTGCCAATATTTATTGATTGAATTTTTATTTCTAAAATATACTTGATTTCTTGATATCTACATTTCTATTGTCAAAAGATTTAGAGGTCTAGGATTATCTATGAGATTTGTAAATAATCATTGTTTTGGTATTTTTAAATCTTTTCAATTGATAAGTCGTGGTTGAATTTTTGTTTCATAAGGTCTTGGTTCAAATAATTCTACAAAACTCTTATCAACTTCTTTTGTTCAAATTTCAAATTTTTTTTGTTAATTCATGGATAGTTTTCCATTGAATAGCTGAACTTTGAGATTGATGATCCATACTCAAATTTTTTAGTTGAATCTTCAACTTTATTGAATTAGTTATATTATGATATGTTATAGATATAAAGAAATTTGGTCTTATGTTAACTCAAACAATTTCATTAATTAAATTTGATTAGACACCACCTATTATAGATTGTAATGATTTTTTTATCCTTTCATCTAATATTATTGAAAGTAAAGGAGTATATAATCCTTGTCTAAATAAACTTGTAATTGAGATATGTATTAAACCTATATGAACATACTTGATTTCTGGATATTTTTTCTTCCATCTTCCTATTTTCTTTTTATCAAAAAACTATATTTCAGCTGTTCCATCTTCTATAAATTTTGCATAAAAGTTTCCAACAAATTGTTCAAAACTCTTGCTTAGAAGAATTTAAATTTAGAAATTTTATAGATATCTTCTTTTTTTACTTTTTGTTTAATCCGTTCAATTTTTTCAAGTTGTTCTTGGATATAAGTTAATTCTTCTCGCATTACATTGTTTAATTTTATATTTTGTAGTACTTTAATAGGAGTTTCATTTATTTTAATTGTAGAACTTGATTATTCTTGTATCATAAATATCATCTTAGTTTCTTCTTTAGATGATTCTTCTTCACTTTTTACTTCATATATTATTTCTTCTATATCAAAAATTTCTTCTCCATATAGAACTTCTAATTCATTTGTTTCTAAAGTCTTTATCATCTTTTTGCACTTTTTTTTTCCCTTTTTAGAACATTTTGGTGTATAATGACCTTCTTCATTACAAATATAACATTTGCATTTTTTCTTTGTATATGTTTTAGATTTAAGTTTTTGTTTTCTAATATATTTTTTTCTTTTTAAAAAAGTTTATTCTTTTCTTTCAAGGTTTCCACTTGAATTTTATTTTCTTATAAGATTTTCTATTTCCCGGTATAAGACATCCTATCTTCCTATCTTCCAATTTTCTTTTAACATTTTATCACAATATTGTTGTCCATATTTTGTATTACTAATTTGATTTTTAACTTTCTTTTTTGCTTTGGCCGATAAACATTGTTCATTTATTAGTTTGTGGACATAATTTATCCTAAAGTCTAAATTGACTACTTATTTTGCCTTTTTAACCATTATGGATAGCTTTTAATAGCTAATTCATCCCACGAGTTTGGTAATTTATGAAAAAATTGATCTAACTAATATATGTCTTGAGGAGGTTTCACAAGAAAATAATATTTTTTTAAATAATTTTACATATTCTTCAAATTGAAAAATATTACATAATTTTAATTTTGATAAAGCATAGTTAGCATCATCTTGAATTATTGGTTCTACTACATCTCCTATCAAATTTTCTTTTATTAATTTAGTAAATTATCTTAGTATATCATCATGTCTAAGAAAATTTGATAATAGGAGCATTTTTTGCTCTCTACCTCTTGAAGTCTTTTCCCATTGTTCTAACCAGCATCACCTTGTGAAGTTCCTGCAATATAATCTAATAATTTTTCTTTTGTTCGAGTGCTTCTATAGTTAAAGTAGAATAAAGGACATGGATTGTGCCCATTATTCTATAGTTTTGTCTTGGTCTTTAAATGATAAATTAGTAAGGTTTAAATAAATATCATGTTGTGATATTGGTTGTTTACCTAAATCATCTCTCTTACTCATCTTCTAGTTTTGTTCCACTAGGTGAAGCTTCATTCATATCAATATAGTATTCATCTTGAGTTCTTTTTAAATATTCTTCAAATTCTTCTTGATTTAAAAATTCTTTTAATGGTTCTTCAAGTTTTTCTTTTTATGAATATTTAAAGATTTTTCAGATTCATTATCTTTATCACTCACCACGTTGGTTGTGTAAGAAGTATCAGCTTATGATTCAGAGTTAGATGTGGATTCATCGTCAAAAGACAAGAAGTTAGTTTGATAATCAAAGTGTGACAATAAAGATTCATATTCAAGATAGGTTTGTTGAATTTGTTTTAGTAGTCTTTGTCTTTCTTTTATTTGTGTTGGATCGTTACAAAGATGTCTCTAATAATCAAGAATTTCAACAACGTTATAATATTTTGTTTCGTTATATTCACGAGTTTAAGAAGTTTTAAATTCTTCAATTCCCTAATATAATCTTTGAGGTATATTACTTACAAGACTATTCATTCCATATTGATAATTTAAATTTTTATCTATTTTGTAGTAATGCCTCAATCTTGTTTTTAGTATCTAATTTAAGATCAAGATTTTTAATTTGTTTATTTTTAAATTTGAAAAAATATTTTATAGTTTTAATTGGGTTTAATCACTTCATAAGAAATAATAATATTTTAATAAAAAATTATTAAAAATAATATTATTTTTCCTTAATTAATCAAATTTTTTAAAGATTGGGACTAAAAAATATTTTTAAAAAAATTGAAGGATTAAATGCGTACTAAAAATTAATTTGAGAATTATATATATATATATATATATATATATATATATATATTTATTATTTTATGAATAATCATGTTAACATATAAACCAATTAAGTTTATTAAACTACATTAAATTTATAATTTTATTAAAAAGTTTTTAGCTATTTATTTAAAATTATACTCTTAAAAAATCTTAGTATCTATTTTTTAAAAATTTCAATAATTTTATGTTATTGTTTTATTTATTTATTTATCTTTTGTTTTTTATTATTTTTTTAAAAATATTTATTATATAATAATTAATTATAAATTAAAAAATAAATTTTATTGTTAAGATAAGAAGGTACTCTTTTATAAAATATACGATAGTACGAAAGTAAATTGTCTATAACCTTATAATAATGATAAGATGCGGTTTAATAAACTCATGTTCTAATTCTTACATGACACTTTATATATATATATATATATAGAATAATTATTTATTATTTTTAAAATAGATATTGGTAGGATATTTTTAATTTATAAAATTTAATACTAGTATAATTTTTTTAAAAAAATAAATATTTAATAAAATTAATTTAAATATATTCTAAAAGTAATAAGCCATAGCCAATGATTTAAAAAACTTGCTTTTTGATAGTTCTACGGTCTACACAAGTCAATGAGGAAATTTCCTAAACTAAACTGTTCAGAAGTAACACAGCTCTACTCGAATTCACTCCTTTATCTTCAGTTAGGCTCTTAGCTCATTTTCTTCAATTCATTGCGTGTTATCGGAGGAGAAAACTAATGTTTCCCACAAACATTCTTGTACAAATGCCATTCTCATAGGACTAATTTAGAAGTGTCTACACTCTAATTGATGCAGTTGATTTATCTTCATTTCTCAAAATTAGAGCACCCGTTTGAGTTTTTGAGTTTCTTTTGCCTTTGAAGAATATAAACTGATAGAATTTCAAAAGTTTAGCCAATTTAAGTAGAGTTTGAGAGTGAATTAAAATGAGAGATATCGAAGTCAGACACTTGCCAATTGGGTATGGATTTCGTCCAACCGATGAAGAACTCGTGCGTTACTACTTGAAGAGGAAGTTGCAAGGCATGGATTCTGAAGTGGATCAAGTCATCGCCAAGGTCGATATATGCAAATGGGATCCTGGGCAATTACCTGGTATAATATATCTCTGTTTTGATTAACCTCTTTTTCACTTAATTGCTTGCCATTAAATGTATATATGGGAGCTTTAAATTTAACAATGATCTTGAATCTAATCAATCAGCTTAAGTATAGAATGATTTAAATTAAGACAAAAAATCAAATAACACATAAGCACATATTTATCATTAGACGAGTGTAATTCACGGTAACATATAATTGGTTAGATTTATTAATTAAAATTATTAGCATATATACGTTTATATTTTGATTGTTTGAATGTTGTGTTTTTGGGTTCTTAATGTTTGTCCAATCTATAAACAAATTGCAGACTTGTCAAAGATCAAATCGGATGACCCAGAATGGTTCTTCGTCAGTCCCTTAGATCACAGGTATTACAACAGCGACAGAGCCAACAGGACTACCCCTTCTGGCCGCTGGAAGGTCACTGGCAAAGATCGTGGTGTCACTGATGTAGCCACCAAAGCTATCATTGGAAAGAAAAGGACTTTGGTTTTCTACAAAGGTCCATATCCTGGCAAAAAGACTGACTGGGTTATGCACGAGTATTTCATTCCCAGCAAGGTTTTTTTTTATTTTTATTTTTTTATAAAAATTAATATTTTTCATTTAATCCTCTTTTGTGTATGCTTCTCTTGTTTCATTTCTGATGATGAACTTGATTGTCTTTACTCACTTATCTAGTTTTCTATGTTGTTTGAGGAGGAATGTTAAATGTAATAGGTTCATGATGAAAATCTCCCTTTATTGTGTTACACACGTGCATTTATTTGAAGATAGAGGGCCCATTTTAATGAAAACATTAATAATATCTTCTTGTTAATTGAAATTTGCAAGATGTATCACATATCCATGGAACTGGCTCATATAAAAGTTTTGTGTTGTTTGAGCCCAAGTTACACGGCCTATACTACACCAGTTGTCCTGAATTTAGGGATACTTATTCAGTATCGGATACACCCATTTTTTTCAATTGTTTTTTAAAATATACAGGAAATGGAGAATCCATCAACCTAGGTTTGAGTCATATATTTGTAATGTGTTGGAGTTTTTTGGTACCAGCTTAGCTGTTTAAGTTGCTCTTGCTAGATGGGCCAATTTATCCTATAAAATCTAACATTCCCGTAAGGGTTGGCTCTATTTCCATTGTAGATCTGGTAAAAACAAAAGTCAATGATTTTTGATTTTAGCATAAGACCTCCCACTCTGCGTGATACCATGTTTCCCCAAAACCTAAAAGCTTAAGTGATGGCGAACATATCATATATAAGTTAACATGTGTTCTTTTATGGGTACTGCAACATTTTTTCGGATTTGTGTCAAATGGAACTAGGTTTTGTGTATTTTGTTTGCATTAGTTAAGGATTTTCTTTCTTTATTTATTGCTTTATATTCAGGTATTTGGACTAAGTTTATACCATTACGAAATGCTCTGTATACTGTTTAAATGCAACAATTCTATGCCATTAATTTTATTACATTGCTGCCTTTTCTTTCAATTGATTGTGTATATGTGGCTCATCTTGTTGGTTTTATAGTATAGTGGATACTTAATCCTTTATTCCTTTTTTCAGAGTTTTTGGCAAGGCCGTACAAAGTTTTAGTAATGCCTTGTTGTTACCATTTTAGTAATGATAAGGCCTTGCAAATGTTGGTTTTTAACAAATTGTTACAGAATTTTTTGAAGACTAGAAATATTTTAGTAAGGCATCTTTAAAATTGAGAGAACTCATTTGTGTAAGGAGCTTACCATAAGGCCTTGCCAATATATGCATTCTGGTGGGTTAGCATAGTGTTTTCGTAAAAGATGCACTTTATTCAATATACACTCCTATTTATTAAGTTAAAAGGTGGAAAGTGTTTGACCACATGAATGTCTCTAATGATAGCTAACTCTTGTGTTTTCTTTGAAGAGGAAATTTTTTTTAATTTCTCTGATGATTGATAGATGTTTGTTAATAAATTGGCTATAGTTATAAAGCTGATATTGGAAATTCAACTACTTGAACTCAATAATCTTTCACCCCTGCTTCATGTAGAAGACATTCACTCTATTTCGATTAAAGAATAAATCTGATGAGAAGACTGATTCACCAAACCTACGTGAAGATGAACCATGTAACCATATTGACGATCAAGCTCCACAGGTGAGATTCTAAGAATTTCCAATATATTTTCGAATTCTTAAGATCAAATTACCTGTACAGAGAAGTAAAAGAGTATGGATCCCAATACTTTTTAATATGTAATGCAGGTGCATACTTCACCAGTGGTAAATCTGGGATCATTATTCAACACTGGGAAGGACTTGGACTTTCTGGCTTCTGACAGCCATGTTAATCACACCAGTGGGCTGGAAACATTGTTTAACACTGGGCAGGTCTTGGACTTTCTGTCTTCTGACAGCCATGTTAATCACACCAGTGGGCTGGAAACATTGTTTAACACTGGGCAGGTCTTGGACTTTCTGTCTTCTGACAGCCATGTTAATCACACCAGTGGGCTGCAATCTTTAAATGAAGTTGAGTGGGAAGATGATACAACAACACAATTTCTGCAATCGGTTATTGTTGATGAGGCAGATTACTACCACGAAGACACCTCACCAACTCATTTCAGTGACTCCAGCTTACCAATGTCATTGAAAAGGGCTCATGTCAATGATGAAGGAGTCAGTAGTGACACAGACATTGAAGTATTTCAGCGACAGGTAAAAATTAGAAAATTATTGTTCATAAGTTATCGAAGAGTCATCCAGTACCTCATGAATCCTTAATTAGGTCTATGGGATAATTTAACTGCAGGCTTCGTAATAATAGGCAGAGATTTGCATCTCTGCACGTTATTACAGTGTCATAAAAGGCACTGATACTCTCCAGTAGATGCATGCAACAATTTCAGGCGAAATAAAAACTTGAGTTGTGTTAATCCTTTCTTTTCTGCTCAGGCACTCAAACCTGCTACCATCTGTATCAGTAGACTTTTGATTCTTCTTCACAATTTTTAACTTTTTAAGTTCATCCAAAAGAAACTAACCCATTTATATCTGTTTTTCTTTCAGCCTTTCCAAAATTTTGAAAGTCCAACCTTGTTCAGTGAGCCTGTGGGCTCTAAAAGATTCCGACACATGAAAATGGTTAATACCCCATGTGGAAATTCCAACCTTAATCAGCTCAGACAAACTGAAAGAGGTTCTCTAAGTAGTCATTTTATTGACGATGAAGTGCATGATGAGACTTATCATATTGAATCAGCCACTGACAATGACTCTTGCATTGATCCCTTCGATAACCATCAGTTCATACAAGATTCTACTCCTGAGATGAATTCTTATGAAATATGCTCGAGTGAGGATCCTATAGTCAGGACATTGTTTGAACTTCGCAATTCACCAAAATTCGTTAATTTGGTAAAAACAGTCCAAGCTCAGAAGGAAGTTGGGCACACAAACAAGGTGAGAATGTTGAACCACAAACTATAAAACTAAAATGTGAATCATTTATCTCTAGGAGAGAAAGTGTCACATTGAAGCCATAATTTACATATAATGAGAATCTTATAGCTCATTTTTCCACAACATTTATGTTTACAGGTCTGGAAAGTATCAAAGTCTAAAGTTGCAGGTGATTCGCCCCAAGGACGAGTACATGATGAATCTTGGTTTGATTCTGACAGTGAAAGCAAAACTGTTAGAGTTACCAGCAGAAAAAAGGACCTAAAGTTTGCAAGCCAAGCATCATCTAGAGACAATTTGATGGGGTTCTTCACATTCCAGGAGACTCCATCTCATTTAAGCAAAAAATCACATGCACCTGCAGTGTATTTCTTCAATGCTCTTCTAGGCATGTGTCTGTTTGCCTTTTTCGTTCAGGAAGTTGTGCTATATGGACAGTGGTTCTAGTCTTTCGAAACAAAAGACTTTCTATATTAGGTAAGAACGCTCTTTTTTTGTTTTGTAAATGTTTTGTTACTAACCAGTCCTCCCATTTCTTATATATTCAACCACTCTTTGCTCTTACACATTGTAGGTACATCACTTGAAATTCAACATTATCGAGTTATAGGAGTTTGAACACATGACCTTCAAAGGCTAATTGTGTTGGTCACCAATCTAGCATGATATCAGAGCGGAAGTGATGTGCTTAAACCCTAATAACTTTAAATTCTTAAATTTCAAGTATTGCTCCCTAAAGTGTGCCGAGGCCACATTGGAGGATTTGTAACCAAAATATTGTAACACTAGTCATATAAAACTCTGCCGGAAACACTACAGGAATAAGTAAATTGTATGGGAGAGGGAGCAAAAACAGCATAGGAAACAAGACCCCCTCCATAAGCAAGAGTTGAGAGTTTCTTCATATAAAAAATAAATATATAGGTGTTGTCTTCACTCTGGAAAGGAAGAGTTTCTCCATTACCAAGCAAACAAAGAGAGTGAAGACTTCGGTTCTCTTTTCTGATGAGGTGGTGAATGGAATGTTTTCACTTGAAAATAACTCCTCCTGGTTATGCTTGCCTCACTACTATACAAGAATGCAATGTTGTCTATGTATGTATGACTGATCCTTTGAATAACTATAGTCTGTATATAGAAATGTGTTTTCGATGATATTCCCGGTAAGGAATTTGTAAAAAAGGGTCTACGCTATCCTCCCTTTTTTCTTCTTCGTTATTTTGGATAAGGAGTGATTTTGTATAAAAGATTATTAATATATTAAATAATTTATATATTAATTAATAAATATACGTCACCGTCGTTGATCTAAGTCTATAAATAAACTTATTTTAAGTCAAAAAGATTCGTATGAGTAAACATTTAAATCTTCATATCTTCTCTAACCTAAGTTCATTTATACAGAAAATGACTTAAGCAAAGTAGATACGACATCACAAAATGTCATTATTTCAAATGGACATTGGCAAAAACGTAATGAACACAAAATCAATTTCAACATTATTTTTTATTTTATGTCTACTCTTTGACACAGATATTGGAAAGGAAAAAAAAAACAATAAATTACCTAAATAAAGAACCGATAATTGATGCTTTGACTTGTTTCACTTGATCAAGTCAGATAAATGGTTATATGGTATGTTCTTCAAGTGGGGAGCATAACAAACTAAAGCATAACGGATTGGGAATCCTCAGATGGTAGGGGCCATAAATGACAAAGACTGGAGTTTTATTATATAACAAAACTTGGGGATCAAGTCTAAAAGACCCTAGTAAGTAGTCACACACTATATATAAATCTTCCTATTTGAGTTTTTTTACAGTACAGAAATTTTGAAAGATTTGGTTAATAAAATAAGTTTTAACAACATTAACAGCGTACTGACTTGTTAAGTAAATACGTGTGCGAAAATTCTTCCAAACAATCTGATTCAATTTTTTTAGTTTAGTTTGATTTCAACTCTGATTTGATTTTTATATACTAATATTCATTCAAATTAAACCAACCCATTTTATTATTTTTTTTATTTTATTGTTTTATAATTTTTTTTATTTATCTCTTAGTTTTTAAGAAAAAAGTGAAAGTATTAACACATTATCGTAATCATCTTCAATCCTGAATATATTTTTATAATTGATATAGATATAGTATTTTGGTTCACACTATTTAATAGATAGTATTTTGTTTCACACTATTTAATAGATAGTATTTTGTTTCACACTATTTTTTTATTATTTATCTCTTAGTTTCACACTATTTAATAGATAGTATTTTGTTTCACACTATTTAATATACAAATAGTAGAGTATTTAACTTTTCCATAAAATTAAATGTGTATTTCATTTCAAAATAAAATTAATAAATTAGAAGGTACAAAATAAAATACACTTTTAAAGATTAAAAACCTATGGCATTTCAATTAGAACAAAACACCAATAATTAAATAGTAGAGTATTCTTGCAATGGAAAAGTACTAAACGAATACTATATATAATATAAGTTACTAATCTATGATTGAATTAGACTAGTTTACTAATTTTGTATATACTATTTTCTTAACTATATTGAAATATATTTTATTTATTTATTTAAAGCATAGTATAACACTCTAACACAGAGCTACTGAAAAGAACAAAGAAAAATTAATTTATCAAAACAAAGAACAGCTATAATTGATGCTTTCACTTGTTTTACGTCATAGGTAAAAAAATAGATAAGTGGTATGTTCTTCCAAGGGAGAGCATAACAAACTAATTGGAAATCTTCAGATGGTGGGGGCCATAAATGACAAAACTTGGTTTTTTTTTATATAACAGACTTGGGTATCAAGTCTAAAAGACAGAAAATTTTGAAAGATTTGGTTAATATATAAAATAAGTTTTATCAAAATTAACAAGATATTTACATGTTAAGTTGGGTGAAAAAATTATTCTCATTTCATACTCAGTGATTTAACATAGTTTTTTTTTTATAAAAAACATATATTTATTTTCATATAATGTTATAAAATATATGTTTATACATGTTATAAGAAAAGTAAACATATATTTTTTCTTAAAATGAAATTTCTTATATAAATATATGTTTTTTTTTCCTAAGTTGAGGTTAAATTTATTTAAAGCTATAAAATCTAAACCTAATAAGTAAGTATCCACGTTCAAATACTGCTACTCATTCTCATCATTGACACTTCATATATCACTCAAATCACTTTCAAATTGGTCCAAATTTTCTTACATTATTATATTGACTACATATTCCTCATTGAAAATATGATATTTCAACAACTCCATCTTATATTCGGTAAGCTATCACTACTACAAAAACCCGACTTTAAATTAAATGATTTAAAATTTAAAGTCGGTTTAACGCGTGAACCGATTTTTAATTTTTAATTTTTTTTTTTACAAAATTTATTCATTTTCTATTATATTCAAATTAAAACCTGTATTTGATCACTAAATAATAGCAGAAAAAAATCTGTTTAACAAATATTTTATTCACGTGTAGCGTCAGTTCTACGTGTCAACCGACGCTACGTCCTACGTGGATATCGTCAGTTTTACACCAAACTGACTTTAAATTCATTATAAGTTGGTTTTTTTCAAAAACTGACTTTACATATCGACTTAAATACCTCTTTTGTAGTAGTGTATTAATCACACTCTAATTCTTTAATTTTTTTTATAATAATTCTATAGAAAGTTTTTAATGATTAATTTTAAAAACAAACACAATTCTATATTTACATAATACCTACTAATATCATCTTATTTCTTCTTAGTGATAATAGATTAAGTAAATAAAATATGTGATAGTAATAACTTTTAAGTTAAATTATATAGTATTTTTTTCTGTTTCAATCATAGGAGGTTTTTATATCATATTATGAGTATATGTCTAAAACCGTGAAACAAACCTCTCTTAAATCGACCTTATAGGTTGACTTAAAGATTGGTTTTTTGGTGGTCATAAGTCGGATAATGTTTTGGGTTTTTTTAGAACTATTAAGATAAAATCGATTTATAAAATAACTCAAAAACTAATTTAATTGACCTACACTTACCCGTAAACTTTACCCCACCATTGTCAACCCAAGGCCACCATATTCAAAGTCACGCTCCATCACTATTGTGAAAAACCCTAAAATAGTTGCCATCCATAATGCCAAACACTATTTTTTCAAATTCTCTCTTTATTTACTAATATCTTAATTCTTAAATCCTTAATACTAATTTATCTTCTCTCTCAATTTTTTCCAATTTACACCATCATTTTTAAATGTAAATTTAAACAAAAAAATCACACTAGATTAAAATTTAAGTTTAATATAAAGATAAATCCGGACAAAAAAATCATGTTATATCAAAATTTAGATTTAATGTGTTTATTAAATTAAATTAATAAGCAAAAAAAATCTACGTGGGAAGTTCATATAAAGAAAGACTCTCCCTATAGTAATAAAGAAAATAAATTTAACATATTTATAAATATGAGTTAAGCATATTTTTATAATAATTATAAAATATTTTCACTACTTGAAAAAATTAAAAATAAAAGTCGTCTTAAAAAAATCTCACATGCTAAAATCCAAGTTAAACGACAACGAAGGAAAAAATTCAATAAAAAATACCCCAAGAAATGACGTGTTTTTCTTATTATTTCCTTTTATTTTTGCTCAACTCCTTGCTTACTAAGTTGAAACAACTTCGTCACTAAGCCCTGAAAGACTTGCTTTTTTAATCATACACTCACACTAGTTAAAAAAGTCCTAAATCATTCATAACGCCAAATAACACCTCCCCAAATTCTCTCTTTATTCCTTGACGTTTTAATCGTTAAATCCCTAATCTTAATTTATATTCTTCTCTCTCCTCAATTCTTTTTTTTTTTTCAATTTGCATCATCATTTTTAAATGAAAATTTAGATAAAAAAATAACATTATATCAAAATTTAATTTTAATATAAATGTAAATAAACAAAAATCAAAGTATATCAAAATTTAAATTTAACATATTTATTAAATTAAAATTAATAAGAAAAAAAAATTGGACAAATTCATATAATAAAATATTCTATCTACGTTAATAAAGAAAACTTAAAAACACATATTTAAAATATATAAAAAATTAATATATTTATAAATAATAGTTAAGCATATCTTTATAATAAATTATAAGAAATAGTTTCATTGATTTGAATAAACGAATGTTTATAACATATTTATACAAAAGAAAAAACAAAATTATAATAATTAAAAATAAACACAATTATGGAGGGACATGTTCTTTGATAGTCTGTTCCTCCCCACCAATCTGTTAGTGGTTGTTTCCAATTAGTGTGTTGATTGTCACCAGTTGGATCTCGAGTTCTTTAACATTCATCCTCGAGTTGGAATATATGTTAATTATTCTTAACTTGTTAAGTAAGCTCGAGAACTGTGGAAAACTCAGGGATTTAGTAAATATATCTGCTAGTTGCTCTAATGTAGATATAAGAGAAGTCTTGATCATTCCAGCTTGAATCTTATCTCTTACTAGATGAAAATCGATCTCTATGTGTTTGGTTCATTCATGAAACACTAGATTTGATGCAATGTGAAGGGTTGCTTGATTGTCACAATATAACTTGGTTGGTTGGGAGTGTTTGATACCCAAATCATCCAAAATGCATCGTAGGCAGGTTACTTCGCAACAGGTTGCTTCCATAGAGTGGTATTCTACTTCTGCACTTGATCGTGAGACCGTATTTTGTTTCTTAGTCTTCCAAGAAATTGGCGAGTTTCCAATAAACATACAATATCCTGTGGTTGATCATCGTGTGTCTATGCATTTAGCTCAATCTGTGTCATATAAAGCATTTAGTTGTAATGAACTAGTTGTTGAGAAAAAGAGGCCTTGCCCTAGTGTGTTCTTGATATATCATAGCACTCGTTAAGCTGCTTCCAAATTTGGTTGACGTGGTTTATTCATATATTGATTGAGAATATGCATAATATACACTAAGTCGGGTCTTGTGATGGTCAAGTATATTAATCTCCCAACAAGTCTTTGATAGGATGTGAGGTTACTGATGAATTCCCCTTCAACCTTACTAAGGGATAAATTTTGTTCCATAGGTGAATTGACAGATTTAGCACCAAGATAACCTATGTCTTCTAATATTTCAAGTGCATACTTACGTTGTGACAGAACAATTCCCTTCTTAGAACGTGAAACTTCTATGCCCAAAAAATACTTTAATTCATCAAGATCTTTTAGCTTGAATTGACGCATGAGATGATTGTTAGTTTCTTCAATGTTTTTACATTATTTCCTGTTATGATTATATCATCTACATAGACAAGAAGAATAGAGAAGGAATTACCACGTCTTCAGACGAACAGTGAGTGATCATACTTGGATTGGTTAAAACCAACAAACTTAAGTGTTATTGATAGCTTGATGAACCATTGTCGTGAGGCTTGTTTGAGTTCATACAAAGATTTGTGTAGCTTACATACTCGTGTTTTCCTCTTTCGTCCGAATCCAGGTGGAAGGGACATGTAGATATCTTCATGAAGATCACCATAGAGAAAAGCATTATTGACATCGAGGTGGGGAAGATGCCAATTTTGAATAGCAATAATGGTAAGAAGAAGACGAATAATGACAAGTTTGGCTACTGGTGCAAAAGTTTCTTGGTAGTCAAAAGTTTCTTGGTAGTCAAAACTTTCAATCTGACTATATCCTTTGACCACTAACCGAGCCTTGTATCGTTCCATAGAGCCATCAGGATTATACTTGATTTTATAGACCCATTTACAATCAACTGGTTTCTTGTTTGGAGGAAGCTATTGAAACGTCCAAATGTCATTATTTTCAAGAGCATCCAGTTCTTGTTTCATGGCAAGCCGCCATTTTGGATCGTTGAAAGCTTCAACAAAGGTGGTTGGTTCCTTGAGAATGGAAATAGAAGTAGCAAAGACATGATGCGTAGGTGATAATTGGTCATAGGTAAGTACATGAGATAGAGAATGAGAAGTACCTTTGTTATTGGACGATGCTGAGTTAGACGAAAGGAAGGACCGAGAAGGTAATGAAGCTTCTACATGATATTTTTGAAGGTAGTTAAGAACCTTAGTGAATCGACGAAGCCTATGTGTGACTGGTGTTGGAGAAGTCATGTGTGGTGGAGAAGTTGATGATGATGTTTCTGGAGATGAATTTTGAAGATGAAGAATGGCTGAGTTGATTGTTGGAAGGACAGATGATGTATGATGAATTGATGTATTTTGATTGGTTAATTGATGAATGTTAGGTATGTCATCATAAATAGTATCTTCTGATAGAGGGAATAGAGTTGGAGTGTTGACAACAGAAGTGAAATAAAGAAATACATGTTCATGAAAGATAACATCACGAGACACTAAAGTCTTGCTTGTTTCTAGATTGTAGACACGATAACCTTTTATCCCAAATGGATACCCAATGAATATGCATCTATATGATCTAGCATCAAACTTGGTGAATCGATCATGATGTGCAGACACAAAACAAAGGGAACCAAAAAACGAAGATGTCCATACCTAAGAACTTTGTGAAAAGGACTTCAAATGGTGTTTTACCCTTGAGAACATGTGTTCGAGTAAGATTTATGAGGTATGTGGCTATAAGAATGGCATCTCCCCAGAATATTTTAGGGAGATTGGCTTGGAAGAGAAATGCACGAGCAACATTGAAAGGATGATAGTGTTTGCATTCAGTAACACCATTTTGTTGAGGGGTAGAGACACAACTGGTGTGATAAAGGATTCCTTTGGTAGAAAACAATTGGGTCATAGAGAATTCTGGGCTATTGTCGTTATGAATGATTTTAACTCTGGATGCAAATTGTGTTTCAACAAGGTTAATGATAGTGGTAAGAAATGTGTGTGTATTAGATTTAGCATGTAAGAGATAGACCTATGTGCATCTTGAGTAGTCATCAACAATAGTGAGGAAATAACGTGCTCCATTAAGTGCTAGAATGCGATAGCCACCCTAAATATCGACATGAATTAGGTCAAAATGTGCTTTTGTATTGATGGAACTTAAAAGGAAATGGATTGTGAGTTTGCTTAGATAATGGACAAATAGAACAATCACTAATGGAACAAAAATATGTGTTGATGGAAAGAGAAATTACACGCAAATTGTTATTAGATAAATGACCAAGCCATTGATGCCATAGATGAGAGTTGGTAGAAGTAGTATTTGAAATGAAGAAACATCCAGGCTTTTTGGAAATAGTCAAGTAGTAGAGTCCTACTTTCTCAATTCTCATCCCAATCGTCTTCCCCGAGCATTTGTCCTGAACAAAGCACATATTATTAGTGAAAGTGACATGGCAAAATGTAGTTTGAGTTAGTTTGGCTACTGAAACTAAGTTTAATTTGAAGGATGAAACACATAAGACATTAAATTTGAAAACTGTCGAAAACGTCTCAAATGTAATTTCTGTGGTTTGAATGGACATGCCATAACATGTGTCAGAAGAAAGAAGCAATTCAAGATAAGAGAAATACAAGTTATGGCTTCCCCTCCAAATCTCACCATACTGACTTTCATGAAAACAGCTCTGACACAAAGACACCATTCCACAACCTTACATCCGTCCAATATCATGAGCTTCTTACACTTCTCCATCAATCCAAATCACATAGCATGGCAAGTCAAATGACTACTTCTTCAGGTAACACATTATATGCAATTGTTTTCCATTAAGAAACTCGTTGGATTTTTGATACAAAAGAAACTTATCATATGGTCCGTTCCCAAAACCTTATGAGCTCTAGCATTCCAGTCACTAATCGACATGTGCATTTACCTAATCATTATCTTGCCTGTGTCACACATATTGGCAGTGTTTGAGGTGACTTCGGCAATTCTCAGAATTATGGCCTATATTTTTGCATTGATTGCACTTAAGATGTGGGTTCTTTGGTGGGTAATTCTTGTGAGGATATTATGGACGACTATCCCTAGCAACAAGTGCGGCGACTTCTGGCATCCTTCCTATGATTTGTGTGGAGATAGCTTTGTGCTTTTCATCTTGAACAATGAATGAATATACCTTATTTACTGTAGGTAAAGGTTCCATGAGCAAGATTTGTCCACGTGCTGATGTGTAAACCGTGTTAGGCCCCATGAGGAACTTTATGGTTTGCTACTTTTTTTGATATTCTTGTAGTTCCCTTCCGGCATTTCCTCCACAATGTGGAAGAGGACATAGTACATCGTGACTATCCCATAGGCTTTTCAACTTGGTTTAGTATTATCCAATGATCACACATTCTTGTATGCAATTATGGATCTCTTGCTCAATGTCAAATAGGTACACGTTGCAGTATCATTATACATGACACTTTCTACAAATTTAGGCGATATGGTATTGAGAATCCATCATTTGACAAGAATTTTGCAGTGAGTCTATTGTTTGATTTTTTGCTTCAAGGTTTGTTGATGGCCTTTTGATTGTGCCGTCAATAAATCCTTCTTTGTTTTTGGTGATTAGAGCAATGAGCATCGTATGACTCCAAATATGATAATTTTCTTGATTTAAGGATTGAGCTACTAGAACCATGCTTGGTTAGTCTGAGTGGTGTAGATATAATAAATGACTAAGGTCATCATACCATTTCGGTAAAGTAGGGTTGGTATTGGTAGTTGTAGACATTATTGTTGAGTAAAACAAATTCAAAAGAACGGGATATGATTTAGTGTGTTTTAGACAATAATGATTGTTTATGAAACAAATAACGAACTGAAATATGTTTTATTTTATAGAAAATGAGTCAAGGATTACAGAACCGAAAATTTCAGCTGAAGAACCGGTCAAAAAGTTGGTGAACCAACGTTTGGAATGGCTGCAACGCTGGAATGAACGACCCGTCGTTTGCTTCAGAGGCACGCTGAACGACTTGTCGTTTGAGTCTTCTTCCTCACCGCGAGCATGTGTAACTCCAACGAGGCGTGTGGAACGCCAGTGAGCTCAAACAAGGCACATGGAACGCCAATGAACTCAAACAAGGCACATGACTTGATGTTTTAGCTTGAAATTAATTGCAGATTGCTCGAAATATTTTGGATATTATAATGGGATGAAATTGAAATTATTTTTGTGATTCAAAATTGGTTTTGGAAAGAAACAGAATTTGAAAGGAAGAAAAAAGAAATTGTGGGAACTGGTTTTTCAGAGAACTACTTCCTTAGCTCTAATACCATGTAAGAAATAATTTTATTGATTTGAATAAACGAATATTTACAACCTATTTATACAAAATAACAAACAAAATTATAATAATTAAAAATAAATACAATTATAGAGGGACATGTTTTTGAATAATTTATTCCTTCTCACCAATTTATTGGTAGCTGTTTTCAACCGGTGTGTTGTTTGTCACTAATTGTATTTCGATTTCTTTAACATAAACATAAAATATATTTTTACTACTTTAAAAAAATAAAAATAAAACTCTAACACCGAGCTATTGAAAAGAAAAAGGGAAAATTAATTTATAAAGACAAAGAACAGCGATAATTGATGCTTTCACTTGTTTTACGTCGTAGGTGAAAAGATAGATGAGTGATACGTTCTTCCAAGGGGAGCATAACAAACTAAAGCACAAGGATTGGGAATCTTCAGACGGTGGAGGCCATAAATTACAAAACTTGTTTTTTATGTAACAAACTTGGGTATCAAGTCTAAAAGACACACAAAGGTAATTTTGAAAGATTTGGTTAATATATAAAATAAGTTTTAACAACATATTTACATGTTAAGTAAGGTGAAAAAATTATTCCCTCAATTATTTAACATAATTTTATTTTTATCTTTTTTGTAAAAATATATATTAATTTATATACTATATTATAAAACATATATTCATATACATTATAAGAAAAATAAACACATTTTTTTCTTGAGTTGGAATTAAAAATAAAATTTCGTATATAAATATATGTTTTTCTCTCTCTTAAGAAATAGTTAAATTTATTTAAAATATTAAACCTAAACCTAATAAGTAAAGACTCTAATTTAGACACTTGTAGTCACCTTTATCCCTCATGTTTCACATATCACTTAAATAACTTTTAAATCTTTAAATTACTAATTTTTTCTATTTAATACTCTGTAAGTTGTTAAAGGCATTTTAATTTTTCTATAATAATTTTATAAGAAGTTTTTAATGATTCATTTTGAAAACAATCACAATTTTATATTTACATAATACCTATTTAAACCATCTTATCTCTTCTTGGTGATAAAAAATTAAATAAATAAAATATATGATTATAATAGTTTTTATGTTAAATTATAGGATATATTTTTTTCTGATTCGACTTTTATGTCATATTATGATTATATTTTCAAAAACTTTAAACAACTTTCTTTCAAATTGAGTTTATAAATTAGCTTGAATGTTAGTTTTTTTTAATCATATAAGTCGAATAATAGTTTGTGTTTTTCAAAACCATTAAAATAAAATCAACATATAAAATAACTCAAAATTTAACCAAATTAATTTAAGAACACCCCTAAACCTTACCTTATAACCACCACCATTGTGGATCTTGCTAACCAATCCCACCCACACCTTTACTATCATCGTCGAAGTCACACTCCATCACCACTTTAAAAAATCTTAAATCAATCATCATTCATAAGCCAAACACCACCTGTACAAATTCTCTTTATTCCTTGACATTTTAATTGTTAAATCCCTAATCTTAATTTATCTTCTCCTCTCTTCTCAATCCTTTTTTTTTTAATTTGTATCATCATTTTTAAATAAAAATTTAGACGAAAAAAAAAATCACACTATCAAAATTTAATTTTAATATAAATGTAAATTCGGACTAAACAAAAATCAAAGTATATCAAAATTTAGATTTAACATATTTATTAAATTAAATTAATAAGAAAAAAATATATTAGAAAAGTTCAAAAAAACTTAAAAACACATATTTAAAATGTATAAAAATTTAATACATTTATAAATATGAGTTAAGCATGTCTTTATAATAAACATAAAACATATTTTTACTACTTTGAAAAAATTAAAAATAAAACTCGTCTTGAAAAAATCTTATCTGCTAAAATCCAAGTTAAATGACAACGAAGGAAAAAAAAATAACTTTTCAATAAAATATACCCCGGGAAATGACGTGTTTTTCTTATTATTTCCTTTTATTTTTGCTCAACTCCTTGCTTACTAAGTTGAGACAACTTCGTCACTAAGCCGAAGACTTGAAAGACTTATTTTTTTAATCATACACTCACTGTAGTCAAAAGCAGTGTGTCATAAACTTATATATCTCTTTTGTCTATCTCACTCATACTATATATAGAGACTCTTAGCTCAGGCATTTTTCCTCCAACAAACATTCTTGCATCATGCTCTCTCTGAAATCTCTTTGAGACATAGCTCAGTTGATGTATCTTCTTCCACAAATTTTGGGAAACTTAAATGCAGTTAAACTTTGACTGATATTCTGATTCACCTAGTAGTCTGCAATTTATTGTGAGTAAATTGATTATTATTATTGAAAATATCTATTGAGAAAGATGAGAGACATAAGAGTAAGAGAGTTGCCAAGGGGTTATGAATTTCGTCCTACAGATGAAGAGCTTGTGGGTTACTACTTAATGAGGAAGATTCAAGGTATCGATTTTGAAGTTGATCAAGTCATCGCTGAGATTGATATCTGCAAATTTGAGCCTTGGATTTTATGTGGTAACCCTCAAATTTTTTTTCTTTCTATTTTTGTTCATTTCAAAGATTGTATTTTTGTGGGTTTTTGATAAAAATGAAAAAAAATGTAGATAAGTCGAAGATTAAATCGGATGACCCAGAATGGTTCTTCATAAGTCCTCCTGTGAAAAAGTATGCAAACAGTAAAAGGATGAACAGGGCTACCGATTTTGGACATTGGAAAGTCACTGGCAAAGAACGTTATGTTACTAATCAGAAGACCAAAACAGTAATTGGAAAGAAAAGAACTTTGGTTTTCTATGAAGGGCATAGTTCTTCTAAGAATAACTGTTCCAAAAAGACTGATTGGGTCTTACACGAATACCGTCTTATCGAAGACCTTCCCAATCAGGTTCTTCATTACCTTAACCTCTTTTAATTTCTTTGTTCTTTTAGTGGGTAATCGTTTTTTCTGATTTTTGGTTTTGTAGATTTTTGTTGTTATGCTGTATTTTGGTGTTGTTGGGTGGAGTGTCATAACATCTGAAATACAAATCAATCTCTTCGCCATCTTCTTACATATTTAGGCATCTGAAATACAAATAAATTTAGGCTCCTTCTGAACATATTCTCTTTTGGTTGAAATTGTTTTTGAATGTGTCAGATCACTTTGAAAGCAATCTCAAGAGATGCTTTCAAAATTTTGAGATTCTACTTTTACCAAAAGTAATTTGAGATTCTTTAGATATATTGTCTTCATCCAGAGTCACTCAAACACTTATATTCTTTTTTATGCTAAACAGCTAAGGGTTTTTTGGAACTGCATCTCCATGAAGTATTTCAAATGGCTTATAGTACTTTTAAGGTTGTTTGTCTATCTCCATGAGAAATAATTAAATTTTGAGAAATATTCAAAACTATTTCTCACAAAGTAAGTATTATTTCATTAAAAACAAAATTAATGCTTCTTTGAAAAAAAAAATTCAGATTGATTGCTAGACATCGTTGAAAGTATTATGATTCATTTGAAAGCACTTTCCATCAAAAGGAGAATCAATTTCAAAGGGATCCATGTCAAACACTTTAATGTTTCTCTTTAAAACATTTTTAACCGAATCACTTCTAAAGAAGCACAACTAAACTGCCCCTATATACATCTCTTAAAATCATTTTTGATTAAACCACCTCATTTCAAACATATTCCAATTAAACCACTGCCATGATTGAAGCATATCGAAACGGATCCTTATCTTCTATGTTCAATTCTTCTACATTTAGCATTGTCCATCTGACTATTAGCATCCAAAAATTTCTGATGCATGTGTTATTTTTAAGTTTTCACTCACAATTGCTAACTTTAATAATGTGTGAATCAGACACGTTACAGACACATTCATAGGCCATTCTTTGTAAGATAATACTTTGCCATTCATGAAATTGTTGAGTGAATTCTAGCTTTTCGGTAAAGTTTCAAATTATAAGTATTGTTTGGTATAGAAAAACTCATACTCTTGTGCCCCTTGAATTGTAGAAGGAACTTGTTCTCTATCGTTTAAAGGATAAATCGGACGAAAATGTTGATAGTCCAAAATTTGAAGATAGTGACCCAGGTGGTCATATGACAACTGATTTTGAAGATCAAGCAGTATATGATGCAACTCCAAAGGTGAGAATGTAGCAATTGAAGCATATTGAAATCTTACATTTGCTTGTTTATTGATTTGTTATCTGATGAAAAATATTATTTGGATGGAAAGACTGATACTCCAACATGCGAAGAAAGCGAGCCAACTAACCACGTAACAACAGATTTTAACGATGAAACATCGCTTGATACAACTCAAAAGGTGAGAATGAGCATGTCATTTGGATGTTTCTTAAGTTATATGCTGAAGCATATTGAAATTTAACTAGTGTTTGCTGTTTTTTTTTAAAGATTGATACTCCAAAATGTGAAGACAATGGGTCAAGTAGCAATGTGACAACGGATTCTGAAAATCAAGCCATATTTGATTATGATATGATTGAAGAGGTGAAAATGATAATATTATTTGGATTTAGTCTGATATCAATTTACTTTTATGTAAGAATAAAGCATTTTGATTTCTAACTCTTGTTTTTTGATTTATAATCTGGGTATTATTAACTCAGTTGGATGCGATTTTTGACCCGTTCCTTCACGACCTGCCATCCTTGAGGTTGCTTCTAGAACAATTTGAAGAAAATGAGTCAAATGCTCTGGTTGCAAACAGAAGCTATAGTGATCCATCAAGCAAGCTCCAATTTTCAACTGGAGCTATTCAGCAAAAAGAGGATACTGTAGCAACCGTGACACCGTTCATTAACAACCAAGAGGAATACTACTACAATGAAACAACAAATACTTGTTTCAACGCCTACCCCCAGCAGACATCGTTGAAAAGGCCTTATGTTGGTGGTGGAGAAAGCAATGACAAGCGATTCAAACACGGGTAAAGAATCGTTCTTCATGTGCTATTGGAATTTTTTTCCAATAGCTCATGAACCACCATATAAAAGTTAATGGAGAATATGAACCATAGGCGATGTAGTAATGTGAATCTTGCACATTATTGTCGTTTCTGTGGTGATATTCTTCTTCAAAATTTCCGTAGGTTTTAAGAAGACAAAAAAACAAAAGCACCGGATACAACCTAATGCCGGGTAGCTATGTCTCTTATCTTCCTTGAAACTTATCCATAAAAAAGTATCTAAAAGTTTTTAATTTTGAAAGCTTAGCCAAAATTTGAATCTCTATATCAAACAGTTCAAAACCATGGTTGGCCAAACTACCTATTTACCATTTTTATATTGCAAAACCAAACCACCTATTTTGAGTTGCAATCATCTTTTGGATGGATTATGCACTCATAATTCCTTCAATCTGTATCTCTTTGGTAACTACTACACATTTTATGACTTTTCAGGTTGATCATTAGAGAACCTATTAGTCCCTTGAATCTGTATTGAAATATTGCCAAAATTTAGATTTTTCGGTCTTGCTCGATGAACCTTAGGGTTCAAAGTGATTCATAAAAATATCAACTCTATCCCCCGCCTGCACATTTGAAATAGGTTTCTCAAAACACGTAAAAGTCTTCACAATCTAGACTTTCTCTAATTGTCAGAAGCACCAATCAAAATCTCCCAATCTCTTATCAACATGAATTTTTCCTCTTTTCATTAAACATAAAAGTTTTCATCACAGGAACTAAAAAAAGGGCAATACAAACAGCCCTATCTTTGGTTAGAAGAAACTATAGCCTATTTGTCTAGTTGTATGGCCATAATGGCCAAGTTCTAAAAGAAAACAACCCTCTTTTTGGTTAGGAAGACTCTTTAGCAAGAAGATGATCAAAAGAAACTACAGCTTATTTGTCTAGTTGTTAGCTATTTTTCCTAGATTCTCACTTTCTTGTTTGTTGGGAGTACTCAATTTATTCATGTAACTCGTTTGCAAGTTTTTTCGCGAGGCATCCTCCTAGGCTATGCTTTCAGGTTAGCACAAAGCAGATTTTTTTGTTAGTGCAGCATGGCTATAATGCCTAAGTTATAGAAGGAAACAACCTTCTTTTTGGTTAAGAAGGGACTCTTTAGCAAGAAGATGATCAACAACAACATGATCAGAAGAAACTACAGCTTATATGCCTAGTTATATGGCCATAATGGCTAAGTTATAGAAGCTTCAGTATCGACGATGAGGCAGCTTAGAGCATGATTTGCACTTTCAGCACAAAGTATTACTTTTTTTCCATCAAACAATGTGGATGTTCAACCATCAAACAATCTATTCTATCGGAATTCCGAAATTGTAAGATAATGAGCTAGTTCTACAGAATTATTGAACTTCCTATGGCCACTAAAGTATGAACTTTCTTAAGAATTAGTAAATTGAAGTAAAAGACTAAAAGTCTCCCATCATAACGCCTGGTGCGTTGAGTAACTATGGCACTCTTTTAACGTATGTTGAGTAACTATGGCACTCTTTTAACGTATATGTATGTGTATATATATATATATGGTTACTATAAGTGGATGTGTTTTGGCATGTATAGTAGTATTTGCTTTTCTTTTAAGTGAAAAAAACAGCACTTTCATTTTGAGAGGTCCCATTGTATACATTAGATGTCTCCATGTATTGTCATTTGAGACTGCATATGTATAAAGTATTGTATTTCTATATTTATCTATGTTGTTATTTTATGAGTTCCGAACTTCAAATAGTACATTTACAATTAGTATATAATCAAATTGATCACAAGTAACATCTAAGGTATATAAGGTATATGTATGTATATATTGTAATTAATGTAAATTCATTTATATAAATAGTATAAGTAATAATTTAAATATGTACATTTGATTATTGATTATCAATAATGCTATGTATACTATTGAATATCAATAGACAAAGACAAGAAAGAAATGAGCGGCTCCATCCCGTGTTTTTCTTTTTTTCCTTTTTGGTTAAACAGATTTGACATTACCATAAAATGTAAATGAATGTAAGTGTATCCTTTATTTACCCAACCACACCTACAAAACCTTTCCTGTAATAACAAAGTTCACAGGAGATTAAAGAAACGAAGTTTCTAGCTCTGTAGATTAAATGAAAGTACCCTGCTATTTCAATACATCAGAAAGCTTGTCCATTGACAAAAACAAAAGCCAAAAGTAGTAGGAAAAGAGTTTGACAAACGATAACAAGTCGTGATCTCATAATGTACCAGCCTTGAGCACACGGGAGATCAAAATTTTAATCAAATATGCTCCAAAACAGGTCAGTACGCATCTACTCATAGCTGACTCTGTAATAACATCAAACAATAAATATGAGGGTAGATAGCTACACGATAATACTTGATAGATTGATCGTAAAGTATTACAATCTCATTCACTATATGCTCAGGACAAGCTAACCATGTAAGCTATTTTGATGCATTAACAATTCAACATGCATTATTGGTCATTTATCTTTTAACCACCTTAAAGACACCAACCCCTCATAACAGGGTCATTTATCAAGTCTTTTGTAATGAGTAAAAACACATGAAGGTATGTATGTGATAAGATAAATGAAAGCACATACAAACCCATCAAGTCCTCATCTCACCTTGAAGTGCCACAGAACTGGATGATAAAACAAATAAATCCTTGATAACAATCCCAGAAGATGGGAATTCCCAGACCTGTAATTCAAGCATTAGTTAGATGACTGTCAATTTAACTAGGCAAACAATTGACGAGAGCAGCAAACACGACTATTACATCTATATATCATACTGTCGTAGAAAAAAGAAACATCTTGAAGTAACTTGAAATAAGAATTGTGAGCAAAAAGGTCTTTACACCTGCGCAAGGATAAACTAAAATCAAGTACTCAGTGCATACAAAAAAAAATGTGTCTATTAAATCAATTTCATTCTAATCTTTCCAACAAATCAATTTCGTTCTAATATTTTCCAACAAACAACTAATTTAGTGCTAAACATCCAAAGTTTCTTTACAAATATTGACACCCGAATGAGTCCAACATAGGCAACCATTTCAGAAACACAAGTAAACCCAAATGTTCACCTGAGGGATTCAGCTAACACTCTCAGGAAAACCCTGTTGAAAGCAGAAGAATACATAAATAGATGAAATTCCCAAGAAATTCATCCACCAATATCTACAATGACATAGTTGTAAACACATCCATTACAGAGATAATAAACTAAAAGCAGGAAAAAAAATCATCACAATTCAAAAAGATATGGAAACCTCCTCAAAGCCCCAAATTATAGAAGAAAACCCAGTGGAAGAATTCCATTCTTATTTGGTTATATCTATAAAGGGACTTGTATCTGCATATTGTTAAGGCACCTTATATGCAAGAATATCCATACATTGTGTTAAAAAATCATCACATTTCAAAAAGATATGTAAACGTCCTCAAAGCCCCAAATTATAGAAGAAAACCCAGTGGAAGAATTCCATTCTTCTTTGGTTATATCTATAAAGGGACTTGTATCTGCATATTGTTAAGGCACCTTATATGCAAGAATATCCATACATTGTGTACGAAACAACAATTAACTGAATGGCACTAAGGATTTAACAAGAGGGACCTTTTTGTCTCAAATATACCACTCAATACCACTTAGGTGTCAAAATCTCTTAGCCCTCCCTCTTTGTTATGCTAACCTCACCTATGACCCTTAAACGAGTTTGCATACTACTGGTGTTATATAGCAGTCCTCAATACAAAATTAAATAATCAGAAACAGGATACAAGCATCCAAAAAAAGATACCCAATAAACGATTTCCACAATAAGCCCTGAAAAGTTGAATAAAAATCAGACAAACAGAAGATATCAAGTAGAGCTCAAAACAACTACCACATGCAAATTGAAATGAGATGGAAATAAGGAGCAAAAGCCAACCTCAATGAGACCAGTACGTGGATCGAGCACATTATAGAGTATGTCTACAAGCTTTCGGTTTGTCTAATATCAAATAAATCAGAATAATCTGCGCAAATATAATAATAAAAAAATCAACTTCAAATATATGTGCGGTTATGGGGAGCCAAAAACGATAAAATACCATAATTTCGCACTCGATATACTCATCAGCAACGGGTTTGCAGTTCTCCTAAGAAAAAAAAAAGAATCCCAAATGAGAAAATTTACAATGAAGATAGAAATTTGTGAACATAAAAAAGGAAATTAATGAATATGAAATGGAAATTATAAAAGTAAATAATTTTTTAAAGAAAACAATAGGCATTTTATGAGTCCGATGTTGCCGGGGGAGTACTGAACGTAAAGCTTCTTAATTCCATGGCTGCACACCACATATCTATACTCCATTCCCGGGTGGGAACGGTCGGTTTGGATGGTTTGTACTGGCGAGGATAGGCCAGGCCTATTGGTGGATGAATGGGTGTGACTTGTGAGAGGGCAGAGAAGGGCGATCCAAGCGACTAGATAGAACTGCGATGATGGGCGAGGGGAAAGGAGAGGGAAGAGACGGCGAGAACCAATAATGCAGGGGCGATGGACGATGGGTCGAGTGGTGGGAAAGAGGTGAGGGAGAAGCGTCGTGACCGGTGTCCAGGGGAAAGGTTGGACTTTTGGACGCAGCATAGCGGTGGAAATTCCGGTACCACCCATAACACGACTCGCAATGTCTTGAGTTATTATATTTATTATAATTAATTTATTGACATTATATATAAATAAATTGATAAAATATTTTATTTTTTTATATTATTAAAATATATGATTTTTTACCGCATAAACATATACATGCTATACAAACATATAACACAACAAATATGTTACTCTTAATAGGGTGTCTAGTTAAATTATAACGGCTAAATTAACAAATAATAATAATATATTATCAATATATATATATATATATATATATTATTTTTAAATTAAATTTTATTAGTAAAACAACTTTAAATTTTATATATTTTATTTTAATAGATATTATAAACAACAAAGTAATGTAAATGCAACAAGAAAGTATGAGTACTAAATATTAATATTAGTAGTATAAAATATCATACCAACAATTTCGCATAAACAATAAATTGTCTCTCTTAATATTTTGTGTATCTTTACACTTGAAATGTGAGAAAATATTTCAGACCTCTAGTGAACATATATTTACCAACTAAGCAACTCTCAGGGAAAAAAATATTAAATAGTAAAGGCATAAAAATTTACATATATATATATTAATTATTATACGTTACATATTAAAATTTTATTCAAAAATAAATAATTTTATTATTTTTTAAATTATTTTATCATGTAATAAATGATATGATTATGTTATTTAAATTTTTATGAACTTGTATATATATCTTTGATACAATTTTAGGGCAGAAGTAAGACGCGAAGAGAAGAAAATATCAAGAAAGAGGGAAAATTAAGGTAAAATCTCTTGTTATTCATATCATTTCTTGCGGTTTTATATATAGCCTAACAATTTCGAGAAAATTCATGAAGGAATTGTGTGAATCGCGTGCACTAGTGTGCTAACCGATTTTCTGACATTTCTAATAGAAAGCGCCAGTTGTTCCTCGTGCCCGAGCTGCATCAATTCTTCGTCGTCCGTCCCTGGTCGGTTGGCGCGCTTGGTTCGCTGGTTGTAACGGCTTGTGGTGGTGGAGCTGGTTTGGTGCGTATCATTCCTTCCTCTCTTTTAAAAACCTTGTCCTTAAGGTTGAACTCCGGGTGTGCTTTAGAGAATCGTCTTTCATTTTCCCAGGTAGCTTCAGTGCTTGCAGTTCCCTTCCATTTGACCAGAATCTCTGTCTTTGATCGATACCTTCCTTTTTGAATCACTCGGCGATCTAAGATAGTTTCCGGTTGTGGCATAATTATTGAATTTTCAGTTGTGGGTGGTAGTTGATGGTTGATAGGTACTGAGGTTCCAACATACTTCCTTAATAAGCTGACGTGAAACACATCATGTATCTGAGACTCTAGGGGTAGGGCCAATCGGTAGGCTACTGAGCCAATCCTTTCCTTGATTTGATAGGGTCCAAAGAACCGAGGGGTGAGCTTCATGTTTGAGCGGAATACAACTGAAGTTTGTCTGTAAGGTTGTAGCTTGAGATACACATAGTCCTCTTCAAGGAAGGTGACTTCCCATCTATGTTGATCTGCTCGGCACTTCATCCGATTCTGAGCTTGTGTAAGGTTGTGACGAAGTTCTCTAAGGATGGTGTCTCGATCACGTAAGCATTCATCTACAGTTTGGATGTTGGAGGTGCCAGGAATGTAAGCCACTAAATGTGGATGAGGGATTCCATAAACAGCTTCAAATGGAGTAGTTTTGGTTTATGAGTGTATTGAGGTGTTGTAGCTGAATTCTGCCCAGGGTATCCAGTCTACCCATAGTTTTGGTTGATCAGCAGCAAAGCAGTGCAGGTATTGCTCTAAGACTCGGTTGATCACCTCAGTCTGTCCATATGTTTGGGGATGATAGCTAGAACTCATACATAGTTGTGAACCCTGCAATTGAAATAAGACCCTCCAAAAAGAGCTTATGAAGACTTTATCTCGATCACTTACTATGGAAGTAGGAATGCCATGCAGTCGAACTATATTAGACACAAATATTTTGGCAACACCTAGGGCAGTGAAGGGATGCTTCAAAGCAATGAAGTGTGCATATTTGGTCAATCGGTCTACTACCACCATGATCACGGTATGGCCTTTAGAAGAAGGAAGTCCTTCAATGAAATCCATTGATATATCAGACCATATCTTTGTGGGAATCGGCAGGGGTTGTAGCAATCCTGCAGGTGTCATACAATCACTTTTGAACCGCTGACATGTGTCGCATTCTCGAAGGTATTTTTTTATTTTCTGTTGCATGTTTGGCCAACCAAAGTTTTGCTTTACTCAAGTTAGTGTTTTTTGAAACCCAAAATGTCCTCCAATAGGTGAGGAATGGCATTCCATCAGTATTTTAGGTATCAAGGTTGATTGGAAGCTTAGGAAGACCCTGTTTCTTTTGTACCAGACCCCATTTCGATATTGGATGTGTGAATTACCTGTGGCTGCTCTTGAATCTTCTAGCTTATCATAAAATGGGTCTTGTTGAACTTCTTGCTGGAGTATTGTCCACCAATCTGCTAGAGGTTATGAGACGTATAGGTACTGAAATTCTACCACTCTGGATAATGAGTCAGGTCCACGGTTCTCAATTCCTTTTTTATACTCAATTACATAGTCGTAACCTATCAGTTTTGGCAACCAACGTGCTTGAGCAGGGGTGGTTATTCTCTGTTCTAGTAGATATTTAAGGTTTCTTTGATCAGTCCTTACGGTGAAGGGTTTGTCTAGCAGGTAGGGTCGCCATACTTTAATAGCCTTGACCATAACTAACATTTCTTTTTCATATGTTGACAAGGCTAACGCTGAACCCTTGAGTGCTGCACTAAAATAGGCGATCGGCCTATTTTCTTGGCTGAGGATTGCCCCAAGGCCGATACCACTAGCATCACATTCAACCACAAATTGTTGTGAGAAATCAGGCAATTACAGGACAGGAGGGGATGTAAGAGCCTTTTTAAGCTTTTGGAAGGATATTTTAGCTTCTTTACCCCAGTGGAAGCCTTCTTTTCCCAATAATTGAGTCAATGGTGCAGCTAAACCTCCAAAGTGTTGGATGAATTTTCTGTAATAACCTGCCAACCCAAGGAATCCCCGAACACCCTTGGATGTGGTTGGTGTGGGCCACTCCTTGACTACCTGAATTTTTGCAGGATCCACTGAGACTCCTTGCTCAGAGATAAAATGGCCTAAGTAATCCACCTACAACACGTCAAATTGGCACTTGGATTCCTTTATAATTAGTTGGTTATCTTCCAGCAACTGAAGGACAGATTGTAGTTGCCACAGATGCTCCTCCCAAGTTCTGGAATACACCAATATGTCGTCAAAGAAAACCAAAACAAATTTCCTGAGATAAGGTCGAAAGATATCATTCATAAGGCCCTGGAAAATAGCTGGTGCATTGGTTAGGCCAAATGGCATTACCAAGAATTCATAGTGACCCTCATGAGCTCTAAAGGCAGTTTTCGATGTATCTTCCTCTTGAACTCTTATTTGGTGGTATCCTGAACGTAAATCGAGCTTGGAATAAACTCTAGATCCATGTAGTTCATCTAACAGTTCGTCAATGACAGGTATAGGGTATTTATCTTTGATTGTAAGGGCATTTAGAGCTCGGTAATCCACACAGAATCTCCAGGTGCCATCTGTTTTCTTGACAAGCAACACAGGTGAGGAAAAAGGGCTATTGCTGGGTTTAATCAACTGAGATTGCAAGAGTTCCTTCACTATTCTTTCAATCTCATTTTTTTGGTAGTGTGGGTATCGATAAGGTCGGACATTCACTGGTTCAGAGTTAGTGTGTAGGGTAATTCAGTGATCATGTGCCCGTGCAGGAGGTAAACTAACAACTGGTTCAAAAAATTTAGGGAACTGAGATAGTAGCTTACTTATCTCCAGAGAGTCTATCTGGGAAGGTTTTTGGTGATTGATTGTTGGTCTTATTTGTAGGAACAACCCTACACCCTATACATTCTGGCATTCTTTAGGGTTTAAGGTTGTCATGCTGGTTATTCCCAGCCCGTGGAAGGTGTGTGTGCTTCCTTCTGAATTGAAACTTAGGGTCAGCTTCTTGTAATCCATCTGAATGGGTCCAAGGGTTTCTAGCCACTAAACCCCTAAAACCAATTGACAGGCTGCTACTGGTAACACATAGTAGTCAGCTTCTATAGGATACCCTTGAATGATAAGAATGAGGTTGCAGCACTGTCCCATGCATTCTAACTTCTCACAGTTAGCCACCATGACTTTTAGTTTTCTCCCTCTGGTTCTTGGTAAGCCAAATTGGTTGGCTAAGGCTTGATCAATGAAGTTATGGGTGCTGCCCCCATCTATCAGAATCAATACCTCCTTGTTTTTCAATTTCCCCATAATACGTAAGGTTTGAGGATGTTCAGTTCCTGCTATAGCATGGAAAGAGATCTCAGGTAGTATTATCTGGGGATCCACTAGTGTTGAGGTTTCTTCACATTCTTCTATCTCATTCTGGCTTACTTCTTCCATCATGAAGAGTTGGGGACGTGCACATTGGTGACCTGCAACAAATTTATCATCACAGTAGTAACATAATCCTTTTTCTCGCCTCTCACGTGCCTCCTGATTGGTTAACTTTCGAAAGGTTATGGGATGGTTAGGGCCACTACGTTGGATAAGAGCAGGTCCTAACAAGCCTGCACTGGTGTTAGTTACTGGTTTAATATTGTTGGCAGGTGGTTGAAAACGAGACATGGCTGAGGATTTCCTCTGTAAGCAGTTCCTTTCTTCAATTAAACGTGCCATACCAATGGCATCAGCTAGAGTTCTGGGTTGCTTGATTTTAACATCAATTCGGATCTCATCCCTTAGTCCTGCGATGAAGCAACCAATTAGAAACTCTTCAGGTAACCCATCCACACAATGAGAAAGTTTCTTGAAAGATTCCTGATATGTTGTCACACTCGTTGTGTGTTTTAGACGAGATAGTGCCTCAGAAAGGTCTTCGAAGTCTGTAGGTCCAAACCTTAGTTGGGCAGCTTTGGAAAATTCCTCCCAGGTGAGAGGTCCACGAAATTTTGTCAGCCATCGGTGCCACTGTAAGGCGATGCCTTCCAAATGGAAGGAAGCCAATTGTACTTGCTGGTCAGCCGCTATATTAGTGAACTCAAAGTATTGCTCAACCTTATAAATCCAACCTGTAGGATCATCTCCTGAAAACCTTGGGAAGGATAGCCTCAATTGGGGATGAGTGCTTTCTGTGACTAATCGCGAAGTGTGAGGGTGTGAATGGTGGGTTTCATCTCTCCCAAAGGGGTTATCCTCAGATAAGGTACGAGCTGCTCGTAACGCCTGTAACTCGATGAGCACAACTTGTAATGTGTTATCATAACGTGCGAGGGTGTCGATTACATCATTGCGAAATTCTAGATTTGATTTGCCTCGTGTATCCATTCTCGCAACCGGCTCTGATATCACTGATACAATTTTAGGCAGAAGGAAGACGCGAAGAGAAGAAGATATCAAGAAGGAGGGAAAATTCAGGTAAAATCTCTTGTTATTCATATCATTTCTTGCGGCTTTATATATAGCCTAACAATTCCGAGAAAATTCATGAAGGAATTGTGTGAATCACGTGCACTAGTGTGCTAACCGATTTTCTGACATTTCTAACAGAAAGCGCCAGTTATTCCTCGTGCCCGAGCTGCATCAATTCTTCGTCGTCCGTCCCTGGTCGGTTGGTGCGCTTGGTTCGCTGGTTGTAACGGCTTGTGGTGGTGGAGTCGGTTTGGTGCGTATCAATCTTATATATTCTTTCTTAATTAATCTTTGAAATACATCCTCCAATTTTATTATATGCTTCTCAAAGTTTTTATTTTATTTTATTTTATTTTTTGTGTTTGTGGTGCTAGTATTAATTATTTTATAAAACAATTTGATTTCAATGGTTTTAAAACCAAAAACTTAATAACTTCCTATAATTATAAACTTTCAAAATTCAAGTCTAAACAAACTTATAATATAAATTTAAGGGGATAGTATTACGATTTTGGACCTATAATTTTTAATATAATTTTTTTATAAAAATATTATCTATAATTAAGAAAAATTATTAATATAATATATATTTTTAATATTATTATTTAAAAATATTTAACTTTATTAAAATTTAAAGTTGCTTACCAAAGATTTTTAAATATCCATCATACTTAGATCAATATGCACCGAAGAACAATAATAAACATTGTTAAAATTGTTAAAATTTAAAAATAAATAAAAAATAAACATCATATAGATCTATTAAGAATTTTCTTATCAAATTATATATGTTTCTCTCTCATCCCAAAAAGAAAAAAAGAAAAAAATTTATTTTACATATATTAAAATTTATATAAAAATAATAAATATATTAATTAATATGTATAGATATTATAAATATAATATAATAAAAATTTATTCACGATATATCTAATTTACATAATTAGGTTGATTTTCTAAAGTTTAGGACATGAGATCAATTAACTATATATACATTCAATTTAATCTTGGATTTGATCGATGATGTAGGTTTTTTTTTTTTAAAATGCTGACCCCTACTAGCTTTGTTAAATTGAACAATTTATTCTCCTTATTTTTAACAAATGTAATGGAAGTCAACTAGGTTAACAAATAAAACTTTAATAATTGATTTGATTGGAGTTAACTTTTAAAATACACCTAGTATTGTAACAATATTAGTGACATTAGATAATTATAGATGATAAGAGTTTAATAATAATCAATTAACTTAAATAAGAGTTTTAAGATGACAGAAACAATGGTAGGATGAATGGTGGAATTTATTTGTTTTCTTGCCATTCCTATACCCTATTCGAAGATTCCTATGTAATTAAATTGATTTCAACTAAACTTAAGTTGTAGGGAGTTTTCTAATGTTATTAATATCATCATATTAGAGGTGTATTTCAAAATTCAACATCAATAAAATCATCAAATAGATTTTTATAATTCTACTTTATTAACTAACTTAATTGACTTTTAAGTATTATTTTATTAGTGGATTTCGAGCAGTAATAAAATACTATGTTCAACTTATCCAACGTATTGAACTTGTAATATATATATATATATATATATATTGTTCTTTCGTATAAAAGGGTTGGAATTCAATGGTTGCAGCTTTGGAATCTTGTAGATATCGTAAACAAGTAGAGTTGTAGCTAGGTTACTTACCCTGGATAAATAACGAGCTATATTTATACAATTAATTAATACGTACTAAATAATATGTGATCACTAAATAAAATTTAACATTAATATAATTATTTTAAAAAAATACTTAATGAAAAATTAATAGAAAAAATAATATAATTAATGAGTAATATACTTCTTTAATAACGAATAACTCTTAATTAAGAATTAATCTCCTAATTCATAATTAATTTCTACAGCAAATGATAATTTTCAAAAGGAGTATGTTTTACGACGAAAATAATTTACTGAGTACTGTTACGGCATGTGATTCCATAAAACATATTTTACGAGCCATGTATATCTTAATTAATTAAATATAATAAGATATGTGTATTGGGTATAATAATAATTATAAAAATATGAGATACGAGAGGTAAAAGATGTCTAATAATTATAGATGATAAGAGAAAAAACTATTCGTTTAAATTTCAACCTTTAAATATATAATTATGTTTGGTTTGAAAAATAAAAATATAAAAAACTATATTAATAATATGAATTAAATTTACTTCTTATATTGATTCTTGTAAAAATTGTAGTAAAAATAGGAATGAAATTTAATAGAAATTGTATTAATATTATTATATTTATTTCAATAAGAAAATCAAAATAATTATAATATTAAAATAAAATTTATAAATGAAATAAATTAAAAAATATAACTTTTTTTGACTTTCAAAGAAAAACAAATGAGAGAAATAATAAATGATTATATAAATGTGTAATGAAAATAACGTATTGCAACATATTTTTGAGAGGTATGAAAAGAAAATATTTTTGTTAATGTTGGAATATTTTATGTTTCATTACAAGTTAAAAGTTAAATCAAATACAAAATATTTTAAGTTATTCATATTACAATTCTCATTAATATAAATCAAATATGATATTAATGAAAAAATTATTATTACTATTACTATTATATTTATTTGAAAGTTATAATCAAAATAATGATAATAATGACATAAAATTTATAAAATAAAAAAAATAAATTATTTTCACTTCTAAATCAAATAAAATGAAAAAAAAAAGTTTAATAAACACATGTAACTAATTATATCCCTATGTATATGAGTATTTAGGGATTCTAGATATATATATAAAAAAGTATCTTTTCTAAAAGCATCAATCCAAATTAACTTTCTCAACCCGCAAATCACAATGATTATAGTTAAGCAGACACAACAGAGACAAATTTAACTATAGTATATACATCCATCAACGTCCTATTAGCCCCAGCTAAATATATGCTACTCATGAGATATGAAGATGGTATATGTATGTATAATATTTATATACATATATAAATAAATAATATTTTTTATACAGTTAATATGATATATAATTATCGATAAAAATAATAGAATTTATTTTTTAAAATTTATAATTAATTTACACATCAATATGATAATACTACAAATTGTAATAGAATTTTTCAAAATAAATGAGTAGTACAAGTTTTTCTTAACATTTTTCAGGCGATTGATGTTTTCAGAGTAAAAAACACTAATTTAAGAAAATTAAATATTATGCATCATAATTTAATGATCCAAAGTTTTTTAAAAAATAGAAATATTACTTTGATATTAGTAAAATTTACTTACATAATAAGACTACTTGTTTTTACCAATTAATATCTATAATTAAGTATCATTTGGGTGTGAGGTTCATGTGAGTAAATGTAAAGACATCTGTGATTCAATCATACTCATTTTACTTTGAGAAATATGTATACACAATCAGTGATTACTCATTTTAACAAATTTAGAACAGCAAATTCATTCAAATTATAAAAGATAAACAAGTAATATTATAGAAAGATGTGAATAAAGAATAATGCATATATATATATATAAATGATATATAAAATAACAAGAGGATTATATAGACAGTTATACAAATTCATTCTAAACCCTTTTGATAAATTCGTAAATCACCTAGTAGTTCAATCGATTGAATTAATGTATATTTTTCATCTTCTCCCAATAATATTGTTCGGTCTAAAATAACCGAAAGGTCAAATTAAATCATCAAAAGGCAAGGAAGTAGATTTTCCTCTTCTAGTAAACTCATATTGAACTCCAGAATCAATATGTAACCTTTGAATTGAAGAGGAATTAGAAGGAAAATATGAATTAGAAGCTGTTGTTACATCTGGCTCTTCTTCTGTGGGACAATACTCCATGTTTACCCCAAAAAGCCTGAGTCTTTTAGATGAAGTATCAACACTTTCACCAACAACAGGCAAATTCCCACCTCTTTCATGAACTTCATGAGATGACCTAATAAAATGATTGCAATTTAGTTGCTGATTCTGATAGTTATAGTAATTAGGGCAAAATTTAGGATTCAAATTTAGGTATTGGAAAGGAACTACAGATTCATGATGAAATTGGGCAACTGTGAAGGTCTAAGTAGTGATGTGGTTATTGGTTTGTGTACTAAAGGCCTACATCTCCAATCTATATACAAATGGTCTTTATTACCTCCAATACATCGTTGAAACGACACGATATCGCCGGCATTAAGTTTCTTATCCTTAACAAAACGACTCCATCCTTTGGTTATCACATAACTCTGGCTACTATTCCAGTATTAGTAGTGGCAAGTACTTCTCAGCATATTGTTTGGGAATAACTAGCCTGTTTAGCTTTCCTACATCACTTGGTGTCATAACTTTATCAAACGTGTGTTCTTTCTCAGTATTATACCAATTACAACATTGAATGTTATTATTATTATTATTATTATTATTATTATTATCAACAATATGACCATCTAATAGTACTTCTTCATTATTGTTGTTTTTTAATGATAAGTCCATGAGTTGTAACTCATGACTAGTGTTGGAATTGATAGTCATATGCCTAGAATGCCCATGAGACGAAGAAGAAGAAGAGAAAGAGAGGTAAAAATTAGTAGGACTGTTGATTTCTCTTACCTTGTCTTCTTCTTCTTCTTCTTCTTAATGGTCTTTGTGATCTTGTACAAGAAAATAATCCATGATGACCCACCTCCAAAATTTCCCCTTTTACTAGGTACAAATTAATTGGATTTCAATAAGGAGTAGTTGTGGTACAATTCAAACCCTAAAAAACAATTTTGGGTTTTTTTTTTTTGGGGGTGTGAATCTAAAGAAATTCAAGAAGATGGGTTGGTGTCATTACAAGCCTTCATCTGAAAATACATGAATTATTAGCTTTTAATATTCTCTCTTTATCATCTGAAAGCCCTTCTTGTTTGACTAATTAAGAACGCTCAAAAACCTAAATAAGAAAAACTAGCTTTTGGGGACTTAAGAAAGGTCAAGTTAATGATAATTGTTGACTAAACTGGTTGGTTAGACGATTCTGAAAGAATGAACACTAATCTGAGATAAGATTAGAGAAATAGAAAGAGAGAGAATGTGAATTTTAGGACTTGCTTGCTTGGAAGAACTTCTTTACAATACTAGCTAGAAGAGAAAAGTTACTTTTCTTTCTTCCATTTTCCTAAATTAATAAGAATTATAATAAAGAGTACCTCACCTCTTATCTAACAAGGTATGTTACAGTAATAACTTGTTAATTATTAACTTAAAAAATTATATTTTTTTAACTTATAATCAATTAATATCAATTACAACAATAACATAATTTGTATTTTTTCTAAGATAATTACTAAAAATACTTAAATTTATATTTATATTTAGATTCGATCACGTAAATTTTAATACAATCCGTACTCAAATTATCTTAAAAAATAAATAATTTTTTCATTTATCACGTTAATTTATATCACTATAATATTAGTAATTTAAGAAACTCTCTTTGTCTTTGAAAGTGAGAAAGAAGAAAGTTGTTGGGGGCCATAACAACGTGGTTCTGATCATGTGATTGGCTTGTCTTTTTCATTTTTTTTTTGTGCAAGTTGAATCTTCTTCACTACGTACAAAAATAAATCAAAATAAGCTAATTAAGTTAATTTGTTATGGAAATTCATATTAATTTCTTTTTTCTTTGTCCTCAACGAATTTAAAGCTAAGTTTGAGAAATTGGGAAAAAAAATAGTATGTTGTATGTATCTACTTCTGAATCGTAGGATCCATAAGGCACATTATGTATAAGAGGAGGATTATGGATAATTAATTTCTCTTAAATCATCTGAATTATCTTCTGTTTATTTCAATCAAAAATTATCAGATGTATTAAGTTTTTTATCTTACTCTAATTTTTACCCATTAATCCATTGTATCTTTTTGTTAGCTTCGAATATATATTACTTAGAAGGATAAAAAAATCTGACTAGAAGGAAGGGTTATTGTAGTATATGTATCATCAAAGATTATAAAGTTAATAATCATAAGTTAATAGAATTATTTTTAAAAATTTAATATAGAAAGTCGCAACCATTAAGATTGTAACTATTTAACTCATTGTGTAACTATTTAACAATAATATGGGTTAAAAAAATTAATATTATATTTATGATAACTATCAGGACATATGCTGTTGTAGATAGGGGACATAGGTAGTTAGGTTTGGGTTACTGACTTTTGTGTCATTGATATAGATTGTGGCTGCATGTGTGCTGGTCCTGCAACTGGGGAAAAGCTTTTCCAGCGCACACGACCGACTTTTAGGCGCCTACTACTGTCAAGAGTGAACCGTAGTGTTTGTTTACTTGCATTAATAGAAAGTGCTTTCCGAAACACATGTATTATTATTTTATGTTTGTTTTTATTTTTAAAACATAACTAAAAACGCATCTTACATAAAAATTTAATATTTCATATAAAAATTTAATAATAAAATATTTTTAAAACTAAAAACTTTAATTAAATTAACTTTTTTATTTAATAATTGCTTTACTTTCTAAATATGTTCGACCAATAGCAATACTGCACGTAAAACTACCCTATGGATCTAAAAAAAATATGACTAAAAAAAATGATAAAATTTCTGATATGTTTTTATGTAAGAAAATAGTATAAAATGAGCTTGGAGATCACAACTCACAATTAGACAACAATATATATTGCCCTTAATTAAAGCTTAGGTACCTAGGTTAAAGGGGACCTCCCTTGTACTAAGATATGAGAGAACTTCATGATGCTCATCTCAGTCCTCAATATCATCAATTAATTAGACAATATCATTGTTCTCCTTTCTTTTTCTTTGCATGAATTGTTGTATCCAATATATATATATACCCGACTCCATATAATGTCTTCTTTTTAAATGACTACATTATTCTTTCTCTTATTAAAGTTGGAACTCAGATTTCACAACTCTACGACCCCTCCAATTATATGACACTTATTTACGCATGTTGGGCAATAATAAATATTTATTATTATTTTTAAATAATCACATTATTTATCAAATTTGGGCTCTCATTACGTTAAAATTGGATATTTGCATAGTATTTTTACTAAAAATTATCTTCTATGTCATTTTTTTTTTCAAATTGATGCAAATCGTGGCTTAGTAAAATTTGATTCAATTTGCTTTATAAACCAATGCAAAATTTGGGATGTCTATTTCTAAAACTACTATTTACATTATATATTCCACATGCATTCATACAAATTTAGTAATTCAACGTCACATAGATTTATATGATATACAAGAATTTTAAAACCTAAGTTATGTTTTATTACTAAGTTCAAAAATAAGTTACAAAATGTTTTAAATGTAAAAGTAATTCACAATATATATATATATATATATACATCACTAAATAACTCAAAAAAGTGCATACACACTTAATCTTCATTATCATCTTCATCTTTATTATCAACAATGAATGATAACGTGTACTTTGATTATGTCTCTCGTAGTTTATTTAAAGATGTGTATTTGTATATAGCGTCTACTTAATCCTATTACAAATGAAAAAGAATCAATATTCAATATATATTTAATATAATTATAAAATATTATTAAAATGAAGATATATAAATTAAAAACTTACATTTAAATCCATAATAGGTGTTGATAAATTGTATATGATTTCATTCATAAACTTCATGACATAAAACCCGTACAATTTGACATCAACTTGTTTTGCACGCTATTAAAATAAAACTATGTTAGCTAAATATTAAGTACATAATACAAATTGTTAACAAAACTAATTAAATGTGAAATCTATAAAATTATATTCGGATATAAACATATTAATGATTTTTTTGTCGGTTCAAACTTTGGCATACCAAAGTTTATAATCCCTATACAACTCACATGTGATATTAGTAAATATATATGACAAATTAATTAATATGTTTGAATTATAATACTTAATTAATTAAACTCATATGCTAAGTACATTGTGAACATCTCTATACGAGAGTTTTTCAAAGAATTCAAATAATATCATGTATGAATGTATGGCTCATAAACAATCAAAACCTAATGATGACTATAATAGTTAAACAATCGAAGTTAGATGCATTAAATTATAGCTCCATTATAATTAAGTCAAAATATAATTTAATTACTTTGTAGGATATGGAATAAGCAACTTTTTGATTCGCCTATAGCTCTAAAGACCTATTACATACTCTAGTATCTCAGTAATATCAATTTATCTCCTATTTGATCAATAAGGATAGGTCAAGAAACTTGCATAGTTTAGTTTCATATGCTAAAATCAAATCATCATACAACTTCTTACATTGAATATAAGCAAAATATAATTATAAGAATACGTGATTATTTATTGAAACTATATATAAATATATCTTTTCAATGTTGCCTTATCCACACTTAGATTATATCTTGATCAATACAATCCATTTCTAATAAAGATATCAAGCATTTAATTGTCATATTTATGAATTGAAAGTCAAACCTTGAATGTATGATTCAAATGACACCTTTAAACCCTCGGTAGGTTTACGAGAACAACTTACCATGACCATTAAAGCTGTCATGTTTTAACTATAATCTGAGGCATATATACCATTGTAATTTTTTAGGGTTTCTTTTTTCTTAACCATGTCGTCCCTATACTACTTTGGGAGGTTGACGGTTATTTACCACAAGTCATTTTAATATCTGTTTGACGACTTAATTCCTCAAAAAGGACTAGATATAAAATGATAAAAACTGAAAAATAATTTATTAAATAATTTTTATGAATATTTCAATAAATTAAATGCAAATATTACTAAATCAGGATCTAGATAAACTAGATGAGAAGGCCTACCTACAAATGAAAATTCTAACGCTCTTAATGTTTCATGATGGCTATTTAAAATTGACAATATACACGGAGGTTCATAAGTCTTCTCCCTTGAGATCCTATAATTATTATCAATAGGAATTAGACATAAGAAACCACTTTGAGTGGGTACCATGGATCCAATAGCAACATATCTCTCATTTCTTATATCCTTCATCAAACACCTCATACCCTAAAATTATGACCAATATTAATTAGTTATTAATTATAAGTCAAATATATTATACCTTTTAAATATTAAAAAATAATTTACCAAAATATTGAAAATGTCAAATAGAGGTCCAGTGGACTAAGGAGTAGCAATTGGTACTTTGTTGGAGATAGAGAGACTAACATCCACAGGTTGGAAATTAGCAATTTGATTGCCTTGAGAGGGACTAGCATCCATAAATTGAAAGTTTACAATTTGATTAGCATAATTACATGAAATTGATTTTCCAACCTCTCATCAACTTTTTATGTTAGAGTTGTGAGCTTTTCTTTCAATGATTTATACATGTTTACCAAGCTCATATGTACATTCATTGACACATTTTCAAACTTTTTTTAAGAACATCGTGATATTGTATTGGACTCACATATTGTGAAGTCCCCTCACTTATTCCGGGTGATCTGGACCAAATATATAATACAAATCATCATTTTCAGGTTTATTTAGAATTTCACCTTTATTTATTTTCTCTTGTTTTTTTTTTCTAAATAGAAACAAATAATTTAATTGATATTCATTAAATATAAATAGAAGTTTAATTTTTTATAATATTTAACTTACCACTAAATCAAGTAATTTTTTTCTCATAAGTTAGTACACTGTCAAATTTTTTATTAGACACCTTCGTCACCATGAACAAGTCCATTAAGAAGACTTTATGACCTAACTCTTTTTCCTATTCATTCATTAAAATATATTTAATATAAACATCAATTTGAAAATATCAAAATAAAATTTAGTTATATAATATCCTTACCATTTTAGCTTCGATCTTACATATACTAGTTCTCTTATTTCTATTAACGAACTTATTTTGAACATATGTTTTGTTTCATTGTTTACTTCTTAACTATAATAGATTTAATGACAAACACAAACTAAATATATTACAAGACATTGTTAAAATTTATGAATATATAAATAGTAAATCTTAAATTTATCAATTGTGTAAACCTATTTTTCAGTTAACGAGTTTAGGAAAGGTATTACATAATAAACATTAAGATCCTTTTTTATAGCCTTTCATATCGAACCCTTTATCATATAGCAATGTCATTCTCAGTCCTCAAGAATGATATATCTAACCTAAAAAAGTCATAATAAAAGTGTAAGTATCAATATTTTTCATGAAGTAATATATTAGTTGTCATTTTAAGTTATTACTTAAATACTCTTCCAAATTTTTTATTTCTCAATTTTGTTAACTTTTCTCGGTCTAGAATGTTAATTAGTATTATGGTTCCCACCAATTTATCAATCATTGACTTACGTTGTTCTCTTATATCATTTATAGGGTATCCATTTTTATCAATCTCAACGACTAGTCGAGTAGCTAGGTCATCAATGTGATCAAGTATATTATATCACCATTCCTTTTTTATATTAACACATATATCTTTGGTATCTTTCATCTCTACTTCATTAGATTTATGGACTTGATCATTTATGTTTGACATCAAACTCCTTATCCATGATGCTAAACAAATAAAATGAAAAATATTAGTTATAAAAAAACTCATATATTAGACAATAAACATCAATAAATTTCATAAGAATTATTAAGTAAACACATCGTATATACCTTCTACAAGCAGTTTACTAAGTTACTTTGTGCTTTTGTTTATATATGTAAGTATATCAATTTCTTTACGTAGACATATTGATGAATCATCATTCTCATTATTATAATCTTGGTTCAAATTTGAAACTTTCTTTGTATATGTAAGTACCATCAATTTCTTTATATAGATGCATTAATGAATCATTATCCTCATTATTATAATCTTGGTTCAAATTTGGAATATAAGTAGTGAAACATTCAAGGTTGGATAACTAGTTAAGTACATCATCTTTCATAGTGCTATTTTCATGGTAAAACTCATTTGGAAGAGGTGTCAATACAACCGATCATCTTCTTTCAATTAGATTGTGCACATAACAAAATTATTTTGTATAACGAGTCATGATAAAATGATCATCTTTAGAACCTATTCTTGATTGGTCAACAAGGGTTAGACCCAATTTGTATATTTTATATCCAAGATTGATTTTGTCTTCTACCTAATCACATAAGAACACAATTACTTAAACATCTCATAATAAACCTTCTAATTTTCTTGAATTATCCTAAAATATGTTCTATCAGATAGTACAAGATTATCATATTTGTGCTCACAAATTGCCTAATTTTTGCTACCAACTTCACTCCACTATTTTGATTTACACGTAAATCATTCATTTGTTTAGCGATAAATTTGCACCCATTGATGAGAATACCAATGTGCTTCTTCACTATATATTTTGGACCATGTGTAAGCCATTCAAAGATTCAATTATCGAATGATTAGGATCTCTAATTTTATAAAAAATATATCCATTGAAAAATATACAATGATCAAATAAGATTCATGTTCATAAATTCAAATCAAATTGATTTATATGTTCTAAAAACTTACATATTCAGACAACCAATTAATAAATTTTCTTGTGCTCATCTTGCAACCATTTCTCTTATCCTCTTCACTTATAGCACAAATCTCTTTTTAAGATATTCATGTGCATTCTAATAATGACAAATCTTTATAAATATTATTATATGTAAATAATAAAGAAATATTAGTAAAACAATTATGGGATGCTTACTCCATATATAGTTTTCAACCTATACGTTATTTGTTAGGATTATTTGGTCACATTGCTTCTAATTAAACTCATTGATAAGAACTTTATGACCAATAGTTATTGGAACACCGAAATCTAACATTTCATAATCCATGAAAAACTTATGGGTAGGATTTTCAATAGCATCAAGACCACTTAGGTATTCTAAACATAATTCAATGTCTTCTTATACAACATAGTGTTCAATCATGCAACCCTCATATTGATAACGATTAAGCACATATACCTTCAACACACCCATATATCTTTCAAAATGATACATCTAATGCAAGTGTACATGACCGCACCATTTCATTTTTAGAACCAAATGAATTTTTGAATGTATCATAATATAAAAAAAGGAAGCGAAAAACTTCTCAATAAGACAAATTTTCTCAACTTGATCCTTTTAGATTGCATCTAGCTCATCAATACAAATTGATTTTTTACATATTAAATCGAAAAAAGAGACATAAAGCGATGATAGCAGACCAAACATGCATTGATAAAATTGACCTAATTGTAACAGGCAACAAATGTTGCATCAAAGATGACAATCATAATATTTAAGGCCATAAAGCTTATGGTCTACCAATGACACAGTTTCTTATATTATAATAGTAACCATCAAGAAACTTTACACTTTCCAAATGTTGATATAATGCACCTTTCTTTCCAGTCGATAATGTATAACATGTTGTAGGTAGGTATGTACACTTTCTTTATTTTTCTTCAATCGGTTCCAACTCTTTGCATATTCCCATTGACACAAGGTCTAGTTTAGTCTTAAGATCGTCCTTAGTTTTTCAAGAAATTTCAAGCAAAGTACCAATTATGTTATCATACACATTTTTTTCAATATGTATCATATCTAAATAATGGCGTACATGTAAGCACGCCTAATAAATCAACTCCTAGAAAATTGATTTTTTCTTCCAACATTTAATGTCTCTATCACTAATTATTTTATCCTTTACAATATTTTCTTTCACAGTTTTCTACTTTACAATTTTCATACCTTTTCTTTTCCACTTACCCTTTATGGTATTATATGAAGGGTTTACATCTTTACTTTTAGCAACATTTTTAACTTGCATATGATTAATTACTTTTTTAACAACATTTTTATTCACATGTATTTTAAATGTCATTGCTTCAATTTCATGCAATATCTCTGATTCCGGTTTAATCTAGAAACCAAAAAAATGGAGTTCAAATCCATCAAAAGCCTTCTTTTGAAATCTAAATTTGTGTCTATGTTGAAGATAATCTGTGTAAGTATCATCACTACAAATTGGATAAGTTTTATATCCATGAGTTGTATGTCTTGATAAATTACCATATGTCGAAAAATCATTATTTGTCCATAAAACACTTCTTTTAATGCGAAATACTCATCTATTATGCATCATATATTTTGATGTCTTCATCCCATAAGGTATTTAGGTCATATATCAAAGGCTCCAAAAACACAATAATGTTCAAATCAAGTTGTTTTGGACCCGATGTCAACAATGTTAACATAAAAAAATTCATGCAAATCCAAGAAGAAGATTATACTATACCTATGGCTTAGGAAATTATGTGATTTAATTGCATTAACAATTATGACAAGTTGAAAATTCCTATGTTCATTTGCAAATTCAAGTCTCATTTCATCAATTACTTTCCAAGATGGGAAATCACAAGGGTGATGCAAAAAACCATATTTTGACTTATTCTCTACATTCCAAGTCAACATTTTTTATGTCTCCTTACTCTTATACATTCTATGAAAAAGAGAATTTGTGGAAAGTACTATAAAATCTTTACTAGCACACCTTTCTTCCCATTCCCATCAGAAGTCATCTTCCACCCTAAATCACCATAAACTAGGCAGCTTGATAAATCCGCATATTTCTTTTTATAAAAATTACAATCGTTTGGATAAGCATGAATCTTTTCATATTTCATACAAAATAATTTGAAGCCTTCTTAACTTCATACATAAAAGAAAACAATTCATTTCCATGAGGTAGCAAGTCCATAACTATATTTAACATTTTAGTAAATCCAATACGAATTATCTTATGTTTTGTCTTGATATTATACATTTTTATCAATGCATTTAACTTAGTATTTCTTATACAATTTGGATCGAGTGACTTCTTTTCATTTTCTAACATTGTTTTAAATACATCAAAATTGTCAACAAACTCATCTTCCACAACATGGACTATTTCATCCATTTTTCATATGCATCAATGTCAACTTCAACTTCAGGTATTGTTGACCTCCTGATCGATGAGACTTTTAATTATCACTATCAAATTTCATCTATTCTATGTAAAAAAATCAATTATTATAATTGTTAAAATATCCTTACAAACTAGATGGTCCTTTATGTCCTTTATAAGGAAAAATAATATTTTTTTACACTTAACGCAATGGCATCAAATCACATCTTCACCATTCATATTTTTATGTATATATTTTATGAAAAAAATCTACTTCTTCTAAATATTCTTTAAAAAATCAAAATTGTTACATCCAAAATTTGTCCATTCTATACAAATATAGTTAACATTTCTATATAAATTTTTATTATATTATACATATACACATATATATACATGATAAACAAACACAATATAATTTGTTATTCCAATATATTAGCTAATTTATATATGCTTATAACACTAAATTCATCATCGGTATTAAGTTCTCAATAACAAAAAATAAGAGTAATAAAACATACATATAAAATTAATATATCACTACTAACTCATGAAAGGTTTACTGTATATCGCTACTTTTATAATAATAACAGTGTAAAATAAGAGTTCAAAATCAAACTTTAATATCTAACATCCAACCTCATAAAAATTTTGAGAAAAAGTCTTAAAAAGAATTAACCAAAAACTAAAAAAAAAAAAAAACACTTTTGAGCAACCATGAATCTTGATCACAAACAAAAAAAAAAGGAAAAAAAGGAAGATGTTAACTAAAATCAATATTATCATTCACACTCTTAAATCAAAGCTATTTATTAAAACTTTTAATTAAAAAGATTACAGAAAACAAAGGCAAAAAAAAACAGAAAAACAGCGTAGGAAAAAATAGATACCATAGATTTATATAGTATCCAAATAATCAACTAAGAAATTAATATTTAAGAAACATTCGATCCAAAATTAACAAGTTCATAATGCATTAATATCTCTAAAAAAAATCTTCAAATTGCAATAACTATTCAAAAATTAACCATAACTAATTGATTATAAAATTTAATATATTACAATAATAATAATAATAATAATAATAATACTCAACTATAATCACGTGATTTATAACATTATTTATGTATAAAAATATTATTTTGTAAGTGAGAAAGTGATAGAAAAAAATACATACAAAAAATAAGAATTTTTTTGCATCAAAGGTGGGTTGGGCAAGCGACGTCAAGGCGAACTGGTTGGACAAGCGGGCGACATAGGGTTGGGTTGGGAGGGAAACTCGAAGAGAGAGTTTATCTAACAATGATTGAAAAAAAAATATATGTTTAAGGAATTATAAATTTTTTTACGACGGGTATTGGAACAAACTGATGCGAAATGTATTACATTAAGTGTCGGTTTTTCCTCATAAACGCTATAAACATTTTTTTTATTCTCATTTTTCGTCGGTTTAATTGAATAATGATGCAAATAATAATTCCTTTTTCTCGGTTATTTATTAAAATCGATGAAAAATATTGATTTTTTTTTAATTTTTTAAACTATTTTTGAGGCGTTACGTTTATTAGATAAAATAGATGCAAATATTTATAATTTAATTTTTATTTATTTTATAATTTATGCGTTAATTTTTCATAAAAACCGACATATAAACGAAAAACCGATGCATAAATAAATTTTACATACTCTGCGTCAATTTTTTGAAAAACCAACGCAAAAAAGGGTTCAATTGGCCAGTTTTATAATAGTGTTTAATCCTTACCTGCTAGCTCATTGGCCAATAATTATTTTTATACTCTCTGATTTGGAATAGACTTATTGTTCTAACGGTTGAGTCCCTTCTCTTTTTATTACATTTACAAAAAGTCCCTTAACTCAACCTATACCCAAAGTAATCTTAATACATTTAAGGGTTTAAATAGTCAATAAAGTCGTACCAATTAAGAAAACAATAGATAAACTTAAAAAAATAAATGAAACATTAGCTCTAACCAAGGCCATTATTTTTTTTAATAATTATGCTATAATTAAAACTTAAATTCAAGACCATCTATTTATTGAAATAAACTTCATCTCGTTAGTAACCGTTAAACATTATCTTAACCAATAATTAATTGCATTTTTGTCATAACATTGCATGTCAAAAATATATGTTATTTGATGCTTTAATTTTTTTTCTTTCAAACAATAGAGAGTTTCTCGTGTATATATATATATATACATATATATATATATATATATATATATATCTCGGGGAGTTCCTTCTATATATATTACATATTATATTATATATTGTTGTAGATTGTTATAAAGCTACTTAATTTAAGGAGCAAAGCAAACAACTTAATTTAAGGAATCATTAATTTAAGGTGTAATTCAATGAGTGAATTTTCCTATAAATAGATGTGTAATTGTAATGAATTAATCAACCAAGTGTTCATTCCAATTGAGAGAAAGACTTTGAGAGAAAAGCTTTTGTGAGAGAAAATTGAGAGTAATTTTTTTGGGTGTGATTCGGTTATGGGTTGTGAGTGTTGTAAACACCTTGTGTAATTTCTCTCATTTCAATAAAAAGATCTACAGCAGGTCCGAAGACGTAAGCAAGATTGACTAAACTCCATTATCAAATTTGTGTGTTATTTTTCTATTCTTGCTTTCTCATAAATCTGCCTTATCGAAAATTTGCGTAATTTTCCAACAACTGGTATCAAAGCTTTTGGAAGTAATTTATGTTAATTTCTTACAATGTTACTATTCACATGAATAGTGAATTACGTGAATAGTGAAATTTTGTCGATGATATTTGTTCGTTGATAGAGGTGTTCTAATATACGGTGTTTTGTAGAAATAGTCAGAAATGATCTGGAGGAAGTAAGATTTGAGTAGGAGCAATGACCGCATATGAAGGAAGGGAGAAACTCGAGAAATTCGATGGCATAGATTTTGGGTTTTGGAAAATGTAGATAAAAGATTATCTATATCAAAGAAATCTATATCAACCTTTCTCAGGGAAGAAGCTAAAGGCTATAAAGGAAGAAGATTGGAATCTTTTAGACAGACAAGCTCTCGGAGTTATTCGATTGATGTTATCCCGTAATGTTGCTTTTAATATAGCAAAGGAAAAGACCACGACGGGTCTTATGGAAACTCTCTCTGATATGTATGAGAAGCCATCAGCCTCAAACAAAGTGCACTTGATGAGGCATTTGTTCAATTTGTGGATGACGGAAGGCGCATTGGTAGCTCAACATCTCAATGAACTCAACACAGTCACAACCCAGTTGAGTTCAGTGGAAATTGAATTCAATGAAGAAGTACGAGCATTGATACTTTTGTCTTCTCTACCAGAAAGCTGGAATGCTACTGTCACAACTGTGAGTAACTCGTCAGGAAACAATAAGTTAAAATTTAACGATGTTTGTGATCTGGTTCTCAGTGAAGAGATCCGACGTAAAGAGTCGGGTGAATCATCAACCTCTTCATTTTTGTATACAGAGTCAAGAGGAAGAGATTCAACCAGAGGGTATGGACGTGGCAGAATAGACTACCAAGGTAGATCAAAGGATAGGAGGTCCAAATCCAATAATCCTAATAATTCCCATAGCTTGAAGACTATCGAGTGTTGGAATTGTGGGAGAATTGGGCACTACAAAAATCAGTGCAAAAATGCACCGAAGGACAAACAAGTGAAGACAGAGGCAAATGTTACTTCCACCTCAAGATGAGATAAAGGAGATGATGCATTGATATGCTCTTTGGAGAGCAATGAAGAATCTTGGGTGTTAGACTCTGGAGCATCGTTCCATGTTACTTCACAGAAAGAATTCTTTGAGAAATATGTCCCTGGGAACCTTGGAAAGATATATCTTGGTGATGATCAATCATGTACTATTATTGACAAATGTGTAGTGAAGATTAAGTTGAACGGGTCTGTTTGGGAACTGAAGGATGTCAGGCATATTCTCGACCTGAGAAAGAACTTAATCTCAGTAGGGAAGTTGGTTAGTGAAGGCTACACTACGATATTCCATGGTGATGATTGGAATATTTCAAAAGGTGCAATGATGGTTGCTCGAGGCAAGAAGAGTGGCACTCTTTACATGACAACAAGGGCACGTTGTTCAATCACAGTTGCAGTAGGGAATGAAACACCAAATCTGTGGCACCGGAGACTAGGCCACATGAATGAGAAAGGGATGAAGATTATGCACTCAAAAGGAAAACTTCCAGGTCTAGATTCAACAGAGATAGACATGTGTGAAGATTGCATACTTGGAAAGCAAAAGAGAGTCAGCTTTTAGACAAGTGGCGGAACCCCAAAGAAGGAAAGGTTAGAGCTTATCCACTCTGATGTTTGGAGACCAATGACTATCTCATCCATTGGTGGGAAACACTTCTTCGTGACTTTCATTGATGATCACTCTCAGAAGGTATGTGTTTACTTTCTAAAGCATAAATATGAAGTATTTAAGGCTTTCAAAAGTGGAAAGCTATGGTGGAAAATGAGACAGGTTTGAAGATCAAAAAGCTCAGAACCGACAAGGCAGGAATAAGCTTGATCCTAAATCTAAGAAATGCACCTTCATCGGCTATGGTGAGGATGAGTTTGGCTACCGCATTTGGGATGACGAAAATAAGAAAGTGATCCGTAGTAGAGATGTGATTTTCAATGAAAAAGTGATGTATAAGGACATGCATAAAACATATGCAAACAACTCAAAACAGAATGAGTTAGTATTTGTAGATGCAGATGATGTCCTAGATAGTTTTGTGAAGGAACCAATTGTAACAAGTCCTCAGCCAAAGGAACTCGTTGGACAAAGCAGTACGCACCAGTTTGACACACCACAACCTCCTACTCCAGCTCCTGTATTGAGAAGGTCTTCTCGGCCTCGTGTGCCTAACAATAGATACATGAACTATATGTTGCTGACTGATGGAGGGGAGCCTAAATGCTATGATAAAACTTGTCAGACTCGAGATGCCAACAAGTGAGAGCTTGCCATGAAACTGAAGTTGTGTTCAACTTTAGTTGGTCTGCTAGAGTAACAAGACTAGAAAAGCTACTACATTGATCGAAGTGTGAAGACAGATTGAAATCAGTCTTCAAGTGAGAGATTGTTATAAAGCTTCTTAATTTAAGGAGCAAATTAAGGAGCAAAACAAGGAACAATTCATGGAGCAAAACAAGGAGCTTAATTCAAAGAGCAATTTAAGGAACCATTAATTTAAGGAGTAATTCAAGGAATGAATTTTCCTATAAATAGATGTGTAATTGTAATGAATTAATCAAACAAGTGTTCATTCCAATTAAGAGAAAAACTTAGATAGAAAAGCTTTTATGCGAAAAAATTGAGAGTAATTTTCTTGGGTGTAATTGGGTTGTGGGTTGTGAGTTGTAAGTGTTGTAAACACTTTGTGTAATTTCTCCCCTTTCAGTAAAAAGATCTGCAGCAGGTCCGGAGACGTAAACAAGATTGGGCGAATTCCGTTATCAAATTTGTGTGTTATTTTTCTATTCTTGTTTTCTCATAAATCTGACTTATCAGAAATTTGCGTAATTTTCCAACATATACATAATTATAATTAATATAATAATTTTTATTAAATGTAATTATATAAATTTGATTATACTTTCGATTTTTTTATAGAATTCTCCAAAAGCAATTGTTAAAAAAGTTTAGAGATGAAATTTTAATTTGTTGATAAAATATAGAGCATCTTATGGATCACGTGGCCAACAGACCACAGGTCCACGAGCTTCTAAAAATGTTGGCCTATAAACGATTGAATGTGTTCAAGTTCAACCGAAGTAATAAAGTAATGGAGTCGTATAAGTGTTATTTTTAATAATAATATACTATCAATAATTAAAAGTTATATTTTAAATAAAAATATATATTTACTTAATAGTAATATATATCATTTTATTGATCACTTAATCTTAAACCTTAAATTTTAAACTCTAAATTCTAAATATTAAACCCTAAATACATTAAATTTATTTTAATTTTTTTAATATATACATATATTTTAATTTTTTAAAACTATTAAACATATTATTTTTACTGATTAAAATATAACTAGGTCATTACCTCAGGGGGTCGAGATCTTAAAAAATTATATGTCTTGCAGATTAACAAAGAACAATTCTATTTAGTATGATAAAAATAAACACCAACATTACACTATAAACAAAAGTGCAATATATTACATGATATATAATATTGCTAAATCTAATTTATAATTTTATCACTGCTTATTTGTGAATTGGGTATTCTAGTAAATACTTTTATTTTTTCTTATTATCTAACTCTCAAATAAACATAATATGAACTTGAGTTGTGGCATAATGATGCATACCTTCCCTTGCAAATTGATTTTAGTGTAAGAAAATTTGACTCACAACTTTTTAAAATGAAGTTGTTAAGTGGTGGTTTAGAGTGATAACATTTGTAATGGGAAAAATATCTTCTATAATATTTTAGTATTCAAATTAAACAAGAATATACCATTAATATTTTAGTAAATAATGTCATTAGTCTTCGTGAAAAAAATCTTAATACCATAAATACTTGTAAGTTTAAAAAATATCACAAGTATCTTCTAAATTTAAAAAAAGTTAAAGTTAAAGTAATTGAATGATAATTTTTATACATAACAATGACAAAAATAATAGAAAATAAAATAATAATAAGAAACTAAGAAATAATACAAATATAAACACAATATATTTCAGAATGTTTACGACAAGAAATAGTAATTAATAATCTTTTTTGAATAAATAAAAAAAATAAGATTAAATCTTAAAGAATGAGATATATTTAAAAATTCATCATTCTTAAAATTAAGAAAAATATTTCCAAAGAAAGATATAGTCTCTTATGGAATAAGTAATAAATAAATGAACATTAATATTCCACATATAAAAAGAAGATATAACATACAATTAATTTATAAAGAAACCATTATGAATAAACTATTTAAAATATTCCAAAAAGATGAAAAGAAGAATGTATACATCTATTTAAGAGGAATCTAAATATTAATAAAATCACATTTTAGAGAAATAATATATGCAACAATAAAATTAACACTCCTAGTTAATAGAATAATAAATAAGAAATATGTTTTAGTAGAAATGAGTCATGAAAACTTAAGATATCAGAAATTAAAATTTACAGCATACCAAAGGTTTGATGTTTACATTAATTATAAAAACTTAAACCAAATATTAAGTTTAGCTTATGAGTTTGAAATAGGAGATTTAATGAAAGAAGAAAATCGTCAATTTTTAGTACACTATATAATAGGATATTCATTAACAAATCATCATAATGATTCATTATACGGACAAAAAGAATTCATAGAAATAGATAAAAAAAATCAAGAAATTGGACAAATAATAAAACCAAAAATATTTAAAGACTTTGAAATACTAGAATAATGAAACTTAGATATTAAAAAAAAACTTCTAATACTAGGAAGAAAAATTAATGTAGTAAGAAATAATAATGTATCAAGGTTTACATTTTTAGATCCTGAAGGAAAAACCTCTAACAAACAAAGAGATGTTACAAATCTAAAACAATAAGTTAAAATAATGAAAGTATTAGTTCAAAGTAATATTATGAAGAAAATGATATCATTTAATAATGATTAAAAATAAACTAATGAATATAAAATTAGATTTTGATAAGTCTAATAGGCATATTAAAAAATCAAATAACAATAATGAAAGTTTTGATTTTTTTAGCAGAAGAACTAGATATAATACAAAAATCAAGTATCAAGTTCTTATAAGATATAAATGAAACACAAAAAGAACTTTTAAAAGAAATAAAATAGTATGGTTATAATAAGAAATTACAATAAGACATATATAAAAAATCTATATAATTAAGAATTGATGTAAATAGCATACCTAAGGACAATGAAATCATAGTTTACATTTTTGATCTATTAGTAAAATTAAAATAAGAACCACCTAAGAGATTAGATACATTGATGCTTAAGAATGAGAAAAGAAATAATTAAGAAAAATCCAAAGATAAAAGAAGAAGCAACCATCATAGTTTAATGAAATATAGTAAAAAATTAGAAAAATAGTTTATAGACCTTGAGAATACGGACATAGAAGAGTTAGTCATTTATTAACCCTAATAGATGAAGAATTAGTAAGAAATTATTGTAAAAAGTTTATACAAACAAAGAGGAAGATACCATGATAATAATTAATGAAACTAATTTTGAATCATAAAATATCCTAAAAAATCATATTAATTAAGACAAAATTAATTAAAAGGATTCTTAAGATGTTTGACATATGATGAAACTTATATTAAGAAATTTATAGAAATACGAAAACCTTTACAAACAAAATTGAAAAAAAATATCATATTTGAAAATGGAGAGAACAAGATATTTTGTACATGAATAAGGTAAAAACACTGGTAAAACATTTACCAACCTTATATTATCCAGTTTTAAATGATAAAATGTTATTGAAATAAATGTTTCACATAAATATTAGAGAGCAATTTTAAAAGTTAAAGTAAATGTCAAAGATGAATATCTTTATAGATATACATTAGGATCTTTTCATGGTATAGAACTAAATTATCACAATAATAAAAAAGAATATTTAACTGTTAAAATTTTTATGATAAGTTCTAATTTATTGTCAAAACCGATAACAAAATGTTTAGTTATTTTTAAAGGACTAATATTGCAGGTAATTATAAACAAGGAAGATTAGTCACGTGGTAATAGTAGTTTAACCACTATAATTTTGATATCGAACATCTTCCGCAAAACAAGAATAGTTTAACAGATGCCCTTACAAGAGAATTAACACATTTAACTATTTTTGTTCTTGTAGGAATGGAACATCTTGATATCAAGATCAAGATAAAAGAAACGGATATAAGAGTCCTTCAAGAACAACTTGAGGTTTTATACCTAGAGAAGTCTCTTTTAGAGACATGAATTAAATGGGAAGTACTTAACAATTTAAAATGACCATTAGAGTCTAAAAACTCTAAAAAGAAGTCTCCATTAAAAATTTATTTTAAGGAAGATAAAACTTTTGAAAAATGAATTCAAAATAAGAAGAAAGAATCTAACAGTTCAAAAAAAAGAAAGTAAGATGTCTGAAAAGAAAAAAAGAAAAACTCAGTTGAGGCAAAGAAGCAAAAAAAAAAAAGACTTATGTAGTCTATATTAGTCCAAAACCAAAAATTTACAACAATTAACTTTAAGCAAGCAAATCTAGCATCAAATCTAATGGAATAATTCACAGAGATTTCACTAATAGAATAGAAGGTGAAAGCAATTATGCTAACTATAGAGTACCAAAACTAATAACTCTAAAATATATAATTGAAAATTACTCCACAACATTATAACAACAACTCTTGCCACCAAAAAAGTTGAAGATCTTAGGATAGATAGTATTACCACCAATACTATTTAGGAATTTTTTTTCAAAAATACATTAGTCATTGACGATGAAAAAGATCAATATAGGAATTTAAGTAAACCATAATGGTTAAAAATATATAATTTAGCTAAAAAATCTATCCAAAAACATATAGAAGATATGGAATATTACACCAGAGAAAAAAATTCCCCGTAGGTAGTAAATTTAATATTCTTGAATAAGTTGATCCATTTTTTTATTTATAAAGCTTTCCATGCATGTTTAATCAATAACCTATATCTAGAAAGTAGTTTAAGTGAATTAAATTATTTTATTAAAAATTTCAAGAGGGTTATTAAGAACTTCAAGAAAAAGATCAAAACAAGTAACAACTTTGTTTTATATTTTTTAGTTCACTTATGGATTGAAATGAAGAAGGTTGTGTTAGTCTCTATTAATTTATCAAATTAGGAATTTTTAACACTAATAGAAAAGCTCCAAAACCAAGGGTGTTTTTATAAAAAAGAATTCAATATACATGAGTTATGTATACTAACATGACATATGTTAGGTCAAATTTATCATGAACTCGAGAAAATTGATAATTCTTCTAAAATCAAAGTAAATTATTTGATTAGTAAAGTCATAATCACTTTCCAGAGTAATATAGTCCTTTTTGAAGAAGATGGTGAGAAAATCAGAAAATTTGAGGTAAATTTCAACAATAATAACATAAACAATTGTCAAGAAATAAGAAAAATATTTTGTTTTTATGCCAAGAAAATCATTAAGAATAAAAAATGCATTTACTGCATTAGAGATTGAGAAAATGAAGATGCATCATCCTCTACATTATCAAAAGGATTGTCGATAGAAAATAAAAAAAGAGGAATAAAGATGTAGAACCTACATCTTTAGTCGATAGGTTATGCCAAGAAATGAATGGCTTAAATTTAAACGTCAAAAGCATAAAATTAGGTGAATTATTAAAGTAATGATAAAATAATAATTTTTTACTATTGTAAACAAAGATCCTTGTTATATAAAATGAGCTCTTATTTTCATTAGTTAGACACAACTTCAAAAAGAACAATTTTTTTACTCTAAAAAATTATTCACCTAGCAAATTATATATCTAAAAACTATGAACAGCTAAAAATCTCTTCAAGATCTTAGTTAGTTTTAAGAATTGTAAGCATTATTAATATAATGAATAAAATAGTGTGTAATCACTCGGTTTTTTAATTTTCAAATAAGTCTAATTTGTATATCATACTATGTATGGATGTAAATGATGTACTATTACTAGGAGAATATTAAGGTTTAAACAAGTTGAAACATATCGGGTATAACAAAAGAAGGTGAACAACAAAAGAGAAAATCGTGATAGACCCCTTAAATTTCAATATGATAATTATAATCTAAGCTAATTAAGAATCTTAAATGATTAAATATTTGTTTACAATATTTATAAAATTAATAAATAAGAAAATGAAAACAAAAAAATTAACCACGAGTCTGAAAAAAATAAACACAAAGAAAATACAAAATTAAAACAATATTTTAATAAAAAATTTAAAGGTTTATTTTTAAATAATAATTTGTAAGAAGTAACATATATAGTTCTAAAATAGATAGTTACAATTTGACATTAGAGCTATATATATATATATATATAAAAAATTATTAGATATAATGTTAATATTTTTAATTAATTAGGAACATAAGTGAAAGTCGGTTGAACATTAGAATCACAGGTGATATTTTTATTTTTATAATCGATCATTTTAAACTAAATTGTAATATTTTTTTAAAATAAAAGTAGTTTTAATATGCCCCTACATATAATACTTTTGATTACTTTTCTTAAAAAATAAATTAGCAGTTGGTACCCAACCTCATCTGTAATCTGGTTATGATATTGTATAACTTGAAGAGAATTGAAATGAGGAAATTGATTCTTTGATATCATTCACAATAGCAGCTTAGTGCTATATATACATAATTACATGTTATATGATTGGATGATCAAATAACTAATATAACAATAATTAAGTTATAGTAATCTAGTACATGCATAGTGAGTCACAAATTCCTACAGCCCCTCGAATAAACAGAGAGAACAATATTACTTTGGCTTTTAAAGCAACAAACCAAGGTGCACTAAATTTTTTAGTGAGAATGTCTGCGACTTAATCCAAAAGGTGTAAATCCTACATTCAACTTATATTCTATTATTAAATTTGTTATGTTTTATTTTTACACTCATATATGGATTTGTAGTGAGAAGCTTAACGCTCAAGATGTCTAAACAAAATAGATTTATGAGCAAATTTCACCCTCAATTCTATAAACATTGATGTTAATAAAATCACTTGATAAGAAATAAGAAATCTATTTACCTCTACAATACTTTTAAAAGTAACTTTCGATTTTATATACGTTCGAGAAATAATAAATGTGTATAAAATATGTATTTTTTTTATTAATAATTATATATTAATATCATTATTATTAAATAAAATTATCATTAGTAAATTATTATTTTTACTAATAATTTGAGTTGTGTTATCATTCCTCTTAAATAAATCGATAATTAAAGAAAAAAAAAGAATATAGAAAGCAAAAGAATATAGTATGATGAGTTGCTGTCTATGGCAACAATCATTCAACTTCAAATATCTCTAAGCAAGCAAGGCCAGATCTTATAGGATAAAATTATTCATTCAGACCAATATAAAAGAATAATTTCCTTTTCCTCCCACTTATATGATACTCGAGAATCAATCTGACTTGGTCAAACCAAAATCATATATATATATATATATATATACAGTCTCTTTTCCTGATTTTACTTTAATGTTTTTTTAAATTCTTATAATTTTTTCATGATGATATCGTATTTTTATATAGTTGAAGTTTTTATATTTATAAAAATTAAATAAAGATACGATTTTTTACCATCAAATTATTAAAAAAAAAATTAAAAGCAGTAATTAAATATTTTTTATTAAATTATAAAAATGAGATTTAAATTTAAATATACAATAACAAGGAATTATATTACTTGAATTACAAACCAATTTCCTTAAATTATTATAATTTTACATTTAATTTATATAATTATTTAAAATTTATATTATAACAATAAATAAGTAAAGAATAAAATATTAATTACAAGATTGTAAATCAACTATAAATCAATCATTGTAACATCTTCCTATCTAAAAATTGTTAAGATAAGTTTTGTTAATTAATTTTTATACGGTTTTTAACATGTTTATATTGTTTTTATTGAAGGTTTTAGAATTAAACTTATATATTTTTTAAATAACTTGAAGTTTAATGACACGTAGCAAGTACACAAAAGATTTAGATTATGAATGTTATGATTCGTATATGTATTTAAAAAATATTTATTTTAAATTTATATGAAATTTAAAAATTAATATTTATCATTATTTTAAAATATGAGATAATTTTATCTAAAATTATTTTAAACGATATTTATATTTTTATATATAATATAACTATATATAAACTATATTTGTTTATCACAATTTTTTATCCATTGTATTGTAATTCAGTAAATAAAAATAATATTAAAATAAATAAATAAAAAATTATTTATAAATATTTAAATATTAATTAAACACAAACCTAAACTTGTTACAAATAAGAAAGTAAATAAAGAGATCGATTATATTATATTTATATTTTAATCTTTGAGCTCAATGCGGGAAGAATATGATAAATGGCAATAATTATAGTGACAGATTCTAATTCCACAATCTACGGTCCACTCGGACACACATCGTGGAAACTGGAAAGGGGTGTTTTATAGTAAGAAAATACCAACGTCTAATTAAATTTAAAATAATTATATATTATAAATATATCATAATTATAAATAATATAATAATTTTTATTAAATATAATTATATAAATATGTATTTATCATAAATTTAAAACAAATAAATTTTTAGTTAAATTTATTCTAAGGTCATATGCCCAATTACAATTAATATTATAAAAATTTTATATGCCAATAAATTTAGGGATTTGTCTAAAGGGACATATTTTTTACAATAGTTTGAAGAAGGGTTAAGATTATTTTTAGTTTAAAAAAAGGGCACATTTTAACCTTAAACTTTACAATATATATTTTAATCAATTTTATTTAAAAATAAATAAAAATATATATAAACTCTATTTTACAAAACATAATTATTATAAATATAAAAAAATATTAACATTTTATAAATTTATAGTTAATTTTAAATACATAAATCTCTTTTATTATATTATATATTAAAGTTTTATTTTAAAAAATAAAAATAAATTATTTTATAATAAAATAAATATAAATTTATATGAAAATAATACGGTAAGTATTTTGATAATTTATAAATAATATAATATATTATTATTATTATTATTAAATATAATTATAATTATATTTAATAAAAATTATAATTATAATATAAAAATAATATTAATAAAAATAATTAAATTATTAAAAAAATTGAAAGTTTCTATATCCAACTTTCTACAAGATATAAATACAAATATAAAACATTTTGATGCAAATTTTGCGTCAAAATATTATATAATATAATATTATTATAATTATTTTTATTATTAATATAATAAAATATATCTAATTAATTATATTTTAATATTTAAATAAAATTATTATTAATAAATATTTTTTATTTTAATAAAAATAAAAATTATAATAATATTAAAGATATGTGTTATAATGTAATCTATTTTTTAATCTTAAATAATTTATTTTTAAAAAAATATCAATAATTTTTCATAAAAATGGTTGTAACTATTTAGTAAATTTTTTAATAATTTAAAATTTAATAATTTATTATTATTATTTTAAATTATTTTATAATAAAATTTTGATAAGTTATTTGTTATATAATTGCCCACAAATTGTTAAATATGTTTTAATTTATCTATTTTTAAATTAAAAACAATATATACACTTTTTTGAATTATTATAAAATATATGTACTTTTTAGACAATATCCAACAAATTTGTACTTTTTCAGTAATTTATATAGATATATAAAAATATAATATATAAATAGTATAATTATTTAATATATATATATAATTTTTTTGATGGATAGTGTTACTCGTAACAAATGTCAAAGTGCCTTATTATGTCGAAGCAAAACTTAGTTATATCATACAAATCAAAATATGGTACAAAAGAAAAATGTACTAAAAAATAAATAAATAAAAAAACATGGCATTTAGAGCAATTTGTACTTAAAATTATTTTGATATCCTTAGTGTATATATATAAATTTGATTTTATAAGCGTAAACATATATAAAATACAATTTTATGAGATATCTATCTCATGTATACTATATAATTATACATTTTTAAATTATTTTAAAAAATAAGATTAAATTTACGAGATTTAATAGTTTAAAAATATAAGATATATTTATTATTCTTAATTAATTATCTCAATTTAATTTATTTAAAATTTATTCAATGAATAATAAGTTAAAAATATCAACCAATGTAAATCATGAATTTAAATGCAATATTTCAATTAGCTAAGTAAGAACTCCCAAACTTATTTAACAAAACACATTTATAAAAAAAAATCACGATAAGGATAAAAAAACACATTCAAGTATATTTACTTTTAATATTTTACTATTTAAAAAATATAATTATTATAAATAATTATTTTAAAAATATAAATAAATCTAATAAATATTTTTTAGAAGAAAATCGTTAATGTTAATTTATTTAAAAGTATATAATTTAATTTAAATATTATTAAATTGAATAATATTTAATATAAAAGAATATTTTTTTATATATTAATTCGTTATATAATAAAAATTAATGTATCAAATTGATTAAAATAATTCTATAATTTTATGAAAATAAATATAGCTTTTTTTAAATATTGAATTTAAATTATTATAATAAGTATTTGTTTTTTGAAAAGTAAAAGAAAAATTGAGACTAAGCCCTCAATATATATATATTTTCTTTTAAATGTAAGCCCTCAAATTGATACAAAAATTGACCCAAAAAGGAATTGATATCAGTAAAAAGGAAAACAGACACTGAAAGCCAGATATAGTCCAGAGAGAGAGAGAAGAGAAAGCGTGTTCGTGTGAACGAGAGAGTACGAGACTGAGAGAGGGTGATCGCGGTCATTGAAGTGAAAAGCTCAGAGAAAGATAGCAGAATCGGCGTGCATAGACCGTGGAATCAATCCATTTTGGTATCACTTTCACAGTTTCAATCCACCAAAATCCAAACTACATTAAAGAAACTACTTTTTTGGTATTTCTTCTTTTTGCAAATTCTGTTTGTCCACCGTCAAAATTATCACCACCTCTTATTAATTCTCGACAACCCTTTTTCCGATTTGTGATTTCAAGCAATTTTCAATTGCCCTTTTCACCTTTTTATCTTGCTTTCCACGTACGGTCTGTTCACTCCAATATCTGCTATCTTATTCTCTCTCAGTCCCACTTATTTGCCCTATTATGCTCTCTGTTTCTCTGTTGTTACATTACTTGTAATTGCTCTTTTTTTTCTCTCTAATTATTTTCCCCTTGTTTGTTTGTTTGTTGTATTTTTATTAAGATTTTATCCTACTTATTTTTTACACTTCTATTTCATACTTTTTTTCCTGTGATTTTCTTGTATTTTATTTAATCAAGTGGAGGGAATTGAGTAATTATTGAAACACAGTGATACGAACATTGATAAAAATGTATATTTTATGAGTTTTTTGGTGATAGTATTATCAGTGTGATAATGGAGGATTCAGCTAGGGTTTCGGGGAACCATAATCCAATTCGACCCTCTGTTTCGGAGGATATGAAGCCCTCTTATTGGCTAGATGCTTGTGAAGAAATGTCCTGTGATCTCATTGGTGACCTGGTCGGTTTCGAAGATGGTTCTCTTGGGCAAGAGCCATTGGGTCACCGTGATGGCCAAAGTAACAACCAGGAGGACTTCTTTGGCGGAATTGATCACATTCTTGATAGTATCAAGAATGGAACTGGCCTGCCTAACCTTTCTCACTCTAACAAAAACAATCATGCTGATGATATTGCTGTTAAGTCTAGTGATGGTACCCAAAATGGCATTAATGGGGTTGAGAGTTTTGGTTCTGTTGCCCAACCGGGTGATACCCACCATGATGATTTTCGAAATGGTGGTCGAAATTGTGAGGGTTTTGGTGGAAATGGTTGTGCAGACAAGCTGATTAATGGGAATGGAGCTCAAAATGGAAGGGTTATTGATGTAAGGGGGGGAAGAGATGAAGAGGTTGATGATAAGTGCAGTAAAAAGGCTCGAACCGGGAACTTAAAGAGCAAAAGATACTATCAAGCTAGAGAAAGGGAGGGAGAGAGGGAGAAGGATAGAGGTGTTAGAAAGAAGAGACAGCGTGATTGGGATGAGATTGATAGGTGGGATAGGGATAGGGAGTACTGTAGGAGAAAAGAGCAATATGGGAAAAATAGGAGGGAGGTTAGGGACAGGGATGGGAGGGATAGAGAACGGAAGGGCTATTGGGAAAGGGATAAACAGTCCAATGAAATGGTTTTTCGGTCTGGTTTCTATGAAGCTTTTAAAGAGGAAAAGCTAGGTACTGAGAAAATCCAAGAATATAATTTAAAGGCAGAAAATAAAGTTGAAGAGCCTAAGGAAAAGTTACCTGAGGAGCAAGCCCGACGGTATCAATTGGATGTTCTTGAGCAGGCAAAGAAGAGGAACACTATAGCTTTTCTTGAGACTGGGGCTGGGAAGACTCTCATCGCTGTTCTACTGATCAAAAGCCTTTACAATGAGTTGCAACGGCAAAACAAGAAAATGCTTGCTGTGTTTTTGGTTCCTAAAGTTCCGCTTGTTTATCAGGTATTATGTTATTGGTTTTGGAGGACAAGGTTATGTTTACTTGCTTGGTCACTAATGGTAATGTTGTCTTGTTCGCTTGCAAAGTTCATTGATTATAACCTCTTTATTTTTACAATTTAGCAAGCGGAAGCAATCCGTGAGCGAACTGGTTACCAAGTGGGCCATTATTGTGGTGAAATGGGCCAAGATTTCTGGGATGTCCGAAGATGGCAGCGAGAGTTTGAATCAAAACAGGTTATCTTTGAGCTTAATTCTTATGTTAATGTGTCATCTGCTGCTACATTTTATCACTATCTGATGTTTCTGCTTCGCAACATAGGTACAGTAATGAATATATCTGTAGGTACATTTGTCCCTGTAAATTGTAATTTTTTAGCAACCTTGTGGGGTTGGGGGGAGTACCTCATTTGTTGCTGCGTGGGGTTTTTTTTTTGGAGACACATGTACACATATTTTAGGCCTTTGAAATATTTTTTCAATATTGGTCATGATGTTGGATACATCATGGGCAGCGGTTTTGACTATAGATCTATCTAGGCTTTGGATATAAAGGTGTAAATTGAGATGATATGTTAATGAGATTTATGGTACAATCTATTAATTTTCAAAAACCCATCTCATCTTGTCTCACTTAATTTTTAATGAAACGGTACTAATTGAGATATCTTATTTGTTTCTAATGGATTTAAATGAGACAAATAAAAATATAAAAATAATATAAAATATGATACGTGATTATTTATACTGTTAGTTTAATAAGGAATATGATACAATATATGGTTGAAGTTAGGTCCATTAGGGCTACAATATAAATAAAATGATATTTAAATGAAATGAAACAATATTGTATCATGAGCCCATTAGGAATACTAAATGAGACATGAAATGAGATGAGACAATTCATTTTACATCTTTATTTGGATATATGGATGAATTTCAAAGTTGCAACATTTATGAGATAATCATCTCCACAATGTTGTAAAATCATCAATCCGGATTAGAATTTAAGTAGTAATCAGGTTATGAATTTAGGTAAAGAGATGAAGTGGTTTTGTAAAAAGAGAGACACCATATTGCTTGTAATATGGAAATCATAAGTGCTAACTTAGGGGGATTTTAGGACAGGTTTTTTAAGAGTCAGACCTGATTAGTCAAAGTTCTCTCTCTCTCTCTCTCTCTCTCTCTCTCTCTCTCTCTCTCCGGATCTGTGGAGGATACTTTCCATATATTTTACTTTTGATTTTTCTATTTTCCTTAAATTTGTTCTCTTGAAAAAGTCACCATGAGAAGGGGGAAAAAGAGATTGAAAGAGAGAGAAACTCTTTGGAGCATACTAGCATAGCTCCTGGAGATATTTATTTAATTTTATTCTTTAATCTTATATCGATTCTTCTTTGACTCCAGTGCCATAGTTGGTCTGTAACTGGCCCATTTCCTCGTCACGCCTCAATTACTTGATCAAATTTTTACACTGCAGGTCCTGGTTATGACAGCTCAGATTCTATTGAACATTCTGAGACACAGCATAATAAAAATGGAAGTAATTAATCTCTTAATTCTGGACGAGTGTCATCATGCTGTGAAAAAACATCCATATTCTTTAGTTATGTCCGAATTCTATCATACAACACCAAAGGAAAAGAGGCCATCTGTTTTTGGAATGACTGCATCTCCGGTTAATTTAAAGGGTATTCTTTCTCTTCCTCAATCAGCAAATCACATTTTTTTAGCTGGCATATTCTTTTTCTTTCAAGCTGAGTGACCATCCTTATCTCAGTAGTTTTGATCTGGTTACTTTCTTCATTGTTTTAGTATCAATGTAACTCTTGATTATGTTATATTCAGGTGTTTCAAGCCAAGTAGATTGTGCGATAAAGATTCGTAATCTTGAAACTAAACTTGATTCAATAGTTTGTACTATAAAAGACCGTAAAGAACTGGAAAAACATGTACCCATGCCTTCAGAAAGGGTAGTGGAGTATGACAAAGCAGCCACCATGTTGTCCCTTCATGAACAGATAAAGCAAATGGAGTTGGAAGTTGAAGATGCTGCAAAATCAAGTTCTAGAAGAAGTAAATGGCAATTCATGGGAGCAAGAGATGCTGGGGCCAAGGAAGAGTTGAGGCAGGTTTATGGTGTTTCTGAAAGAACAGAAAGCGATGGGGCTGTTAATTTGATTCAAAAACTAAGAGCCATTAATTATGCGCTTGGGGAACTGGGACAATGGTGTGCGTACAAGGTGCTGTTAGCATTTTCTTATACAGTTCTGAATCATACATTTGTTTGACCCAACCATGGGATTGTACTTAGGATGATTACTCAGTCTATTTCTTCCCACAGGTTGCAGAGTCTTTCTTGACGGCTTTACAAAATGATGAGAAGGCAAACTACCAGGTTGATGTTAAGTTCCAAGAGTCCTATCTGATTAAGGTTGTTTCTCTCTTGCAATGCCATCTATCTGAGGGTGCCGTTTCAAATGAGGAAAATAAATTCTCAGATTCAGGGAGTGAAATCCCTCATGATGAAGAGATTGAGGAAGGAGAGCTTCCGGACAGTCATGGTGAGTCTGGTTGCTCAGAGTTGTTAAATTCTTTTAACTAAAGTGAACAAAGATGCCACCTGGTGAATTATTTTGTTGGCCTGAAATTGACCATAGTTTGTGATGTTGTAACTCATTTTGTTGAGTTCTTGAAAGTCCAAGTTATGTAAATTGTATTCGGTTGGCCAATCTTATTTTCTCTTCTTGAATAAATAATTTTTCCAAGTGTTCATGTAATTAACTTTTAATTTAAAGTTAAATTAGGGTGGCAGTTCTTGTAACATTATTTGCTTTGTCTTGTATAGTTGTCTCTGGTGGAGAGCATGTGGATGTGATTATGGGAGCTGCTGTAGCTGATGGAAAAGTGACACCCAAAGTGCAGTCCCTTGTTAAAATACTCCTTTCATATCAGCAAACAGAAGATTTCCGTGCTATCATCTTCGTGGAGCGGGTTGTAACTGCCTTGGTTCTTCCTAAGGTTGTATGCATTTGACGTAATTTCTTGTCTTTATTGACTCAGTTATCATTTTATAGTGCTTAGATCTTACTGAATTTTTTTCGTATTTTGCTATGCATGCAGGTCTTTGCAGAGCTTCCTTCTTTAAGTTTCGTCATGTGTGCTAGCTTGATTGGTCACAATAATAGTCAGGAAATGAGAACTTCCCAAATGCAGGACACGATTGCCAAATTCCGTGATGGTCGTGTATGTCTGCCATTTTTGTTGATTTAATCATGTAAGGCTTACTTTTTATTAATAGGTGTTCTCTTTTACTCAATAGCTCTTGCACTGTGTTATAGGTTACTCTGTTAGTTGCCACAAGTGTTGCTGAGGAAGGACTTGATATCAGGCAATGTAATGTTGTTATTCGCTTTGACCTTGCAAAAACTGTCCTGGCTTACATTCAGTCTAGAGGCCGTGCTAGAAAGCCTGGGTCAGATTACATCTTGATGGTTGAAAGGTACGTGGTTAGATGGATTTTTCTATTTTGGTTCTTTAATGCATTCCATGTAACTGCAGATAAGGAACTGATATTTTTTTGTTTAAATCAGAAACTTCTAATCCAGTCAGCATTTTATTACAAATTTAATCTATTCCCAATCTTTCACGGCATCACATGTTTATGTTTGAGGATTAGAAAGAACTAAAATTTTATTTTTTAGGGGAAATCTGTCTCATGGAGCATTCTTAAGGAATGCCAGGAACAGTGAGGAGACCTTACGGAGGGAAGCAATTGAGAGAACTGACTTGAGTAATCTAAAGGATACATCAAGGCTAATTTCTATTGATACAACACCAGGTACAGTATACCAGGTGGAGAAAACTGGTGCTGTTGTTAGCTTGAATTCTGCTGTTGGACTCATCCATTTATATTGCTCTCAGCTTCCAAGCGACAGGTACTTTTTTCTTCAGTTAAAATATTTTGAGTTTTGCTCCGCAGATATTTGTATCGCATTTTTAAAAAAACCACCGAGTGAAAAACATAGTTCTGAGTTGTATACCATCCAACTTTCAGGTATTCAATACTTCATCCTGAGTTTATTATGGTAAAACACGAGAAGCCAGGAGGTTTTACTGAATATTCATGCAAGCTTCAACTTCCTTGTAATGCTCCTTTTGAGACTCTTGAGGGGCCTGTATGCAGTTCCATGCGACTCGCACAGCAGGCATGCTATCATTTTATCAAACTCATTATGGCTTCACCTCAGGCATCCTTTTTTTTTTGGGATTAATTTTACATTTATTTCCACAGGCTGTTTGTTTGGCTGCTTGCAAGAAGCTCCATGAGACGGGAGCATTTACGGACATGCTCTTGCCAGACAAGGGAAGTGGGGAAGACAAAGAAAAGATTGACCAGAATGATGAAGGCGAACCACTTCCTGGGACTGCTAGGCATAGAGAGTTTTATCCTGAGGGGGTAGCTGATATCTTGCGGGTTAGTTCATCAACTAATTTAGAAGAAATTTTCAATTGGTATTTTAGCAGTGGGAATCTAATTACCAATTTGATGTAAAAAGCCTTTAGAACTCTGAATATATTTTGATCTAGAAATTTAAAATAAAGGTTATTTATTATAATGTTATCCTGTGAAAAAGAAACCAAGTGCATAGTTCTTGCTTACTGTGTGATTTCAAATTATCACATCAAAGATGAAATAGCTACTTGTGTTAATAATTTTTTTTTTCTTTCATTTGTTTTCAGGGAGAATGGATCTTATCTGGAAAGGATGTCTGTGACAATTTGCAACAGCTTCATTTATATATGTATGTGGTGAAGTGTGTTAACATTGGCTCATCAAAGGATCCGTTCTTGTCTCGGGTTTCAGATTTTGCAGTGGTTTTTGGCAATGAGCTGGATGCAGAGGTATATCATGTAAATTTGCATCTTGAGTTGACAATGTTAATTTTCCCCTCTAATAGCATTCTTTTTCGCCAACAGGTCTTATCGATGTCGATGGATCTATTTATCGCACGGACCATGACTATAAAGGCATCTCTTGTCTTTAGGGGTTCAATAGATATCACCCAAAGTCAGGTTAGTTTTTTAAATATCCTACTAGATATTATTGATTTATTAAATATATATTTATATACTTAATTTTTTAATATCGATCCTTGAGAAAAACTGCCCCTTCTGTGACAGCTGGTGTCCCTTAAGAGTTTTCATGTAAGGTTAATGAGCATTGTACTCGATGTGGATGTTGAACCTTCCACCACTCCTTGGGATCCTGCGAAGGCATATTTGTTTGTCCCTGTGGTTAGCGATAATTCCATAGATCCTGTTGAAGAAATTGACTGGGATCTGGTTGAGAGAATAGTTGAAACAGATGCATGGAGTAATCCTCTTCAAAGAGCTCGACCAGATGTTTACCTTGGTACAAATGAGCGCACATTAGGTGGGGATAGGAGAGAATATGGTTTTGGAAAACTGCGTCATGGCCTAGCGTTTGGGCAGAAGTCTCACCCCACATATGGCATTAGAGGAGCTGTGGCACAATTTGATGTTATTGAAGCCTCCGGATTAGTTCCCAATTGGTGTGCTCAAAAAAATCATGTTGATTTTACCAAAGGTAAGCTTATAATGGCTGATTCTTGTGTGAGCGAAGAAGACTTAGTAGGGAGAATTGTGACAGCTGCTCACTCTGGAAAGAGGTTTTATGTGGACTCAATACAATATGATATGACTGCCGAGAATTCTTTCCCAAGGAAAGAGGGCTACCTTGGTCCTCTGGAGTATAGCTCATATGCTGACTACTATAAGCAAAAGTGCGTGCACATTTCCTTCTCAATATGTCGGCTCTTATTAATTCTTTTATCTTGGTTTCCATGATCATTCTTATATAGTTGTATCCGATTTCCAAGCTTAGGCATTTATTAATTCAAAATTATGGGCTGTTTGGCCGCAATGCACCATTATTGTCGTGCCTGAAGAAAAGGAAAGCTAGTGCTAATCTGTGAAGGAAATAATCTACTATTGTCAGGAGACAGATGTGATCTGTTCCACACATCGTCAATGATGGAAGTTATGGTTCCTTACAGGTTCTGCAGGCTTTTCCTTCTTCTTGCACGGCAAAATGGTGCCATTTCGGCTACTGGGTCCTTTTTCTATATATAGGTACGGAGTTGATTTGAACTATAAGAAACAACCTCTTATAAGAGGACGTGGTGTATCATATTGCAAGAATCTTCTGTCGCCTCGATTTGGACATGGAGATGGTATGCTTTTTTGACTTCTACTGTTTTCCTCGGCTTCATGTTCATGAATTTCTTGAGTAAATTAAGCTGCTTGTTCTTTTTGTGTAGATGAATCTGAAGAGAGTCTTGACAAAACATACTATGTTTTCCTCCCTCCTGAGCTGTGTTTAGTCCATCCACTGCCTGGATCACTTGTTCGTGGAGCCCAGAGGTTACCATCTACAATGAGGAGGATTGAGAGCATGCTCCTTGCGGTTCAGCTTAGGGATATAATAAACTATCCTGTCCCTGCTTCTAAGGTATTTTGTAGTATCATTTATTGAGTTTTAAGTATATATGAGTTACACTTTAAGTGATGAGGTGTGTCCATCTACAGATTTTGGAAGCCTTGACTGCTGCTTCATGTCAAGAAACATTTTGCTATGAAAGAGCTGAACTTCTGGGTGATGCTTACCTAAAATGGATCGTTAGTCGATTTCTTTTTCTTAAATACCCCCAAAAACATGAGGGTCAGCTCACTAGAATGAGGCAGCAAATGGTAAGTAACATGGTTTTATATCAGTTTGCACTGCGCAAAGGACTTCAATCATATATCCAAGCAGATCGCTTTGCTCCTTCTCGATGGGCTGCTCCTGGGGTGTTGCCTGTTTTCGATGAGGATATGAAAGATGGAGAATCATCCTTATTTGATCAGGAGAAAACAATATCTGAGACCGTACAACAAGCAGATCAATTTTCTGATGGATATGAGGATGATGAAATGGAAGATGGTGAGCTTGAGAGCGATTCAAGTTCTTATAGAGTCCTCTCAAGCAAGACACTTGCAGATGTTGTTGAAGCTCTTATTGGGATTTATTACGTAGAAGGTGGAAAAACTGCTGCTAACTATCTCATGAAATGGGTTGGAATTGAGGTAGAATTTGATCCTAATGAAGTAGACTGCTTTAGAAAGCCATCCAATATTTCAGAGGGCATACTTAAGACTGTCAACTTTGATTCCTTAGAGGGTGCTTTAAACATTAAATTCAAAGATAGGGGCCTGTTGATGGAAGCCATTACTCATGCTTCCCGGCCATCTTCTGGAGTGTCCTGCTATCAGCGCTTGGAATTTGTGGGCGATGCAGTCTTAGATCATCTTATCACAAAGCATTTGTTCTTCACATACACAGATCTGCCTCCGGGACGATTGACTGATCTTCGGGCAGCTGCTGTGAACAATGAAAATTTTGCACGTGTAGCAGTAAAACACAATCTTCATGTACACCTTCGCCATGGCTCAAGTGCTCTTGAAAAGCAGGTTTTTGTCCTTACCAATCGATTTGCTTTTACTTGGATTCCTGTCATGTAGTTGTATGGATTAGCTAATTATTGGATGTGCACAGATTCGGGACTTTGTTAGGGAAGTTCAAGATGAACTATCAAAGCCAGGGTTCAACTCGTTTGGCTTAGGAGATTGCAAAGCTCCAAAAGTCCTTGGTGACATTGTTGAATCTATTGCTGGTGCCATATTTCTTGACAGTGGACGTGAAACTGGACTTGTTTGGAAAGTGAGTAGTGCGTCAAACTCAAGTTTATTTCTCATCGTCTATGGATGAGGGTGACTAATGTATTTATTTATTTGTTTTTTTTTTCTTCCTTTTTCAGGTATTTCAACCTCTGTTGCACCCAATGGTTACCCCAGAGACGCTTCCTATGCATCCTGTGCGTGAGCTGCAAGAAAGATGCCAGCAGCAAGCAGAAGGCTTAGAATATAAAGCCACTAGAAGTGGCAATTTGGCTACTGTTGAGGTCTTCATTGATGGTGTCCAGGTAGGAGTTGCACATAATGCACAAAAGAAGATGGCTCAAAAACTAGCAGCGAGGAATGCCCTTGCCATTTTAAAAGACAAGGAAACGGCAGAATCAAAGGACAAGGATGATGAGAATGGTAAAAAGAAGAAAAATGGTAGCCAAACATTTACTCGGCAAACTCTAAATGATATATGTTTGCGTAAAAATTGGCCCATGCCACTATATCGGTAAGACACTGAAGCTATATTAAAGTATTTTGGCTAATGGTATGCACACATTGTAATTTCAGACATGCAAATGTATTAAATTGCTGACTATTACAAAATGTTTTATCATGTATAGGTGTGTGAATGAGGGTGGGCCGGCACATGCAAAGAGGTTTACTTTTGCCGTGCGAGTGAATACTGCAGACAGGGGATGGACCGATGAATGTGTGGGAGAGCCTATGCCGAGCGTCAAAAGGGCCAAGGATTCTGCTGCTATTCTTCTGTTGGAACTTTTGAATAAGCTATACTCTTGATGACAGATTGCTGGTGTTTCCTTCTTTATTTGTGTTGGATGCTTCACCAGTTAGTTGCCTTGCCAGCGTTAAAATATCAACTTAAACCTTCAATCAAATATATGAAAGTTACTTCCATCATTTTCTTTTCACAAGTGATTTTATATAGTCCCTTTGACAGGGCCATTTTCATTTTTAAGCCTTAATTGAGAATTCTTGTAATTTGACTTCCGAGTCATTCGGACTCATAACTCAACCGGTAACGTTCGATTTTTAGTCACTCTATAGATATTAATTATGTAATAAAATATACTTCATTCGTATTATTAAAGCCAATCAGATGAGCGTGGGGTAGAAGAGAGAAAAATTACTGGTTATTACCTGTAAATGACTTGAAAAGAGTCCAAAGTTAAAAAAAATAATTTAAAATATTTAAATTGGGTCTTAGAAAAAAAATTACAACTTTTTATATCTTTATCTTTTTTATCTCATTACATCATCACTTACATGATTTGTTAGTGGTATTCATGTATGATAATCAATAAATACCATTAGCTACAAATATAATTACTCACTGAGAAGGCATACATAAAGAGTTTAGACTATGTTCCTCTTAAAAAAAGCTTAGGTCATCTAAAATATATGTTCACATATACACGTATATCTTGAAATTTTATTAAAAGTGGGAAGATTAAATTTGTTAGTGTTAGAATACATAAAGGAGATACATTGATTACATTCATCATTCGAAGAGAATCTTAATTGTGTAATAGTATATTAAATTTAAATTTTTTAGAGAATTAATGACTAATAATTCTTAACAGTTATATCATTTCATTTGAAAAACAACGAGTATATTTGAGATAATGAAACATATATGTATATATATATATATATATATATTTCCAGGATGCAATTTAAGATCCAATACAAGACAATGTTACAATAATCAAAGTAATTTCTGTATATATTTACTCATACAGAGTATAGCCTTGTTTCACTAATAAGCTGGGTATACACTTGAAACTTATTCTAGTTTGGTTTAGATTAATATTAAAAAATCTCAAAAAAGAAAAATAATTATAGTTTAATTACTATTTTTCAAAATATATATGTTTCAACATCTTATTATAGTAGATTGAATGCTGCAACCTCTCTGTCTCTAACTCATTAATGTGTGCACCATGTATTCACCGTACAGGTCCCTGCAACAAATTCAAATTGTTAATTCATTTCGTTTCCAAACTCAAATTTTCATTTTGCTTATCACAAATGCTGCAAATCTATTATTTCTTGGAATGTACTTATTACATTGAATAATTGATTGCTTCAAGGGCAGCTTCTGAGGGTAAAAAATCATCAACGGCAACCTCTTTGTTCTCGTTCTTCTTATCTATGTTTTATGTGAAGGAAACACAATTTTTCATTTTGCTAAACAACCTTAAATAATAGTCAGTGATCGTGTATCCAAAATGAATTATAACGATTGGAAATTAAAAAAAATAAAAATAAAAATAAAATTGAATGTGAATCTAAAGTTTTGCATAATTTGAGGATACAATCTTCAAAGAAACGGCGAATCTCTGTAAGGCGATGAGGGGGAAGTTCTTTGATATCATTGTAGTGTTTGTATTCTGGATCATCAGCACAAACAGCTATGATCTTATCATCTCTCTCCCCCTAGAAAACATTTACAACAAAACTTGATTAACACAACTACAAAGTTTTCTTAATAGATCAAACGATATCGGTGTGATTAGTTAAAAAAAAAAAAATGATCTTATTACCTGGTCAATCATAGGCATAAGTCCCAAGGGTTTGGCTCTCAGAAAACAACCAGGAACGACTGGCTCCTGCTCAAAATCATTTACTTGGTTTACAATTTATACGAGTCAATTACAAATATCACTTTTCTTATTTAATGAAATAAAAAAAAAATCCATTCAGTTAGTTTAGAAAATAATAATTATACCCATTGTAATTACTTTTTAGAGAAGATATATTTAAAAAAAATTGATAAATTCAAGATATAATAATAACTTAGGGTAGTTGCCTATTATTAAAATGGATGGATTTTTTCCCCCAGTTCTATTCGCAAATTTCCCATTTTTTAATCATGAAGTTTCAAAATGATGTGATTACCAAACAAGATTATATATAGTCTTGTACGGTAAAGTTTAATTAGTTATTAATATTATATAAAAAAATTAATTTATTATTTTAATTGATTAATTTTATTATCGAAATTTATGTGAAGTAATAACGGTACGAAGTGAATAAGATAATAAAATTATAATTTTACTAATACAAATTGACTTAAACATTTTAATTAAATTTACAAATTTTTGAATATAATAATTGATAATAAGATTTTCAAATAATACACGTAATCAATTATAAATAAAAATATCAAAATAATAAATTAAAAAATATTAGTAACTAGTTAAACATTTGCCCTACATTTGTATGGGTGTTATTTATTTATTTTTTGATAACAAGGTTGTGGACTTTGATTGTGTTAAAATTAAAGAGTTGTGAACTTCGAGTATGTTAGGGGAATAAGTACCTGCATAAGAACTAGACAATCCATAGGGTCATTATCTTCACATAGTGTACGAGGGATGAAGCCATAGTTGTGAGGATAAACTACTGAAGAATATAAAACTCGATCAACCTGAAATTTCAATAAAGACTTAATTAGTTAATATGAACATTCTTCAAATTCCAATTATGTAGTGGTAGAAATCTAACTTACCTTTATCAATCCTGTTTTCTTGTCAAGTTCATACTTCACCTTACTTCCTTTGGTTATCTCAACCACCTGTTACAATTAACAAAACCTGTCAAAATCAACATGGTTTTGGATCTAATTTCATTAACTATGATTCTACTAGAGACAAGTAGTATTAATTTTAACATTTTTCAACTGATAATCATCTTTTGAAAAGATGAAAAAGATATGATTGGTTGGATTCAATCATGTTCTTTTATTTTGAGATAAGATAAATCCAATAAATTAAACTATAACGAGATTTTTTATAAGTAAAACTAGTAACACCGTGTTTGGAGTGATGAAAGGGGTGAGATTGGTTGGATTCTATCACGTTATTCTATTTTTAGATAAGATGGACTCAATCAAATGAACTACATAATAATTGTTGATATGTAAAACTAAAAAACCATGATTGGGGTAACGAAATGGATGAGATAAGTTGGATTTTTTTTACTTTGAGATAAAATAGACTCAATCAATTGAATTATGAAATGATTGTTGATAAGTAAAATTAAAAAAACATGATAATAAGATGTTGCTATCAACATTGAATTGACTTGGACTGCTTCTATAATAATAGGGTATATTTTCTTGTGTTTATATTAAAAGTGTTTTTAAAGATAAAGCGCTTTTAGGAAAAACACATGATAATTTGTGTTTCGATCATGAAGTATAAAATGTGTTTTCGAAGTTATGAAAGCATTAATAATTTTTTTTTTCTGTTTGTAAAGCACTTATTTCAACAAAAAATGCTAGTACAAAATCTATAAAACTGAATCAATTATATACCCTTAAATGTTTGATAGAAGTTGTGATATTTTCCTATATATTTCTTTATAAAAATTCTATTCGCTCATGTGAACAAATGATAACTAATTACTTCACATCTCAAAATTCTAATGTAGGGAAGAAGAAAAAAATAAGTTGCTATAGGATTTCTACACGTGCTCTTATTTACTAATTAAAGTTGGAGTAATAATACTTACAACATTGCAAATAGTTGGAGCTGCAGAACCTGAAAAGAAGATTAGAAAGCAACATAATTAGTTTCTTCACGTTAATATACATAATTAAGGAAAAGTGTTAGATACATAAACAATAATATCAACGATTAAGGTATGTTTTTTTAAAAGTTATTTTATTTTTATCTTTAAAAAATTCAAATTTCAAATTAAAATAATACCTATATTAATTAGATTTATTGTTTAACAACACTGGGATATGGGATGTGGCTTAATGAGAAAATAGAAAAGTGGGTATAAGATAAAAATCAAGTACCGGTTTCTAGATCATGCCATGGATGTGCAGCAACTGATCTCCTAGACAAAGATGAAAGAATCCTCTCATTCAACTTTGGAGTTGGACGAGTAGTTTCTTCTTTATATTCTTCAGTCATGTCTAAAACAAATATGATTGAGAATTGAGATGGAAAAGGAATATGAAAGAAATGGCAGTAAAAGACAATTGGAGAAGGAAGTGGTTAAATAGAGGAGTGGGAGAGGAAGAGAAACATTAAGCGGAGATCATTAGGGCACTTAAATTGGTCAAACTTACTCGTGTTTGCTATGGAGTGAATGTAGCTTCCTATACCACTTGTCTTAATTCTTCTTCTTACATTCATATTTAATGATTCAAGTTTGTTCTTCTTTCATGTCCATGTTTTTTTTTCAATGAAGGGTTGCAAACTAGATTAATATAGTTCGGAGAAATATGTACTTATAACGTTATAAGTGCATGTTTGATTTGTATAAAATAGTAAATAAAGAAAAGTTTGATAATGGTTATTAAATTAGATTATTTGTAATATTTTATCTCTTCAATTTTAAGTAGTATTAATTAATTCCATAATTTTGAAAACAATATCAATTAAAAACGCAATAAATTGTTTTAATATTTTTTATATAGAAATATTACTTTCAAAAAATTATTATAATAATATATTTTATCAACTCTTTTTCTAAACAACGAGACTAAATAACATAATTTTAAATCAAAGCGATCAAATCATACTAATAAGTTAATATAAAAAATCTCTACGATCTCACTATTGTACAAGACCCACTTGAATATCATTATTAAAGAAAGCTTATGGCAAAAGGAACACTTGTACTACTTAAATTTCAATTTTTTTAGACAACTTTTTCTAAATAGTAAGTATCCAATTGAATAACCAATTAATTACAGTAACCAAATAGTAGAGAAAATAAATAATAACGTGGACACACAATTTAATGTGGTTCAACATAAGCCTTAATCTATGAGAAAGGACGGGAGAATGATTCATTATTTTAAATGGTGTTTAAAAAGAGAGTATAAACTCTCAAATATCCCAATATCCCAATACATCAAATTTAGTGATTTTTTCCTAACAAATAAGATAGTTAACCAAATGTGTTATCTTTCACACTTCGAAACTACCAAAATAAGCTTCAAAATTTTGCTATCTCTTTTTCTCTCAATTGTAACTCTTGAAATGAAGTTGCTTGGGATGATTTCAAATGAGCAAATACTTGCTCTATTTATAGAGAAACAAAGTGGCTTGCAAAACTTGTTCAAGGTGTGAACAATAATCTCCATTTCTTCAACATTAATATTTCTCATTCTTTTGTCAACAAATGGTGCCTCCTGATGACAAATTGAGCTATAAAGAAACTTGACTCAACGTGAGTCACATGATTTTTCAACAATCTCCACCTTGGATCAAGTTAAGCCAAGAACTTCAAGTGATGATTCTTTTGATCTTTCCTATACACATGTAGGTGTTCAAATTGGCAGGATATTTATTAAGTTCAAACAAGGTTTGAACTTGACTAATGTTATTACCTTGGTCAATATATCTGTGGGATTATTAGGTGTTATAATCTTTGGAAGATGTATCTTCTCATCGTTAATAACTTCTCGCACAAAATAGAAGGGAACATCTATGTGTTTTGTTCTTACATGATAGGCCTAACTCTTTGCTAAATGAATACAACTTTGACTATCACAATAAACATTTAGATATTCTTGTACAACTCCAAGTTCTTAAATCAACCTTTGTAGCCATATAGCTTCTTTAATAGCCTTAGTAACTGTTATATACTATAATTTTGTAGTTGATAGATCCACTATGGATAAGGAATCATATTCTATAGTAGGCTTTCAAACCATACCTTAATAGGAGTTTTTCCATCAAGTGCATGTGATGGAAAATGATTAATGAGATGGCATGCATAGGTCACTACCTTAGCCCAAAAGATCTTGGCCAACCCAACATTGGACAAGATACACCAAACCTTCTTCAATATTGTTTGGTTCATACGTTCTGCCATCCTATTTTGCTGTGGAGTATTTTTGACTATAAAGTGTCATACAATTCCCTCATCTTGACAAACTTTCAAGAATAGATTACGTTTGTATTCACCACCATTATCCAATCGTTAGACATTCTTGCCAATCAGAGTTTCAATCATCTTCTTCCATTTTAAGAAAACATTTAAGACTTCACTTTTATGCTTCATTACATATGTCTAGACTCTTCTAGAGAAACCATCAATGAAATAGACAAAGTAATACATCCCTCCAAATGAAGTTGCTTTAATAAGGCCTCAAACATAAGTAAGAATATAATCCAAAATTCCTTTAGTACGGGGGATTGTTGAATCAAATTTCACCCTTCCTTTATTAAATTATGCAAAGCTTTCTCACCAACTGCCTCAGACATATATGCCATAACCTGGTTGCTTCTAAATCTACATCTTATGTAGAAACAGTAACAACTACTCCAACAAGTGTACTTCCTTGTAAATAGTACAAGTTGTTTCTTCTTATACCTTTCATCACCATAAATGTGTCGGATACAACCTTCAAGATTCCACCTCTTATAGTCATTGTGAGACCTTTTGATTCTAAAACTCCCAACGATATGAGATTCTTTTTCAAACTTGATACATCATGAGTTTTCAAATGGATTGTACCTATCTCTATTGCTTTATAGGTGTTATCATTACTCATATAAACAACTCTTCCATTAAGATTTTTGAAACTTGAAAACTACTCCCTATTGCAACACATATGATAGGTGCAACCTCAATTAATCCAATATCCACTCATCAACATGTCATATCAAAGAAATGTCAACCACAGAATAGTCTGACTCATCATGTTCTTGATCAATTGAGAAAGCATTAGAAATTGCCTTGTACTTACTTTTCTTTTACAACTTAGGACAATTATTTTTCAATACTTTTTTTGTCAACAAAAGGCACATTCATCTTTGACAAGTTTTACTTTTGACTGTGACTTATCCCTCTTTCCAAGTTCACTACTCAAAGAGAAATCTCTTGTTGTCAATACTTTTTTTTTTTGCATCTTGATAAATAACTTTGTCATTTTCATGATTTTATAGCTATATAAAGCCGTACAAATTTAATCAAAAGAAATTATATCCTTTTCATGTAATAACGTCATGTTGAATTGCTTGTAATCATCAGGCAATGAATTTAGCAATATTAGGTCTTTATCTTCATTGCCAAATTGAAAAAATCGGCCAACAACTTATTGAACGAATTAACATGATTATTCAATGACGTACCAAGTGTGTACATGAACTTATAGAGTTTCTTTTTCATGAAAATACGATTAAGAGGTCTGTTCAACATATATTTATCCTACAATGTCTTCCATAACTTATTTGTTGATGTCTTTTTCATGACAAAATATTTTTGATCATTGGTGAGACATAACTGAATAGTATTGCATGCTTGATGATTGAGCTTTGCCCAATCTTTTTCATCCATTTATTTAGGCTTGTCCTTAAGAGCATGGTTTAACTCTTGTTGGCATAATATATCAAGTATCTCGCATTACCACGTATCAAAATTTTTGCTATCATTAAATTTCTCCATTGCAAATTTTACATTTGTTATCGTAGTTCTAACTGATGCCGAAAAAATTGGTGCTAATGTTGACGTCATAATATATGAAGATTTTAACATACTTATTTTTATTCAAAAAATAATTCTACAATAATACAATTTGATGAATATAAATCCATTCGACTCTGATACCACTTATGAAGTTGGATCCACTTGAATATCACTATTAAATAAAGCTCATAGGAAAGATTGGATGAACATATTAAATTTTTTAAAATAGTAGTAATTACTTAATTGAGTAACAAATTTATTACAATAATCAAATAATAAAGAAAAAATAAATAATAAAATAGACACACGTGATTTAGCATAAGACCTAATTCATAGACAAAGGAGAATAATTCACTATTTCAAGTGATATTTACAAAATAAGCATAAATTTTCAAATATCTCAATATTTCAATACATTCAATTTAGAGATTTCTCTCTAATAAATAAGAGAGAACATCAAATATATTATTTTTAATATTTTGAGCTACCAAAATAAATTTTCTAATTTTACTTTTTTTCTCTCAATTACATCTTTCTAAATGAAGTTACTTAGATGATTTCAAATTAGCAAATAAATAAAATGGTTTATAAGACTTGTTGAAAGTGTGAAAAATAGCCTCCATTTCTTCACATATTTTCTCTTCTTCTTTTTTTCAACAAACGGTGCCTTTTATTAACAAATTGGGTTATGAATAAACTTACTCAATGTGAGCCACGAGTTTTTTTCGACACCCACGCCATATATAGTAAATAGTAAAATTTTAAACATTGTTTAGATTGCGCTTTAGAAGATGATGATTAGAAAAGAAAAAAAAAGTTTTAGAAGAGGACGCACAAATGGATTATATCCGATATCATAAAGGTATTTTCTTAACCTAACGAATTTTGGGTTCAACGTGTTATTTCAATTAGAATAAAGTATAAGTTAATATGAGTATTATCTAAAGTCTCAGCCAAAAATAAATATAGTTATTCCTTAAAAAAATTGCTAATTTTTTTAATATATATATATTTTAAAGGAATTATTTTTTAATAATAGGAATAAAATTAACTAGAAAATAATTAGTGTAAATTTTGTGTTATAGTAGTCATCATCTAAAAAAAACTATAAAATTAACACATCTAAAATTTATAATAATAAAAATATCACTTCTTAATATTAACTCATATTCCTCTTCTATCAAAATAAACGTGTTATTTTTATTGTTATAAATTTTAATTATATTATTTTAAATAATTTAAAAAAAACAACTTATGTTAACATACAAAATTTAAATACAAAAATAATTAATTCAAGGGTGGAAGTTATTGTCATACAATTTTATTTGCTGGTTTCACACCAATTTAATATCAATTATAAAAGTGGATAAAAACACCCTTAAAAATAATTAATTAACATAAAAAATATATTTTTACCAATCTCAAAACTTTACATTAGTTATGACGTAAAATCTAAAAAAAAATTGTGAGAATAACCAATCCTTAATCCAAATATAATCCACATTGCATATATATATATATATATATATATATTCAACGTTCTCCAAACTAATGTACCTCGTCATGTTTTCTTCACCAAGTAACACCATATTTAATGCATGTTTTGCTTCCCAATTATTTGGTATTTACACCGAGGATGCATATATTAACCAAAACCGTATCGAACTCTCGGACTCTTTATTGAAAAAAAGGTAAATATAAAGAATTAATTATTTTAATGTTTTGTAAAGTTTTATTAAAAAAATTTATATGTTTGATAAAATTTTCATAATTTTTGTGATTTTTTTCAAGATTACATTCGATAATAATAATATATTCTAAAAATTATATCTTTACATCTATACATATTTTGAACCTTGAACATTACAATATATATTGAATGCAATGATTATCATCACCCATAACATGCCTCGTGTTAAAAATTATATATAATTGATGAATGAGAATTTATAACTTTTTAAAAAATAAATAATAAAAGAGATAGAGTAATTTATTAATGTCTAAATTAATATAGGTAATGAGTTTGTAACTTAATAATATGTAATTTGCTTACTTAAGTTATGTTGTATTTGTGCCTATATGTTAGTTTTTCGTGTGTTAAATATGGTGTTTGTTTTATTTTATTCAGTGTTCTAAATATCGCCACCAAGCTCGCCATTACCCGCAAGGTGGTTAGCGAAGTGGAAAATCTGAATTATATAAATACTTCTCATTTCTTCTTTTTTGGTATTCAAAAATTATAGCAGAGCTCTGTCAACTTGATATTTTGTTTTTCTATTTTTGGATCACTAATATCTCGAGTGTTATTTGGTATTAGTGATTCATGAATGTGTGAACACAACCTTGCTTATAAGTTGTGGATACCCAATGTGGTATTTGTGAGTGAGTTGTATGTGAGTCGTGTGTCGGCTGATAGTTACCCTTGTGTAACTTTTTCTTATGTAGGGAGCATGTGTGGCTGTGAGCTGTGTTTCAACTGGTTGTTGCATTCTTACAATATTTTCTTATTCACTTTGCACATTATTGGTCTTGGTTTATTGATCACATCAATTTGGGTAGTGTTGGCCTTGGAGGGAAATCGAGTTCAGGTGTCGAATTAGGTCATTGCAGAAGCAGCAAGCAAGAGTAATAATAAACAGTTAGGACAGAGATCCCATCTGATAGAGATAATAGTGGTTTTGTTTCTTTCAAAGTTGTAACTAATTTATTGTTTAGTGGATTGTTTGATACTAAGTAGTTACCTTAAGCAACCCAAGGATGTTACCATATAGATAGGATTTTTATGTGGGTTTACCTCATTATATATTGTTATGCATGATCTGTTATTGTATTAATATAATCTGAATTTTTATTGTGCATGTTCTATCATACTAGGTTTAAACCCTAATTGGAAAGTTTATTTGTTTTGTGTAGTTGTATGCTTTCTTTCCTTTCTTGTAGCATGCCTATTACTTTTTAATTATTACTTATGCTTTTTGATCATGTATTTTTAGTGTCAGTCTCTAAAGAGTATGTATATCTTTACCATGGTAATGTACTAGGTGTTAGACTCTTTATTATGGTTTGTTATGTAATGTATGATTGCAAGTTGTGAAAGTACAATCATCATTTATTGAATTTGTTTTCACATGCAAGGTCTTAAAGAGATTGGAAATCTCTTATAACTTTTCAATATGTATGACTATCTTGCATGATATGTTTAAGATGCTATTACCTTGGACAAGAGTTTGTGAGGCACACCATCACTAGTGTGTTTACTACAAGTTCTTATTTCTTATTGCACGTTGTCTTTGTTATGTGTTGAATTGAGATTGTTGTTTTGTATTTTCACTATGTTTATTGCTCAATTCACATTGTGAGACTTACTCGATCAAATTGATATAAATCTCGGAAAAAGATTCTATAGGTTGGAATTTTTACCCCTCATTTGGGTCCTTATTACCTATTTAAGTTAGAAGGACAATTGACCTTTATGTAATTGTTCCTATATATGGGAATCTTCATTTGGTATCAAATAGGGTCACCCCTATTTAGGCTTCATCGTCTGGGTGCTCGATCCTAAAGCTCTATCTACACATACATGCACCTTGTATGTTTGTGCCCTTTGTCTCCACCGGTGTGGGTTGTTATTTTATGTGATTGTTATCACCATGAACCTTTTTTGTTTACGTGTTCCCTCTTTTCTTGTTCATCGCTTAATATAGTATGTCAATTGTTATACTTGTTGCTATGTTTTACTATTTGATCCTTTTCTAGTATTATTTCCTACTAGTTACTTTGAGATGCTCTTTTTGTATGTTTGCCTTGCTTATTACTTACTTCTTCTGTTGTTGTTTTCATAAGCATCATGTGACATGTTTTTCATCATGTAGTGTCAAAGTTTTAGGATTTTCTTTCTGTAATCTTGTCATTCATATGTCATGTCATATAGAATGCATCCCACTTGTTTTACTAGGTTGTTCTTTCTTGTACATAGTATGTTGTGTGTTGGTTCTTTGTTAGTCTTCTGTTGATTTTTGTCATCTTTTGCATGTTCTTATTTCTCTTGTGCTTTAGATGTATCTTTGGAGAAAACTAAGGTGTTGTTACAAGCTTGTTTACATGAGTGTTTCTCTATTATGTGCTTGTTTGGGTTTGATTTGTGCATTTGTATGTCATATAAATTATTTACATATATTTATGACTCTTGATTAACATGCATTGCTATGACTAAATTTATGTGTTTAGTTGATATTCTTAATGTTTGAGGTGTTGAGTTGGAACCTGAACCTTTCTTAAATACTCAATTTTTTTTGTATCATCCCTTATTTCTTTTCTCTCAGGGGTGTTACCTATATTGTTCACTAGTTAGTCATTTTTTTTCATCTCTTGACTAGTTATGATGTGAGTATTGCTAATGATCTCATTTGAGGTAATTGTGTAAATTTTATTGCATTTTCTCTCTCTGGAGGCAATATTGTACGAAATGTGTTGATGATATCTCTTGATGCACATCCTTATCTTTTTTGAGGCCATATTTATCATCCCTTTTGTTTGTTGTTGTGTTATTTGTCTATTTATTTAAAACTGTGTTTATCTTTCTTTACTAGTTTCAAAAAAATGTGTGTGTATATATATATATATATATTTATTTATGGTCATTTGACATTCTCCTTCTCTCTTTCTCTCTCTTTTCAGGTATGATTGCATGCTGTGAAAGTATAATCATCATTTACCAAATATGTTTTCATATACAAGGTCTTGAAGAGATTGGAAATCCCTTCTAGCTTTTCAATATGTCTTACATACTGTGTGATGTTTGTTGTGTTTAAGCACGATGTTACCCTGGACAAGAGTCTGTAAGATATATCATCATTAGTATGTTTACTGCACTTTCTTCTTTCTTATTGCACTTGTGTTTGTTATGTGTTGAATCGATAATGTTGTTTTATACTTTCACTGTATTAATTGATCAACTCATGTTGTGAGACCTATTTGGCCAAATTGATATATAATTCGCAAAAGGATTCTATAAGTTATCATTTTCACACTTCATCTAAGTCTCAGTCACTTATTTGAATCGGAAAAATAATTAACTTTTATGTAATTGTTCTTACATATAAGAATCTTAAGCTTGGATATATAAAAGATTTAAAATTTAAATTTAAATTACACTTGAGCAAATTTTGTAGTTATTTTAATAAGAAAATGTATATATTAATAGGAGCATTATATTGTTCTCAACCAAATTTGTTTTCTAAAAAAAAATGACCATCTTGCTAAATTACGGAATTGTTATCTTGCTAATATTTTTTTTCTTAAACATATACTTTATTTGTGCATATATAAGATTTAAAGTTTGGATGTTGTGTGGTAAGTTATTTGAAAAAAAAATTATATTTTAATTTTAGTAATAAAATTTTGAAAAAGTATAAAATTGTAATTTTAAAATTTATAATTATAAAAATAATATCTTTTATGAATATCTTATATATTTTTAATATTAAAAAAAATATGACACATCATTTCACATTGAATATCGTTAAATTAAATGACGTTCAAAATAAACTATGATCAGTTGACTCTGTTAAATATTATTAAGGTGTGTTATTTTTGTTATTATAAAATTTGGATTAATATCATCTACTTTTTTATGCTTTTTAAAAAAAATGTTAATTGTTCATTTATACATGTAATTAATTTGAAGTTATTAATAGAAGATAATATTGAAAAATTATAAAAATAACACTTTTACGATTTATAATAACAAAAATAGTACCTCAAAAATATTAAATGTAATTTAATTTAATAAAATTTAATATTGAATAAATTTAAATGATTATAGTTCAATTTTAATAGCGTTTAATTAGATGTTATTTAAAATAGATAATGTGACATATTTTTTTAATAGTAAAAATATAGAAACATAAATGTGTTATTTTTATGATTACAAGTTTTAAAAATTTTATTTTTTTATAATATTTAACTCTAATAATAGATGACTTAGATTTAATAAATAAAAACAAAATCAAATAAATGATTTTATTTTATTAATTTTATAATTTTTCCTAAAAATTAGATAAAATTTAAAAAAAATCCCAAATTTTACTCCCAAACAGTATATTATTAAAAAATATATACATAAAATTACAAAAATACCAACCCATCCGTCAACTATTCTAACAAAATCTATTTCTTCCTTGTCTTCCATTTTGATTTCCATCAAACAACCAAATTTCATCTATCACAAAAATCCATTTTAATACATAAAATAATCAAAAACACCCAAATTTCATCTCTCACAAGAATCACTATAACAGACAAAATAATCAGAAAGGAAGAAATCGAAGAAGCCTGAACTGGTTACGAACTTGCTATGCCGCGGTCGCTGCTTGTGTCACACAATGGCTAGAATGCTTTGTGCGATGCCTGATTGGGGTTTTTGAGAGAGAGTGACGAATGAGGGATGTGTAATAGGTGAGACATGGGTGTAATATTTTTATAATTTTATATATTTTTTAATTATATATAAATTTTAATTTATTTAAAAAGATGATTGAAAATAAAATTAAAATTTATCCATAATCTCTAAAAAGAAAAAAAAGGGTTGTAAATTTGTGATTGTTTTAATTTTTAAATAGCATAAAAACATAACGAGACAAAGAAATAAATAAATAAATCAAAATTCGATAGAAAAGAAACAGTAGAGCTGATAGATAAGCCATCTACTCAGCAACTCTCTCGCCATGGAGAAAAGAAAAGTGTCCACTTTGGGTCTCTCTATCTGTGCGCCTTCAAACTGGTAAACATTGAAGTCTCGGCGTCGTTTACGGGCAAAAAAAAAAAAAAAACCCACACAAAAAGCTTCCATAATGATTCTTCTGTTCATCCCTCCAATATTTAATGTCTTGATAACAGACCCAACACTATCACACCCAGAGTCTTCTTCACCACCCTTGATATCCCCATTTTTGTTCTTATTCAACCCTCATCAGAAAACCCATTTTAAAATGTTTGTCTTGTTCAACAATTAGATAAACCCAATTTTTCTTTGTTGCGGTAGTCAACTGAGTTTTGTTACCCAGATGGATCTTGGTAACACCAACCACGCTCGTTTAATCGGAGATTACATTTTGGGTCCAAGAATCGGTTGGGGTTCGTTTGCAGTTGTTTGGCGATCTAGACATCGCCAATCAGGCGTTGAAGTTGCTATCAAGGAGATTGATAAGAGACAGCTTAGCTCAAAAGTCAGTGAGAATTTGCTAAAAGAGATTTCCATTCTCAGTACCATCAAACACCCCAATATCGTTAGTCTTTTTGAGGTGATTGAGGTAAAAAAAATAAAATTATACTGACTATAGGTGTTTTGTTTACGTTCGAGACTCAGTTCTTCTTTCATAGACTGTAATTTCATGCAAATTAAATGTTTGGGTTTTCAGTCTAAGGATAGAATTTACCTTGTATTGGAGTATTGCGATGGTGGTGATCTTGCTGCTTATCTTAATCGCCATGGGAAAGTTTCGGAAGCTGTTGCTAGGCATTTTATGAGGCAATTGGGTAAGTCTTAGTTGCTTAAATTTTAATTTATGTTTGAATTAACTTCCTTTCGATGTTTAGTTTAGTGGGTTTTTGGCAGATTCTTGAAGATAAAGAATCGGTTATTGAAATGGATGAAAAAGTTATTACTTTATTATTATTATTATTATTATTATTATTATTATTATTATTATTATTATTATTAATTGTTATGCTCAATTGGGTTTGTGATTTTCCATTTAAAGGAATAACCTTTGGTATTTAAATGCCGTTAATGATAAGGCTTAGTGGGCATTTTTCCTATTTTTCTACCACTTCCGGATCTCTTTTATTCTCATACTTGGTGTGGTAAACAACTGAAGTAGCCTTTAGTATGTTTAATGTTTGGATTGTGTTAAGCAGCTGCAGGACTGCAAGTGCTTCAAGCAAAGCACCTCATTCATAGGGATTTGAAACCACAGGTATTGTAGAACTCCAATTTCTATTACTTTAGTTAGATCTCCCCGTTTCCATGACTTATCCTAAATCAAGTTTAGTTAAAAGTTCAAATAATTATTCATGCATGGGCGGATCCAAGATTTTAATTTAAGAGGGACACTATGTAAACAGTAAAAAATAGTATTATTTTTTTTAGTTACTCCTTGTTCTTATTAAAAATCTTATTAAAAAAGACTTAATGTGTATCTCATTTAAGAATAAATAGGTTTAAATTATTAAGTTTGTAACGTATTTTTGGGTGATAAAAGCTTTAAAATGAAATTTCAAAGGGAACATAATCCTATTTTATGCATTTAATTTCTCTACAATTTCATAGATATTACACCTAAAATTTTTGCTATCATAATATGAGAAGGGGTCAGTGTCCTTCTTGACCCCATGTAGATCCGCTAGTGTACATGTGCTCCAATGTTTCGTTAAAAATTCAACCAAATATTGTTAATATTCCACTGAGACTTGTTGGATTGGATCGCCATGCTTTTCAATTGCATATGGATTTTTGTCTTTTCTATATGCATCTTACCTTTGTTTTGTTGTCAAATAGTATGTACCGATTATAATTTGGCTTATGTCTTGTTCATATTTTAAAGTCTCGTTTTCTATTCAAACTCACAGAACTTACTGCTAATGACCAATGAGGAAACTCCACCTATGAAGATAGGGGATTTTGGTTTTGCTCGGTAAGATTTTTATAGTAAACCTTCCAATTCTTCCAAATTTCCTTCCGTTATTCCATTATGGTGTGACATTTATGACTGCAGATGGAAAATGATTGTTACCTTTATGCCGACCTGCCGTTTTAAGCATCTTTGTGATACTTCTTTTTGAGGTTATGTTATTTCTATGATTTTATGGGATATAAAAATGTATACTTAAAGCAATTGAGCGAGATCAGTTGGATGTTTCTTGTTTGTTTGGCTTAGGAAAACAAATGGAGTTTATTTTATGTGACACATCTTAGTGAGTTATTAACTGTTAGAACAATAACCTTTATGTTCTCATAAGGTGAAAAAGAAAGCCATACCTTTATGTTGCTGGTAAGCCTTCAACTTGTCCATTCGAGTAGTAAGAATATACTTCTTTCCAGCTAATGAGCTTTAAGACTCATTTTTATCTTTTTGATGTGCCTTGATTCTTTGAAGGGACATTTTGTGAACTTATTGACAAGTTAAGCATACCCTATTTATATTTCGAAGAAACATATTACAGCTAGGCAGCTAAGTTGGTTATTTTGAGAGGACTATCAAACTCGTTTTTCTCTCTCTCTATATAAATCCAGTCATCTTCATTTAGAAGCTCTTGTTAATTTTATCTAGCTACCAGCTTTGCTCATATGAAATTACTATATTCACTTGATCATTTCCTTGATGCAATGTGTTCAGACCACTGACACCTGAATGTCTAGCTGACACATTATGTGGTTCACCATTATACATGGCCCCGGAGATTATACAGAACCAGAAGTATGATGCCAGGGTAATGCAGTTTAGTTATGAAGTTATGTCTAATATTTACATCAGTGCAGCTTTTGTGAAGTATGAACTAAGCTTTTGTTATGTGCAGGCTGACTTGTGGAGTGTTGGAGCAATTCTGTTTCAGCTGGTAACTGGCAGGCCACCATTTAATGGCAGTAATCAAATACAGGTTTCTGGAGAGAGAGAGAGAGAGAGGGAGAATTTCGAACTTTTGTGTACATTGTACTGAGAAAAAAAATCTTAAAAAATTTTAAGGACTTGATATTCTTTATTTAAATGCTCTTATCCTTTATTTTTACAGCTTTTTCATAACATTTTATCATCGACTGAGCTGCAATTTCCCGATGGTGCATTGGAAGAATTGCATCCAGACTGTGTAGATCTTTGTCGATGCCTTTTATGCCAAAACCCAGGTGCTGGGTGCTAAGTGTTGGGAGCATATGGTGTATTAGTACTTAATTTTGTTTAATGAACAAAAATAGATGCAGTATCTGACATATCTGACTACTAACTTTGCATTAGTGTGTAGATTTTACCCTAGTTCTACAAGAAATTCATATGTAAAATTTCAATTTGCAGATGAGCGGCTAACATTTAAGGAGTTCTTTCGTCATAATTTCCTTGGGGAGCCAGGGTAATACTCTAGTATTCCTATTTCTATTATGCTCTATCCTCTTAGATGTATTTCATTGATTGTGTTCCAGTTCTGGTTTGGTTCTATAGCTTGTATTTCAGCTGTGAATGCTAACTTCATTTCTTTTTTAATTGATCATAACCTTTAGCTCTATACGGAATGCTGAGCAATCTTCTTCTCCATCTCCATCGATGAAGTCAATGACTCCGCAATTTAGTTCTTATGGATATAGCAAGAGGCCACTATTATTGCCTTCTGGAATTCCACCCATGAACCAATCTAGTAAGAGTGGAAACTTGAAACTTTCACCCATACATGACGACATACAAATGGAGAAAAAAGATTCAGAAGGTACATCTGCTGGCACAAGTGACCATGGCAATGTGGGTACTGCATGTGGTGTGCTAATAAATTCTGTTGGTCGAGAACCTTATTCATCAGGTTATCAGCGAGGTTAGATTTTCTGCTTGAAAATATTTCTCTATATTTTTGATTATTTTGTCACTCGTTTCATTAGTTCATTGCTTTTATATCTCCAGTTGTTGATTCCCTAGAGTCCATTGAGAAGGACTATGTCCTTGTCAATGCTCATTCTACTACAGTGGAAGCATTTTCTTATTATCCTCTTGCATCATTGCAAGTTGACTCAACAACCAGGTCTTCTTCTACCTCTGCTCTAAAGCAGAAAGAGCCTGATGCACAGAGTATGCAAATGAAGCAGTTGACTTGCGATATGAAAAGATCGATAAAACTTGGATCTGATCTATTACCAACATCATGTACATCCACTATACTGACAAAAACACATGGTCTCTCTGTCTCAAATCCTTCTATTAGGCTCCAGCACTTATACCATTATGTTCAGGTTCTTGCAGCACTATCACAAGAAAATGTGTGTTTTTTTTCTTTCCCTCGTTTTAGTATTTTGTTTTAAATTCACATATTTTATTCTTTGTTACTCATTGTCAAAGGTTTCTTGTTAAATTTGTAAGATATTGTACCAAATGTTCGATAAGATGTATATTTGACTATGGTTTGCGACAGTATCTTCACATCTTTGTTCATAATCTCCTTTAACTGCATGACGTGAAGTTAGCCTTATCATATTTATATGGAATGAAAGTGTTCATGCAAATGATGGATGGTTTTAGAATTTTCTGTATTGCAGATATATTTTTCTAGAAGTTTTCCTACTTACGAAGAGGGAATTATAACTTGAGTCATGACAGAAGAAACTGTTTGTTTTGGCTTTCAGACTGATATAAACATATAGTTTATTCTTTCAAAAGTGAACGATACTTTTTTTGCCATAAATTAACACTATCATACGATTGCGGTTGGAATAAATTTTTTATCTTTTGAGGTTTCTATATCAGAGTTATTGTTTTTGCTTGCAGCATAATGCAGGACTGTTTAAAGAAGCATTTTCCCTTGAATTGGTTGTTTTGGCTATATGGAGGAAAATTCTAGACATTTGCAGCACTTGGATGGTCTCAAGTGCAGAGAGTGAGTTACCTGGAAACAGCTCAACTAACGAGTCCGATGTTGATAAGGGAGGTGCGGGTCTACCACTTAGCCCTGAAGAGAATATAGATTTTAGAAATCCTTCATCGGTTTCTACAAGGGCAGAACAAGCTTTTATAGTTGCTTTTAATCGTGCGGAGAAGTTATCAGATCATATTAAAAATATGGATGGTTTGTAATCTGTATATCTGATTTTCTCTAGCCATGCTTTCTGGTTCTTCACTTTCACACTAAATTTATGATTTGCTCGACTATGCCATTTTATGTTGCAGATGCTGCTGAAATGCCAGATGCAATGGAACTAATATTCCAAAAAGCACTAGCAGTTGGAACTAGCGGTGCTGTAAGTGTTGTTTTTAAGTTGCTGCCATGGTTTTCCAGTTTTAGCCCAACTGGATCAATCTTTTGCCTGATAGGATCAATTTGCTTGTCTCTCAGGTCGATGAGTACATGGACAACAAAGAAAAAGCATTTGCATCATACTCCAGAGCACTGCTTGTGCTTTCTTTTATTGCAGAAGAAGCAACTTCACTTTCACTAAAACCTCCATTTTCACTCACTCCCTCTAATAAGAAACGGATCCAGCAATACATCATGACCCTGCATTCTCGCCAAGCTGATCTCTTAAAGGCAAACCCCCCTTCTCTCTAGCAGCAAACCGGGGACTCTCATACAGAGTAGAGACTATTAACCATGGATACAGAAATTCTTACTGCTATCCCACCTTGGACATATGCTTAAACTCTTTTTATGGCTAATATGCTGAGGACTTTGACGGATTAAATAAGTTAAAAACGTGTATAGTGGAGTGACCAAAAATGGAACAAGGTGGTTATTGGTTGTGTTATTCTTGCATCCTTTTTGTGTTTAAAAAAAAAAGGAACCCATCTGTTTTATTTTTGGGGAGAAAAACTGTAAATATAGATATAAAACCTTTACCTGTATGGCTGCGTATGGTAGAAATTGCACATAAATATTGAGTTTCGGACTTTTCTCGAGTTAAATACATTATTGGTCTCAAACTCTTTGCCACCTTCATGATCAACGCTGACACTTTCTACTTTTTCATTACCAAAACACCATGCTAAGTTATTGCCATTGTTGATCATTCCATTGAGCCAGCAAATGAAGAAATTGTAGAGCAAGAATCTACTTTCTCTAACATTAGTAAAGAATAAATCATTCAAATCAAGTATGTCTGCATTCGGCAATTTAAAAAAGTAGTTTCGCATTTTTTTTAATAAACAATACACACGAGGAAATAAGGAGAGAGAGCTTCTCGTATGTCATCTTATCTCAAAGGTAATGCAATAGATACTAGTAATAAATAGGTAGTAGTAGAAGTTAGTCTCATTTAGCCCTCATCTTATAAAATGTTTTTTTAGTCCCAAAACTTAAAAAAAAATGTAAATCAAGAATAAATTATATTATTTTCATGATTTTTTTACTAAAATATTTTTTTCCTTTCTATGAAGCAAAACGTGATAAAAACTTTGATAATTAATAAATATTTTGTAATTTTTTTTATATTAACTATCTATCATTGTGAAAGTTTTAATTACATTTTAATTATTCATAATAAAAAATTTTAATAGAAAGATTAATAAAATAATATTTTTTCTCCTGATTTGACCCCCTTATGTCAAAACTATGAAACTAAAAAAAATCCTTTCAGTAATAGCACACTAAAATTTAACGTGAGAAACTTCATTGAAACCTTTCTCTAATAAATAATGTCGTGAGAGATCATTCAGAGGAAAAGACTTTGCAAGTTTACAACACTCATGATGATTTCGTTATGTTCAAAGGACTGGAACTATGCAACGAGAGAACGATGATGGAGGACAAGTTCGTTGTGTGTGTGGAGGAATAAAGTAGAACACTAAAAGGATAATAGAAAAAAAGGAAAATTTAGAAATTGCATGCAGCCATTAAGTCTTACCAACATTGCATGCAAAATCAAAATTCAAGTTGAAGCTTCCCCTTTAATCCGTAATCTCTTAGGGACTTTCTCTTCAACTTGGCAGCTGGTGCTTCCCACTCTATTCTCCTTGGCCTCCACTGAGCACCTTTTGTAAGGTCTGAACCCCGCTCGACATGACTTCAGCTTTCCAAGCCCGAGGCCTATTGTCAGCAGCCCCCCATCCGAAACATGATCACTTCTAAACGATGTATTATTCTCTGGTTCTTGAAGATTAGAGCAAGTATTCCATGTTTTTCTATTGAGGTCTAATAGTGACGCATGTCCATTTTTCTCTTCTTCCTTTCCTTCTTCAACACCACTATTATGATGCTCCTTATTAATTATGTCAGGTGAAGGTGAAAAGCTTTGTGGTAATACCTCTCTCGTGAATAGTGCTTTAAATGCCAGCCGTCCCTGACAAAGAAAACAACTTAATTATAGATGATATTTCTACAATACCAAATTAGCCACAATTGTTTAATAAATGAATGCATAGATACCTCTTCGGAGACCTCCTTCCAGGAATCATTGATGTTATTGATGGTTTTAATGTGACGAATACTTGACTCGGAAGCTGGAGGATCTGCAGCTTGTTCTTTTAACTCTTCCTTTGCTGTATCATGCTTCTCTAAAGCATCCGTCTCCACTTCACTGCTGGAAACTGTGTTTGATCCACACGAGGAACGGTCAACCAGTCTTCTTCTCTTTGCTTGATTTGTGTCATGTTGTTGGATATCTGCCATTACCTTCTTCAGATCTGCTGTTTTTAATCCAGACTCAGGCTCTGCAACCCCACACTCCTCAGATCGTGATGGTGATGGTGATGGAGTAGGTAATTTAGAAGCTGACTTTGGAACTTGTAAAGCTTCCGAGTATTCTGGATCCCTATGATCTTGTATGCTAAGGTTATGAAAATTCTCTCCTGTTTCTTTCTTGGCTGAGAGTGCTTGGGCAGTATCCATTGATGAAACTCCACTTGTGGAAACAGGAGCACATGCAAAACTGGAGTGAAGAGGAGTACACAAGGGAAGCAGTCCATGGGCAGCCCACCATGCAGTTGCAGCTGATACAGTAGCAGCAGCAATTGCTGCCATACTTGGACTAGAGTTCATCTGTCCGGGTGGAATTCCACCTTGAAAATCTGGCAAAGTTTCCAAATTTGTGTAGGGCCAAAAGGAAGCTGGGAAGTTGGCTGCAGGGTTTTGCAGCAGCGTTGATACAATATGACTGGAAAATGGGGAGATGGGAAGAAATGAACGATAGTTGTACTCATTATGTTGAATTTGGGTAAAGGAAGGTTGAAAAGCTGAAAAGGTTTGATGAACAGAAGATCTCGATGTATCACTTTGATACTCAGTGCTAGCAGATACAGCTGGATTTACAAACGGGTTAGGGTGCTTACAAACCTCTCCCGTTGGATGAATTATAGTTCCTTGGCATGTCATATTCGAGGAAAGAGTTTCATTGCTTGTTCCCAATCTTCCATCCAAAACATGCAGTGGCACATGCCTTGGGTAGTTCTGGGTGGCTTGCATCTCCTCTACAAGTAACCCGCAAGTCGGGTCATCTTTTTTCTCACCTCGAACCAACTTTGGTGAATTATTGGAATTTTCTGATCCTTTAATTCTGTCATAATCTTGATCCATCATAAGTTTGGAGTCACCTTTCTCCAAATTTTCATTTCCTTCAAGTTCACCATTAACATAAGAGCTGTTTTGTTCATCTTGATTTGACTTTTCTGCTGAAAGCACAAACTCTGTAACAGTGGAAGCATTTCCAAAGGTCACAGTTGGAAGAATTATGTAACCCTTTCGTTCAGAACAAACAGAAGAACAGGGAGCTTCTTCAAGCCCAGTTAAACCTTTTGAACAATTTTCATGTTGATCTTGTTTTGCATATCCTGTCTTTTCTTCATCACCAGATCTCTGATACAATAAAAGAGAAGCATTAAGAGAGCTATTCGACGCTTGAAATTATCATAAGGAAAAACAAGGGAGAATAACAACCTCTGGAGCTGGTTCTTTCTCCAAATCAAGGACTTCTTTACACTGTGAAGGACACTCTGATGACAAAGGTTTCCCATCGTTTGTTCCAATCTGTGATGCGGGAATAGTTGTACTGGTCTTTCGGGGATAAGGAAAACTTGGTTTCCTTTTAGGGCGTGGTGGTGGAATATCTATGTCAAGGGTCTGTGATACTGGAATGCCTTTGAAAAGTGCCTCCTTCTCTAACTGAAGGTAGGAGGGAAATGTCAGAATCATATGAAAAATAAAAGGAATTGCTATTTTAAGAACAGAAAACATTAAACCCAGGGAAATTTAAAATTTTATCAATCAATTTAATGATTTAGCGTTTCTAAAAATAGAAATATTGCTCTAGCATTAGCGAAAACTGATATGGCAATAGGCTATCCAAAATAAATTACAGTGAGAGAGGATTTCAGGGAACTAAAATAGCAAACTTCTAGTGTTAGTCAAAGATCAGTTAAAGAATTCTTATGCTGTTCTTGTAAACTAAATTGTTCTCATGAGAACCCAAATGATGATGCGTCGTATACTTGAGTTATATTAAAAACAAACATACCAGATGTAATTGGTGCTATGCATTAGGTTAAAACGATATCATTGACCTAGTTGCCCACAAATGGAATTGCTTCATTTGCTTGTCTATTAGTGCATGGTGACCATTTAGCCACAAATTATTGCTTTTCCATGGCAAGGCCAAGGCATTTAAACAAAATGACACCCGAAAGCCCCAATTACCAGTGCAAGCTTTCCCCCTAAATTAGGAAAGAAAAATAAGTACATTTCAAAATAATACAAAATGTTTATAAACAAGTCATTTTGTGCCTAAGCCTGCACTCATTAACCTTATTTTGTATTTCCTATCCCAGTAAAAACCGTGATGATACAAAAGGAGCAAGGGAGTTCAGTCAGCCTAAGAGGAATGCTAAGCAAACAATTTTGTGCATACACCATTTATAGCGTGCCACATGAAAAATAACTTGGAAAATAAACAAATGATTCATTTTTCTAAATAATTCTATCACGTGGCATGCTATAATTGGTATGTGTGCAAAAATGTGTGTCGTTAGCATTTATCATTAGCCTAATGTTTAGGATGGTAGGAACAGGGCCAATGCTTACATAATCATGTAAATAATTAAAAGGGGGCTGGTTTGGCCGACTTGCCAATCCGATCAGTCAGCCAAAGAAGTCCCCATTTTCTGCTTGAAGGGAAAGGTAAAAATAAGAGGAAAAGGATATGGATAGTTCATTTCAGAGCTTTCTAGTTTAGAAGGAAGCAACTACATAGATGCTTCTCTAATAAGCCATTTTCACACTAGTAGCATATCTGTCCAACATTGAAGAGCATACATTTATCTAACAGTTACATATAATTGTCAAACCATCTACTCATACATTCAGCAGTACAAACTAATGAGGAAATTCAGATAACAATGCTCCATGGATAAATTCCCAAGATAAAACCTTACACAAGTTAACCAATCTATCTGTGTTTACTTCAGTTTTAATAATAAACTTTTGAATGCCATTTAAATGATAAACACTATTTTTTCCAAGTAATATATATTCATATATATATATGTGATTTTTAAGTGTCGAACTTATGAAAACGCAGGACCATTTCTTCTTGAACCCATCTGGAAGTTCTCCAGGCATAATTAAGATTAAGAAGATGGCAAGAAAAAATTGGTTACATTGACAAGGGTCCATGGCCCCTTATGTATAATGTATTCAGTTGCTCTTTTTTTTCCCACCTTTTTTTTCCTGAATTACAAATGTTTTTGGCATATTTATGGTAGGCCTAGTTGCACCGAGAAGTCTCTATCACATGATGCACAAACAAGGCCCTTACTCAGGAGAACTAAATATATAAAAGGTCCCAGTTTGAAGATAGCTGAGAAATACAAATCAGAAAAAAAAAAGTCAGGGAAGGATAAGGAGAGAAGATGTCGTTTGACCTTTGAAAAGAATTTCTGTGCATGACTTCGGATCTGCACAGCAGTCTTTGATCCTATATGGTCTGCAAAGCAACAAGTAAAAGCAGGAGGGAGAGGAAACAGAAGAAACAAGTCTTCGATTAAGAAAAAGAGGCAACCCAGCATAAAATTACATTTCACTTTATAATTTAAGGAGATATTCAGTGTATTAACTATTTGACTAAGGACTAGCTACAATGACTAAATGTGTAGCTGAGAAGTACGGAACATGCAGATCATAGCTGTAAATCAATAACTATAAGCAAAGAACTAAAACAGAAGGCAAAAGTTCGTAAAAGTTAATCGAAATACCTTCTATCCGCTGCCAAGCTCTTCCATAGAGTTTCAAGGCTTCAAGAAACCTATTATGCTCCTCCTCAGTCCACCGCTCCCGTTGCTTTGTGATAGTATATGGCTTTCTAGTCTAAACATTCCATAGTTGAATTTTCTAAAATTTTAGAATCCATTGGAAAAGTTTCTTCTTCCAATAGGATGTTTAAAAAATCACAAAGATGAAACAACAAGGGAAAAAAGATAATTAATATCACCTTAACAATTAAATCTTCTGCAGAGGAGCACGAGTCCATTACCAGACCTGAGTAGCTAGAGCTGCTTCAAATCCTCTAAAACTAGTAAAGGATAAATCCAGTACCTTCCATTATTGCTGACAGCATCAACAGCTATATGTAAAGCTTTCCTGATGCTAGTGAAAAGAGTCTGATTAACTGATGCTACTGCAAAAGAAACAAGTCACAGCAATCGGTTGAGATCCATCTCTGTTTTAATTCCAATATTCTAAAATTATAATTGTACAGAAATCAGAAAAAAACCAAAAAAAGAAACCGAATAAACTGTTTGTAAATTTTTTTGCAGAATCCACTGCAACAGAGATGCAAAGCAACGTTTCTTCAAAAGAAGTAAAAGAAAGATCTTTAATCAGAATTCTCACCAAAATGAACCCGAAGTCGCCATAACCTTTAAGAACGAAAAAAACCAAGAATAAGAGAGGCAACATGAATAACAATCATCCCTTTCCCACCCAATAATGTATCAAAAGAAAATTAAACAAAGGAAACAGGAAGGCACCTGAATTCAAAGGAACTTAATTCTATTTTGTTAAACAAAGGATTTTTTTTTCGCTTTTCTTTTCTTTTTTAACCTATAAAAATAGCACTAGTATAACTTGTAACAACAAAAATAAAAAAAAAACTCATATATACTTGCTATAAAAAAAGTACATTTCATCATTTCAACGCTTACAAAACACTACATTCAAGTTGAATTATATTCATTGAGACCTGTTTAATATTGACTCCATCCAATTCAATAACGTTTATGTTTATTATTATAAACTTTAGAGTGTTATTTTATGTAATTTTCCATATTTTTTTTGCTTAAATAAGGGAACTTAACTATTCCAAATCTGAGTTTTTCTAAATTAAGAAAACTTGTCCAACTCAGCGAAACTATAAATGTCTTACTCATTCCAGGAGCAAAATGTTAATCAAGCCATCAAATTCGAATTTTATTTCATTTTAGTTTCAATGAGTAACCAAACAGAGAAACTAAGATAAAAAAAATTATATATATATAAAAGCCTCAAAAAATTGAATACCTTCCCAGATAGACATGATTTGAACCAGATTACGAAGCAAAAGTTTCTCCCTCAATCATACATGTAAGCCAATCAGCGACGAAGAATCTTTCTAAAACTCATAGTTTTCTTCATCATTATGGATTGTAATTCGATAAACTCGATCTAGAAATGGAACAAAACCTCAATCTCCAAAGCAAGAGAAAGAGATTAACAGAAAAAATCCCAAAGAAGAAATGTTATCGATTTGAAGAAGAATAAGAAGAGAAAGAGCTTCGATTAGACCTAAAATGACACTATTTTTACTTAAGAACTGAACAAATTTACGACTAATTCATATTGGAAAGAAATGGAGCAATCTCAGCCACTATTATTTATTGTGGGATTTCTTTTTATTTATAAATTAGGATGCTTTTATTTGAGGCTGTAAACCACTGAAGTACTTAATTAGGATGCATATAATTCTGCCAAGTGTCGAAAACGAAATGGTTGTTTACGTTGAGGTTCACACTTGCGCTTTTTTTATTATACTTATTTCCTTGTTATGGACGTTCTCGTCCTTCTTGAATATCGTCCACAAACTCAAATGGGGCTTAGGGTGTAATATGTAAATCCATATCTGCCACGTGTTGTGGTTGAATATGACGTCGTATAGACTAATTTTACTTGTATATAGAATAATATCATTATTGTTTTTATTTTTTATTAATAATTTAAAATTCATTACATATATTTAATATAAAAATAAAAAATTAAGAATTAGAAATAAATATAAACAATCAAAATATCTTAATCCGATGTTATCTTATCGATATTTTTTATATTAAGATTTTCTGATTATTTGCCTTTATTTTTAAATTTTAGTGGTAAAATTAAAATTATTAATAAAAAATAATATTTAATTTTTAAACTAAAATATATGATTTAAATTTTATAAATAAAAATAAAAAAACTAGTAAAGAATATCCCTTTGTTTTTATATTAATTGTGGTAACAACTACTAAATAAAATGTAGTTAATATAATTGAATAAATGAAAATATATAAAAAAATTTATGTGTTATATTACTTTGTAGGGTAACCCAAAAATTAAGCTTATTATATGGATAAGTTTATAGTTAAATGGTGTATTTTTTTCTCAATTAATGAAATCTATTTTAAAATATATGAAATATTTTTTAACTAACTAATTATTTTAAGTTATTGAAGTATGATTAATTTGAATTTATATTCAAGAAAATAGAAGCATTACATTTATCACAATAAAGTGATAGGTATATCCTATCCTTTCAAGATAATATTATTTGTCTCATAGTCAAAATATATCATATAAGTTGATAAATTTGTGAACAAAATGGTTACTCCTTTTATTGTATTTATATGTACTTTACTGAGTAATAATACATGCAATAGAGCATCAAAAATTGTATAATAAAATTTGGACTCAAATACATAGCATACATCTAAACACCAATACATAATATCGACATTTGTACCAATCCATAAAATCGACGTTTGTAACTAGTAAGCATATATACACTTTACTCAAAGCGATGGGATAATTATATATATAGGGAAACAAAACTCCTTGGCTTGATATTCTTTTAATAGTACAATTTGTAACATATATGTTCTTAAAAATTTAAATTTGTATAAAGTATGTTAATTATTATATTTTTGATGGATATTTTTTTAATACTTAATTATGAATTAATAAGTTCTCGTTTAATTGAATAAATAATTTTAAAATTTTATCAAATAAAATTAGATAGAATATCATCGTTTAATTGAATAAATAATTTTAAAATTTTATCAAATAAAATTAGATAGAATATCATGGATTGATTATATAGTAAATAAATTCAAAAAATTATCAAATAAATATAAACTTTTAAGTAACGTACGTGTGAAAAAAAACATATTTAACATTGTTGAAATTTTAAAGTTGAGGAAACTTGACGTTAGGTTATGATATTATATCAATTAAAAACAATATACCTTAATGAAAAAAAAAGCATAAAATATTTGATAAAATGCATTTTATTGATAGAATAAGTCATTGTTTTATATACATTAATATATACCATACATCTTGTCAAGAGTGTAATTTATTTGTTTCATTTTAATTATCTTGTTACATAAGGTAGGATTTAAGATTTGAGTTTAATAATTACATTAAAAGATAGTAAAGAATGTTTTGTAATTATTGTTTGTTTTTGTTCAATAAAAATGTTATATATATCTTATTTAAGTATAAATATATTAAAATTATTAAAATTATAATGAGTTTTAAATATTAAAAAATCAAATATTTAAAATCTTGGTGCCTAAAAGGCAAGAATTCTCTTTACATGAATTTAACCATAATTTTATAAATATTAGAATTAAAAAAATGCACATGAATTTTTATATTTCTTCTGTCAGTTGTCAATATAGATTATATGTTGATTTTGGTTGAACTTGTCAGGAACACAACTCATACGCTATTTGAGGAGTCTGGACAGTGTGATATCATCATAATCATCATTACCGACTCGAAACATGAATGAGGTTTTTGGTGGTGGAATTATGGGGTTGAAAATTTATCTATGGGAAGTTTATATTGGTTTTTTAATTTATATAAAAAGTATGAATGAAGTTTCATATTTTTAAAAATTTGATATTTAATTTTTTTTATTTATAAAAATGATATCAAAAAATATTTAATAATTTTAAATTTATTTTATAATAAAATAAAATTATCATAAGTATTTTAATGATAGAATAAAATTGAAAATTGATAATACTATTATCAATTATATTTATAATTTTTTTTTATTTGATGTAAGAGATAAATGGTGAAATACCCTCACCAATATTTGTTTAAATTTTTTATCAATAAATTTTCTTTTATGATTCATTTTTTATAAATAAAACGACTCATGAACATTTTTTTTAACATAAAAGTACTATTTAATATCTTTTATAAATTAAAAGATCAATTAAAGTTTTCTTAAAATTACATGAATAAGTAACACTTTTACTCAAATAAAAGAAACCATAGTAACATTTTTTCTCATCATAAAAATGAATTATAACTTTCATTAAATATGAGAAGAATGGCAAAATTTTGACTACTATACTTCTCTCTAATGGTTAAGACCATATTTTTAAACTTTTCAATAAATTTAGTATAGAATTTCTATACTATGATTAAACTCGTGATAGATATAACTCGTTCGAAAATTTCTCATTGTCTAGAGTCAAATAAGATATATTTATATAGGAGAATATGTTGAAAATCAATATTAATTCAATAAATGTGATGGTTGAAGGATGTAGAAAAATAAATAGAGTGGTTGAAGGATGTAGAAAAATAAATAGAGTGGTTGAAGGATGTAGAAAAATAAATAGAGTGGTTGAAGGATGTAGAAAAATAAATAGAGTGATTGAAGCATGTAGAAAAATAAATAGAGTGGTTGAAAGATGTAGAAAAATAAATGAAGTGGTTGAAAGATGTAAAAAATAAATAGAGTGGTTGAAGGACGTAGAATGTGAAAATATTTGTGTAATTAAAATTATATTTTAGTTTTATATTTGTGTGATGTAAATTTCATAGTAAGAACTATAAATAGCCTACCTTACATTTGGTTTAATCATCCCATAAAAACAAATAAATCTTTGTATTCTTAATTTGAGTGTGAATTGAGAGCTTTCTCTTTGAGTGTTTGTATTTCTCTTCAATTTATGAGCTACCTTTGAAATGTGTTATAATGTTTTATATTGTGAGTATAATACAAGTAATTTGTTTACTTGTTTGGATCTAATATTAGTAAATTTAGAGGTGTGTATTCTAAATTTTACTCTACAATTGGTATTAGAGTAGAACGGTCAAGGATCTAGTGAAGCTATCTTAAGTTGTGGGGAGTTTGATACTCTGTAAGTTTCTTAGTTAAGTTTGTTCATTATAGTCGAAATCTTGCCGACATGATGGGTGACCTTCAAGTAATTGGAGGAATCAAGAAGCTCAACAACAAAAACTATAACACATGGGCAACATGTATGGAGTATTATCTTCAAGGTCAAGACTTGTGGGAAGTTGTTGGCGGTGATGAAGTTACACAACCAGCAGCGGAAGATGCAAACAACATCTTACAGAAGTGGAAAATTAAAACGGGCAAAATGATGTTTACTTTAAAGACCACAATTGAAAAAGAAATGTTAGAACACATTCGGGATGCCAAAACACCGAAGGAAGTATGAGACACTCTTGTTACACTCTTTTTAAAGAAGAATGATACAAGACTGCAACTTCTCGAGAACGAGTTGTTATTAATGGTTCAACATGATATGATGATTTCTTAATACTTTTACAAGGTGAAGTCGTTATACCGTGAAATTTCAGAGTTAGATTTGAAAGATCCTATTAGGGAAACAGGATAAAGAGAATAATTATCCATGGTTTAAGATCTGAATATTGAGGATTTGTTACTACTATACAAGGATGACTGACACAACCATCTCTTGTTGAGTTTGAGAATTTACTGACCGATCACGAAACCATGACTAAGCAAATGGGAAGAGTCTTATTGAAGGATGAGGAAGAAGTGCTCTACACCAGCAAAAGCAAAAACACTTTCAAGCAGTACAATGGTAGTGGATCTAACAATGAAGTGGTTGAAGGATGTAAAAAAATAAATGAAGTAGTTGAAGGATGTAAAAAAATAAATGGAGTGATTAAAAGATGTAGAATGTGATAATATTTGTATGATTTGAATTATTTCTTAGTTTTATATTTATGTGATATAGATTGCATGATGATGGCTATAAATATTCTACCTTGTATTTGGTTTAATTATCTCATAAAAACAAATAAGTTTTTGTATTCTTAGTTTGAGTGTGAGTTAAGACCTTTTTTTTTAGTATTTATATTTCCATTCAATTTATGAGTTACCTTTAAAAGGTGTTATAATGTCTTATATTATAGATATAATATAAGTAGTTTGTTTACTTATTTGGATTTAATGTTAATAAATTTAGAATTACATATATTTTAAATTTTACTCTTCATAATATATATAGGATTAAATAAAATAATTGAGTTCGCAACATTAATTAAATTCTATTATGTCATGTAACTTCAGTAGTAGAATTACTTTGTTTATTATTTAAGATGCTCGAAGAATACTTTATTTTCCAAATGATTGGACATGCTCGTAGTTATTAGTTTACATAAAATATATTATAGAAGTTCGGAAGGATTATTAATTTACTTATAGATTTTAATATTTTCTTTTAAGTATGAAGTAATTTAATTTTATAAATATTCATTATTTTCTTATTTTCCAAAGGTAAGTTGTTTTAGGGATTCGATTCCATTACTCGTTACTTTAATATCGCCTAAAATTATCCAATACTAATTCTCTTAAAAATTTAAACTTATAGGAAATGTATTTAATAATTTATTTATAAATTTTAATATATGTTTGTAATTTATGATCATTGATTTTTTCAAGTTTTAAGCTACTAAAAATAATTATATAAATTTATGATAAAATATAAATGATATGATATATTATTATTGATAAGTATAATCGTTTTTATATAACTGTATCCAATAAAAATTATTATATTATTTATAATTATGATATATAGAATTACACTAAAGAAAAAGCTAAATATTATAATTACATGTATCTTAGAAACTTAGGTTACATAAAACATAGAATTGATCTGGTTAGAAAATACTTGAACTAAATGAAGGGACTGCTATATAGTTTTATTAACTTGATATTTGCTTCAAAAACCACAATTTCTTCACATCTCAACAGCCTTACCTTCAATTAAATTTCACTTTAGCTGCTTCCAATAATTTCTTTGTATGTGTCTTTTATTTTCTTTACTAAAGCTTCCCTGGAGTTTGCAATGCAAAATTAGCATACTGTCATGGGCTTTTGGAACAGAATAAGGGTGAAGGGGGACATGATCTTATAACTTTAGTAAAAAAGAAAAACAATACTTTAATTTCATAATTTTGAAATGGATAATAGAGCAATTTAGTCTTTCTTATATTTGTAAAAAATATAAAATATAATCTCAAAAATAAAACTAAATGAGATTAAAGTGCACCTGCAAAACCAAAAATATGAAACTAAAATGCATAATTTTTAAATATATGAGACTAAAGCTTCTTTTTTCTTTTCTTTTCCAAAAACTATGTAATTGTGGAAGCCCTCAATCCTTGAAACAATAACAAGTTTGAATGAAAAATAAGGAATTAACACAGGGAAAAGGGCACCAACATTACCATAACTTTAAACAAATGAACATTTTTAATTATATACTTTTTATCAAAATGTATACTTTAGTTTTATATTTAATACATATTTTATAAAGATATAAAACTAAATTGTACCAATTAAAAAATATGAGACTAAATTATTCATTTATCGAAAGCTATAAGAGTGTTAATACCTTAACATCAAAATATACTCACCTGTCAGGCTTAAAAATAAGGTTCTTATATGCAAACCACTGAAAAGAAGATAAGGAAATTGTTGAGAGTTAGGAAGGTCAAGCAAATACTCATCCTCTTTGAAACAATTTTTCATTAATACAAAAAAATTGAACTCACCCCAGTGTAGCCAATGCCTACAAGCTCAAAAACCCCAGGAACTAAAGGAAGCCTATCAATTGCCTGTTACAATTTACAAATAGCATGATCTATCTCAAAAACCATGTATTGTAATGTAATTATAAGGAAGAATCATAACATTATTTGTGTGTTAGTTTATGTTTGGAATTGATTCTCTTTTTAGTTGACAGTAATTTTTAGTGACCCAAAACACTTCCTAAGGTGTTTGGTAATCTCCAAAATGAGTGCTTCTAAAATTTTGACTTTTGATATGCATTATTAATGCTTTTAGCTTTTAGGAGAAGTAAATACTACTTAATTTTGTAAGAAATAGTTTTTTGTACGTTCTCTTCTTAAAATAATCGTTAAGTATTGTTCAAAATCATTTCTAACACAGGGGCGGCTCAAGGGGTTCATAACCTATGGTGAAGGATAAAATTGAGATCTTAAATGTTACCTTAGGCCCAGTGCCCCCAACAACCTCATCTGCCTAAAAGATGAGCCGTATTTGTTTTAACATTTTCATCCCAAATCAAAATGATTTTCTTCAAATGACTTTTAATTAAATTACTTCATTTTAAACCATTTCTCTTTAAACAACTTCTAAGAAAAATACATCCAAAATGCACTTACGTTTTTAAAATTAAAAAAAAAAATTGTTTCATTCAAATGCACTTTTATAGAATCTTAGAAACATAAACAAAGTGTATATGTAACTAGAAAGAATTGCTCACTGAAATCATCCCAGTAGAGCCCCAGAGGGCAACAGCACCAGTTACTGCAATTGAAGTCACTGCATATTTGTCTTCAATCTTATCCCACTGTTTTATAGTCAATAAGAACAATTGTTGTTAGGCATTAATTTTGTGAACTAATTTAAATATAACAAATGGGAGTTAAGAGAAGAAGAAGGGGGGAAAAATGCACAGTTTGCTGAACAGTCTTGACAATCTCAGGAAGTTCATTTCCTGGAACTTCTGCTACTGCAGGTGCTGCTTCTCCTGTGGCCATGGCCATGACATTCCTAACAATCTTACCACCTAAATTTAAAATGATGGGAATAATAAATAACAATGAATTATAATCATGGGAAAAAAAATATTTATAATTTTTCAGTTATATAAATAAGTAATTGTAACAACTATTTTTATTATTGTTACAACAAAAACTTATGCAATATTCATTTTACTGTATTATTAATTATATTTTAATATCATTATTGTTAGATAAAATGATCATTGATGAATTATTATTTAAATTAAAAGATTCTATCAATCTATTATTTTTGCATCTAAAATGAAAATTTGGAATTTTTTTAATATATTTCGGGATGAAAATTTGAAACAAGAAACTCCTTAAGCGACTGTGAGAAAAATTAGAATATGATTAGGACTTGTATAAGATTTTGATATTTACATAAAATTCTTAGTTTGAAATAAAAATTCATATTACTATCAAGATAGTCCTACCTGAATTTTAAATCACATTAAAATAAATTATTCATTTGCTAACCCAAATTTTGTCTTCTTTGCCATTTTCACAAATTTCCTTTCCTCGTAAGATCTTAATTATCATATATATTAAATGGTTGTCTTGGGATGATTATTATTTTTAAATAATTACGCACATAAAAAGAAACACATATCACAATTTTTGGTTTTGGTTCAGAAAAGATTTAGATTATATCAGTAACATTAACTTATGATAATAACAATTCCTAGTAAAAACAGAAAAATTATATGTATACATTATAGTTCTGGGTTTTATTGGACTGTGTTCAAAAAACTACTGTCTTGGTTTTTTTTTTAAATCTGATTAAATGTAGGAGACAAAATGTTATTATTGTAGTAGTTGATATTCTAAAGCAAGTGTTATATAAATAGCTCACACTCACAGTACCTGTGGTCTTCCATGGGCGCTTGTGAAACTGCATAGTGGGTGGAGGGAGTGTGGGAAAGCTCACACATTGCGGTGATGCAGCGGCGGATTGACGAGGAGCCTTGGTGTCTAGCAATGTAGATGAAGAGGAAGAGATGGTAAGTGTGGAGGAGGAAGTGGAGGCCATGACACTATAAGATTCCTATAGATGATCACTTGTTATTGTGTTCTTCTTGTGTGGCCAATGCTAGGATGAGAAAATAATGTGTTGTAAATTTGCTTCTCTAGTTTTGCCTTTTCCTTTTGATTTTGTTTTTTCAGTCTGATAATTAGGAATGTGAATGTGGAGACGGTTTGTTGTTCCAAGTTTGGAGCTGGACGACCACTCGTTTGTGTTTAATCTGGATAGTGTGATGACATGGCTACAAGATAGGCATTTTACGGTCTTTGATTGGTTAGGAGGCACCAGGTTGGCAATCTTTTATGCCAATGCCAAACAAAAATAATTCTTTTATCTTCCTACGATTGGTGTCAATTTGAGTAGTATATCTATATATCATTATTTGGCAGCAAGAACCATATCCACGTGTAGTATTATTGAATAGGGTGGTAATGATATGAATGGATTTTTAAATTAGAGTCACCACTTATATCACGGCCAAAATATATTTATTTATTTTTAAGATAGAATTAATTACCAACTTTTTGTACCACTAAATATATTAGTTGTTATAATTGTTATAAATAAATAGTTTAATTATATTTGAGTAAAAATAATTAAAATATTTTATAATATAAATAAAATATCAATATTTGAGTAGAAAAAACAAACACAAATAAATATGATACAAATATCTTCTTTTTTTCTATCAAAGTTACATTGAACCCAAAATTGGCTCGATTATTTATGTGTCAAAGATTACCTTTCATACATTCATTTATGAGAAGAATATTCAGTTATATATCATAGAATGAATTTACTTTTTAATTGTTTTTTTGGTTTGAACTTGATGATGTCATACATCAATAATTTATTGATCGAATTGGTTTATATTTTAGATAATATAATTTTTCAATTTTATTATCATAGATTTACATTCAAATTTTATATGTATAATATTTTTTTTTATTTAATAAAAAAAACTTTAATCTTTTTTTAAACAGAAAAAAAAAGATAAGAAAGCACGAAAGAGTTTGAGTTAAAATTATCAAAAATGATTCCAAGTGATAATTTAGTATTTATTTTATAATTAAAGCTTGTATTTTAGCTATTTTTCTCAAAAGTTACTTATTCTAAAAATACTAATAGAATTTCTCAAACTTTAGGAAAAAAAAAATTATGCATCGATGAAAAATGCATTAATCCATTTAAAAACATTTTTCAACCCAAAGAAGTAGTGTAAAATAGAACCAAAATTTTCATAAATCGTGTAACAAACTACACAAAACAAGAGAGTGGAAAGAAACACAAACAATAAGAATTTAAAAAAAAATCCAATTTCATTACCTTACAAGTCCCTTTTTTAGTTTAATTTATTTTTTATTCGATCTTTTTAAAATGCCTCTCATATTAACTTCCATGAAGAGGTTTGATAGCATGTTGCAATTCTGGAAGAAAAAAATTACATTTATTCAGGAGAAATTTTGTCATTGTAAAAATATTTAATAAAATATCAAGTAAAGAAATCAAAATGGATGTTTAAGGTAAATGTTTTGGATATATTTATAATTTTCCTATTGAATAAGCAGGTAGGTCAGCCCAATTTGACAAAGGATTAAAATGGGCCTCCATCAAATTCTATGAGCCCAGTATACAAATGTGTTAATGCCCACTAATGACAGGTCTGTGTTGCTTCTTTTCTAGCCGATTCAAGCTGTATAGTGTGTACTGAATTGGGGTAACGTAAACGAGCTTTCAAAGAGACAACAAATGAAGACTAATTGGCCATTTGTGTCTATAAATATTTATAAATAAAATATTATTTTTTTATTATATTTTGTAAAGTAAGAAAAAAATAAAAAATATATCTTATATTTGTAATATTTCATAATATTATTATAATAATCATCAAAATGTTATTATTAATGAAGATGTTTTGTTAATTAAGCTAGTTCATTTGAGTTCTCTAAATGAACTGAATTTTTTTAACTCATAAGATGATTAAATCAACCTTAAATTAATTAAGTTTAACTTAACTATATATTTAATAATAATAAGTTTAATTAAGACATATAAATTCAACCAAATGAGAAACCAAAATGATTGGTAAATATTGATGGATTGAGAAGAGATGGACAAATTCATAGACCACATGAAAGATAAATTGTCTTGTTATTTATCTCCATTCATATTAATGTGTTTCTGCATATACTTGCTGTCCCCCACCATTTATTTTTTTTAAAATTGCTGTATGAGTATGACATTTTATCTTCCTCCTACTTTTTTTTTTTAATTATCTCTTCATTCTCTCATTTTCAAATTTTTCCCAAACAAATGCTTCTCTAGTAGAACTATTTTTAATTTTTAACCATGAATGTTAAAAATTCCCTGGTAACACTACTACAATACCGTTGTAATTCACTGGTTATTTTTTATTGGTTTTTAAAACTCACAGTAATGACATAATTCTCAACCTCAAGGGTAGATTGAACCTTCTACTTTAGGAGTTAGGCCAAAGAAAGTTAAACATACACTAACAAATAATCCCAAATAGTAATACATAAATTGTCAGTACTCATTACTTATAGTTGCAGAGAAAGTAATAAAATAAAATAAAATAAAAACTTGCAGGTAGATAGCTCCAGAAACATCTCATCTTTCTTTCTATATAATGTGTACATGTTGTCATGATCAGTTAAACTATATATACCCATTTGATTTGATGTCAACTTCTTCTTTCTCCATACTATCACCTCTAATAGTACGTACTAGTTGAGATACCTTTATCAGATCCACCAACAAAAAGAAGACCTTGTGGAGAACCAGACTATGAATGGCTTGTCTTTGTCTTTGTCTTTGAATGGTCTCCCAATTGGTTTTGAGGCATCCATAAGCCACTACTGTCTTGGGCAGTTGATAAAGATAGAATCTTTCTCACATTAACTCTATATTTCTGCATGCATAATCACAAATATAAATATATAAATCATTTTGTAACTTACAAGTGGCTTTTTACTTCATCCTTTGTGTAACCATCCACTTGCATAATTTCTCTTATTTGTTTGGGCATTACTACTGAAGGGAGGTAAAAAAAGAAGAAGAATTAATACATCATGCAAAGTATATTTCAAATTAGATCCAGCTAGGTACCCTCAAAAAATTTGTTTGCTTCTTTTCTCTAATTTCAAGCCTTTCTTGAATACTATAAATACACCCCAAAATCACGGGAAATGGAGAATGGCACCATTAATTTGCAGAAGACTTCAAAAATGAATAGGAAACACAAGCATTGGTCAGACAGGAAAAACCACTAATATATAAAAGGTAACCAACATTTTTTGTTAAACACACAAAAAAAAAAACCGACATTTTTGGTTATAGACACGTTATATTTGCATGTATATTAAAGTATATAGCTTTCTTCCAAAAACAAACTCAACCAAGTATCCATTTCATCATAACTATATATCATTAGAGAGCTAACAATATTACTAAGTACTAAGAAAATAAGGGAGTAGATAATTTACTGATTTGATGGTGGATGTTGAATTATACGAGAATATTTGTGAGAATTTAAAAAAAATCAATATTAAAAAATAATAATTTAATGATTAAAAAAATAATCAATAATTAAATAAAAAATAAGATATCGAATCTAATATAACAATAATTTAAATTTAATGTTCATTTTTTATATCAATACATTGTTATTATCGTTAATAATATGGGTTTAAAAATTAACAAAATGACATAAAAACTTAAAATGAAACAATCCTACCTTTAATTTTTTTATGGCAAGAAATGTAATAATAATTCATTTTTTTATTTTTTTTTATAAATTTTCATAAATATTATTGTCTAATTTAATATGTAAGATACATGTGATTAATTCTGACTAAAAGAAAAAAAATACTATTTAAAATAGCTAAAATTATTATTATTTTCTTAAATTCTCATAAATATTATTGTTTAATTTAATATGTAAAATATATGTGATTAGTTTTTACAAAAAAAACTATTCAAAATAATTAAAAATATATAAATATAAATTGAGTTATTAAAATAAAAAGTTTTAATAGTATGGACATAAAAATTACAATTTTATTATCTAAATAAAAATTTAATTTATAAAAATTTATTATAATAGTATAATTGATATAATAATTATATTTTAATTAAAATAATTGAGTAATTTTTTTAACTAATAATTCCAATTTTGTTATTACAACAAATTAAAATTAGAGTTTTTGTTAACTATATGACCAATAATAGGATACAATCTCGCTCATATACTGCCATAGCGTGATTGACTGGGAAAACCACCAACCAGCCATTTAGATTAGAGTCCAACTTTGACCCATTTTCCTCGACCTCCGAAAAGAAGCATCGCAAACAAAACTCTTACTGTACATCTGATAGTCGTACGTGGGCATCTGCTTTTGAACTTTGCAGGTGAGGCAAGGCAGTGGTGTTAGGGTCCTTCCTTTTGCTGACAATGCTGTGTCAAAAGCTTGCATGGCCGAAACATTGAATATTGCTAAAAGTTTTTTTTTAATTAATGATATTAATATAATAATAAAAATATAAAAATTATTTATTATATTTTAATATTATTTTATTTTTATTATCGTTAAAAAAATTTATTATGATAGGGGTGGTTTTTCTTCTCCATGGTTTGACTTAGAAGAAGAGCATTGGAATTTGAGTTGTGGTTATGATGATGTAAATTTTTTTCTGGTAATATATTTAATTTTAAAATATTTAATTCAAATGGATGAAAGTTTTATAGTATTTATAAATATTATATTAATGTTTTTTTAATTAATATGAGAAAAAAATTTATACAGTTACATACTTTCAAAATTTATGTCATTTAACACAACAATTTATCTTTTAAAATATTTTTATTATATTTTAATCATTTGTTTTTATTTATACAAGACAAATGTATTTTTTTTTTAGAATAGGAGGTTCATTGGTTTTTTCTAACCCATTAATTTAATAAAATTATAATATTATGTAAATTTTATATAATATATAAATAATATGAGAAAAAGATAATAGATTTTATAATATTTATAAATATTATATTAATATTTTTTAACGTCCCTACAACTAAAAAATAAGAGAACCTTTATGATTTTCCCAAAGCCACAGAGTAAAAAGATATGTGGATCTCGGGGATCAACTGGATGCCTTTGCTTTAGAATCTCTGCCTCTCTGAGACGCTGACTCCTCCTGCCCTCCCTATGCTCAAATTATGTCAAACATATCTAAATATATTTTTTTCTTTAATGATAACTTATTATACTTATTTTTTTTTAATATTTAGTATTATTTAAATTTTTAAATAATACATTAAAAATATTTAAATTATATAAAATGTATTATTTAATAAAAAAAATATGATGTAAAATAATTAAAGGATGTTTTAGCTCTAAAAAGTTTTTGTTATTATTTTTACTCTTTTATTTCTCTCTCTTTTCGTCCATATTAGGCACTTTAGTGTTTAGATTTAGAATTTAGTATTTAATTTTAAATTTTAGTGTTTAAAATTTATGATTTAATGATAAGATTTATTATTTTAAAATTTAATATTTAGAATTTAGAATTTAAAATTTAAAGTTTAAGATCTAGATTTTAAGACTTAATAAAGAAAAAATATTATGCAAATAGATTGATGCTTAAGAAAAAGACGAGAGAGAAAGAAAAATGAGAAAATAAGAACAAAATGAGAAAAAAATTAAAATGATTAAAGTACTCTTTGTTTTTTTACATAAAATTATTTTTGATCAAATAGACGTATCATTTTAAGAATATAAGTATTTTAAAAGTATTATTAAAAAATCTAAGGATAGAAAATACTAAAACAATAATATGAATACTTAAAACTTATTTTTTTGTCATACACACATATATATAAGGATTATAAGTGTAAATTTATTTTTAAACTTGTTATCAAGTTTATCAAGTAAAATTGAAAAAATGTTAAAATTTCAGATAATTTTACTTCATGTATATATGTTATAACTATGACACATATTATTATACTTATGTGTTTAATAGTACATGTTCATAAATCTGAAATTATTTTTGCTGCTAAAATATATATTTAAACTTGAATCAATTTATGAAATTACCATTTAGCTTATTCTTTAATGTGTTTCATTATTTTGAATATATATCCTAAATTTTAGGTTAAAATATAAAATAATATATATGCTAAAATATTAGATAAGATTAGGAATGGGCAAAAAAACCGCGGGTTTGGTTATCCGTAGTTAATCGTACCGCCGGTTTGGTTTTTATTCGTTAAATTTCAAGGACGGGTACGATTTTGAGGAAAAACCGAACATGAAGCAACGGGTATGGTTTGGGGACGGTTATACTCGTAACCGTACCCACCCGTACTCGAAATTAAATAAATTTATTTAAATAAATTATATAATAATTAGGGACTTAGGGTTTTTACAAATCTTCGCGCAGTATATAAACCAAAGTACCAAACTGCTTGGTTTTTTATTTCAGATTTTCTCTCTCACCTTCGGCCATTCACGTTCTCACTCTCGCCTCTCGCCACTCGCGGTCTCACTCTCACCTCAAATGTCATCTCTATTGCTCTCAGCTTGTCACCGGCTCAGTTCATCGTCCTCGTTCACTTCCACAATCAACTTCTTCTTCTTCCTGATCTGATCAGGTACTCAGGAAGATTATACATCAACTTCTTATTCTGTTCTATGCTTCGTGTTTTCTTTTACAGTATTACTTAGATTGCTTCTCTTGGTGGCTGATACATAAAGTCGCTACTCGTTTTATGTATGGACCTCCCTGTTATGAGATTTGTGCTAATCTATTTTTGTCACAAATGTTTTGAGCCAATTTAAGTGTTTGATGAAAGCTTTGGAGTTTTTACTTAAGCATTTATTTTGCACGTTGATTAATGTTCTTCATTTGATCATTTAGAATATCAACATCATTAGAGAGGGGAGAATGGTAATTTCGATGACTGATATAGAAAAGTGCTTCATAGCATCCAGTTTTGAAGGTGTTCCTGCTGGTAAAATCTTGGCTTCCTTTGAGGCCTATTTCTGTTTTTAATGAAATTCTACCATTACCTTACACATTCTTGCTAACCTGAAGTCAATTGAAGGAAAATAAGCTTTAAACACAGCATGACATGTAGCATTAAACCTTAATCTCCATGTCGATTTAGTCAGCAATGATCTTAACACGGTTTTTATTTATTGCAGGAATGATATTGTCAACTATAAAGAAAAATTTAGGTCATAATTGCTTTTCAAATATGCACGTGGATCATCGGTAATAGTCTTAATATGCCTGTTTTAGCATCTAGTGTCATGCATCCATTAGAAAGTTATGAATTGAAGCTTGATTCAATGAAAAAGACACGAGATGCACAAGACCATTAGGAAAGTAGCATACCCTTGTATCAGTTCTAAAAGCTGAGGCTGCAATTCTTAATTCAGTAAATTCTTGATTCTCCTAGAAATAGATTGAACTAGTGTATTAAAACCTTCATCTGAGTATGCAGATCTCTAATGGATGCCCTGGCTTTCTCTACAAAAGATAGGTCATCACCTTTGACATCTTGGTTCCTAAGCTGGTTCCATTTTTTCTCGTAGGTAATTCGAACCCTTTCTCCTGACTGTTGAAATCATCAAGGACTTGGTTCATCAATCATTATAGAGCAGGTTCGTATTTTAATCATGGAATTCTTTTTGCTTGCAACTACAGATTTGGAGAATCTTACAACTAAAACGTGTTACAAGCTCAACCATGTTGAATGCTCTAGTAATCATATTGCATAAAATAGAGATACTTGCTATAAAATGTTCCATACTAGAGAGTAGTAGTTACAGAATATCTTTGAACTTTGGTCACTACTTTAGTTTTCTTTATGATTTTTCTATAGTAAATAACTATTTAAGGCAAGACCTTGAACCTTTGGAGTCCACTGTGTTGTATTGTATATTGGTTTTCTACTTATGTTATCTATGCTTATATTTTCCAAGGAAGAGAAAAGGTAGAGGTATATATCAAGTTAAAAAAATAGATTGATTATAATTGGAGGTTGGAAACAAGTTAAGAATACAAGTTTCTATTCTATCAAAAAAAGTATCATTTTTTGTAAACTTATTCATCTTTCATGAAGAAAGTTTCATTTTTCAAACTAGATTATTGCGATTATTTCAAAGTTTCAACCAGTATTTTGGAAGTTCAAGATGAAGTATACCCTGACTTCTTCATATAGCTTTGTTTCCCAGGAATATAATCTATCTAATATTGATTGGTAACTGCCTGAAAACATGCAGGGATCCTTGGAGAAGTAACTTGTGCTTTCATAATCTTCATCTTTAGAACTTGAAAAATAAATAAGAATCTCGACAGGGATGAGTGAGAAGTTGACTAAAAAAGAGTTACTGGGTTCAAAAATTTTGTAGCTGCAAAAACAGAAAATGTAAACGCTCAATATCTTAAAAAGTATAAAAGTTGCTAAAAAAGGCAAAAGAAAACTATGCTTCAATAGTTCCATAATCTCATTTATATGTATGTAACTTTATAGAGATTTAGAGAAATATATAGTATTAAATGTTAAATTCTTTTATCAGATAAATATATTCAAACTCAATAACAAATTGAGAGAACAAATTCAAGAGTTTTGTCTAGTTGGCAATTGCTTTAGGTTGACTACAGAACCAAAAAGAGCCCAGTTGAATAAGATTTTTTTAGAAATTTGAAAAACGATTTTTTTCTAGTTTTTTTAATAATTGTTCCGAATCGATATCCGCGGGTAAAAAATCGTTCGCGAACTGTAACGGTTTTCAGGGACAGATTTATAATTCGGTTCGGGGACGATTATATTAAAAACCGTCCCCGCTCGTCCCCGTGCCCACCCCTAGATAAGATATAGCTTGAATTATAAGCTAAAATATACTTTAGAAAGATCTCTCATTTAAATAAGAATTTTTTTAATTAATGAGTTTACTTTAAAAAAACTCTTCTTTAAATAAGAGTTTTCTTGAGTATTACTAATCCTATTTGTAATAAAAAATTATCAATTACATAGAAATAAGAGTTTTAATTTTTTTTTAATAAATAAAACTAATTGTTTATTGTTTTAATAAACCACACAAAAGTATTATTCTATTCTTCTTAATCTCTCTCTTATTTTGTAAATATAAAATTATAATTCTTTAGGCCTTTTTATTTGGTTAATTTATTAAACATTGGTGGTTGTGTTTGATTGATTAATAAGTTTAATTGTTTATGATATTTTGAGCATATGTTCTTATTACTTATTCTTTGTTTTTGTTCTTGAATTATTAGATCAAATAATTGTGTGTGTCATATTATAATTATTTAGTTTGATTATTCATCTTTAAAAAAGCTATCATTAATGAACTTGTGCTTAAATTGATTGTTCTAGTGTTGATAGTTTATTTTGATTTGGCTGATATAATTATTAAATCATTTATTTAGGGATATGCATTATTAGATATGCTCTAGAACACACACAAACACTTATGATTTTGTGCTAACCCTTTTGTAGTTGATTCATGAAGGTATCTGATTGACGGAAGACTTATTGAAACATTGGTTTGAATACTGTTCACGCTAATATGAAATTATAAAAACAAAGTATGAGCTCGTAAATAAGATACATTGAGACAGTATCCAAATGAGGGTAGTATAAGAACAAGTTTGTACTTGAAATTTATTTTTCATAGTGGAAAGTTAGTTGGTCCGATGAACCTATGGTTTTTCTCTTAGGTAATGGTTGTAGCCTAGGTCATTTTCACCTAAAAATATCGTATTTTATTCTTTCATTTTCGCATTTTATTCTTATACGCGATTGTTTTATGGCCGTTTTGTTTAGGTTATTAAATTATAAATTAATAAAAATTGAAAATAGCTTATTCACCTCCTTTAGGTTAGTTAAGTCTGTATTTTATAAACTTTCAATTGGTATCATAAGCAAACACTATACACACTTTGTGAGTTTGATCCTTAGGGGGCATACTTTCCTACTTATGGACCAAATGAAAGAAGGTGGGTTATCTATTAGACCCTCATTCTTTGATAGGTATAATTACCCTTACTAGATGATTTGTATGCAAGCCTTTTCTCAAACAAGATGAAAAAGTTATTATTGGGAATCACTTTCGGTAATGAAAGATGGTATAACAATCATAAAGCCAAGAAAATATTGGATCACTAAAGAACCACCCTTAGTGGGGCAAACCAAAAAGGTTTAAGCTAAATCTTTACTATAGTGTCAATGGATGAGTTTCATCACATCTTCAACTGTGAAACTACTAAAAATGTACTAGCTCTTGCTCATGAGGAAACTTCCCAAGTGAACAAATAAAATTGAGAATATTAATATCTTAGTTTGATTCTATTAAAATGAGAAACACTGAAACTTTTAGTTAATTATATACATGCTTTTGTGATATCACTAACGCTTGTTCTAACCTTGGTGAGAAAATTCCACAACCTATACAAGTACGCAAAATTCCACAATTCATATAAGTACATAAACTCCTAAGCTAATCAATAGGAGACTACAAAATGCAAGCTACAACGATAAAGGAAAACAAGAATGTCGACACATTAAACATTGATGAACTTGTCCGATCAATCCAAACCTATGAACTTACTTTTGATCCACCCAAGAAAAATAAGGATGTGGAATTCAAAAGCTCCAAAAAGAACATCTCTAATAGTGATGAGGATATGAATGATGAGTCACTAGTCTTACTAGCATGAAAATTTAAGAAGTTTTTGAAAAAGAAGGATCAATAGAATAATAAATCTAACAAAGGATAATCCAATTGTTTGAGGGTTCAAAAGTCAAGGAAAATCAAGCCTCATACCTTTGATGGTAAGAAAACTAAGCCCACTAATCCTCAATACTTTACTTATGATGGCTTTGGTCATATTTCTTCTAAATGTGCGAACAATAAAAATAAAGTTGGAAAAGCCTTTAATGCTATAACGTAGAAAGTGAGTAGGATAATTCTAACTCAAAGGATGATGACACTAACTATCATGTATTCACCACAATGATTCCAACTCCAACTTGAATGAAGAAAATAAAGAAGTAACTCTTCTTTCTTACTGTCTAAATTTAATGTGTCAAATTATGATGAACTATTCATAGATTGTATAGGTGCCATGAAAGAGAGAAATAAGCTACTTATTGAAGTAACTAAACTTAATGATATCATCAATATTCACAAAACAAATTCATCTAGGCTAGAGAAAGATAAAAATGAATTTTCTGAACATATTAATTCCTTGAATTTGAGTCTTGTAGAAACCAATAAGGAAAACAAAAGGCTTGGGAAAGAATTTAGTATTGTTATAGAGACGGTGAGAAATTTGACCATAAATGCTGAAAAATTGACCAAAATCGTAGACTATAGAAAGCCATATGAAAATAAGAAAGGTCTTGGATACATAGATGAATAACCAAAGTTTTATCATGAAAAACTCAATTTGTAAAACTTATTGTTGCTCAGGCAGTGAAGGTAATTTCTACACCTTATCACTCTGAGCAAAT